>BLKM01010564.1:881785-947964 GCA_013340265.1 Coptotermes formosanus
TTAGTTAGTTAGTTAGTTAGTTAGTTAGTTAGTTAGTTAGTTAGTTAGTTAGTTAGTTAGTTAGTGCCATGCTCAAGTCGCCTACAGAGACTGGGGTACGTATCCCAAATAAAATGACTGGCCCTACATTTTCCGTCAGACATGTTCTACAAAGTGAGTGAGCTGTAAGTTGAATCTTTAAAGACGAAAATTAGCATGATTTACAGTTAAAATTTTAGTTCGTACCGCACAGCAAACACACTGCATCTCGGCTGTAAAAACCAGTAGTTAGTGTTCTGTGGGAAAATAATCGCTGTTTTTCTCTGAGATACAGACAAAACACAAAAATGCACTGTGTGAGCAGAAAGTGGAATTTTTAAGCGCGTTAGCGTTAACTCGCGAAAAGCGCCTATCAAATATAGGCTATACTATAAGATACACTCCAGATTTCATTGCCCACTCTGATATTGATTTAGTTCTGAAAACAGTCAGATAAATGTTTCTGCTTCAGCTACGAATCTCTGGTCTTTTTGAAACTGTACTCGCCGTCAGTTCATTTAATCTTGCTACTGAGCACTCATAAAACTGATATTTTCATTAAACTAGTGACTGTACAGCGCAGCTTCTGCCCGTAAATTAATCAGCAATATTTCATTTTGACGGAGAACGTTGTGTTCGTATTATCTCTATGAGACAACAGTCTGTGGGTCTAGGGGCAGATAATTGTGTTTTCAGCATGGCTGTCGTAAACGTGGCTAATAAAGATTCGGGAACTTGGCAAAAATGATGCTTTTGGTAGAAGCGTATTTACCAACTGCACCATTTATTCGTTTTTAGTTGGTCTAGAGGGACTGAAATCACTGTTGGGTAATGTGGCATTAAGATTTAACAAATGATAATTGGAAAGGAAAGTCTGAACATGGCCCCGCTGTACGCGATCTCCATGTTGTTGCGGCGCTGTGGTTCATAATATGGCCTGCAGGGATTTAAGGTAAAGCAAATTTTACTCACTACACATATCACACTAAATGAACCAGCCGTACACATCCAAATAAAGGGAATCGGAACATCGGTTTGGTGTGTGCGTTTTCATTAACATCGTATCCATTTGAATGGTGTGCGTGCGTGCCTGTGTGTATGTGTGTTCCTGTACACAATGGTACATATAGTTACTGTCATTGTCTCCTCTCCCACTTACGTATCCATGAGTAGAGTCCAATTGGCACATTGGATTTATGTGCACTTTTTTTCTTTTTGTGGAGAAGGGCGCCCGCAGCAGACGCTACGGGCGCACCGCTGCTTTGAGGCTTATTGTGCAACCCTGTGATGAAGTTGAAGAGAAAGATGATTAATTTTTTTTTCATTTTTCCAAATAATGGCGCACGGGTGGAATGAAAGTGACTGGGAAATACCGAAGTACTCAGGGGGAAAAAACCTGTCCCAGTCCTACTTTGTCCACCACAAATCCCACATGGACTGACCTCGGATCGAACCCGATCGTCCGCGGTGAAAGGCCGGCAACTAACCGCGTGAATCATGGCACGGCCTATGTGCAACATCATTTGCTTAAAAAAATCGTGGTTTTTGATGGTAGCTCCTTTGTAATGTAGGTTAGTAGCAGGCGTATGTTTTATATTAGTGGCTCCTTTTGCGACGCCGTGGCGTCTTGAATTAGATTAGAGCCGAATAAGTGAATTCAGGAGCACTGGAAATGAAGCCGTCATGGCGGTAATCAGGGTGCCACCCCGAATTTTTCCGGGAGGGACTGAGAAATCCGCGAGAGATCTGGCAGTGTGGCAGATGTGCCGCTCGGGATCCAAACCCGATATTTCCCGAATACAAGTCCACACCAGTACCCGATATTTCCCGAATACAAGTCCACACCAGTACCCGATATTTCCCGAATACAAGTCCACACCAGTATCCTATATTTCCCGAATACAAGTCCACACCAGTCTGCTCGGCTTTGCTGGAGTATGGAATGAATTGCATTACAGTAACATACAACGTCCATTGAGCACTGTACTTGTTCAGAAGCTTGTAGTTGCTCAGCTGCTAAAGAAATTTGACGTCTGTTATGGAACACCGAAATTTCATCGCCGTTCATACAAAGTTGCATCTAGACTACTTGTGCTCGCGCCGCGGGCTCGTGTGTATCCGTCAGTGTGGACGGTTTTGGTTCGTGTTCACGTAATTTGTGTCTGTATTAAGGTCGGCAGTCCGAAACCTGTGTGCAGAATACTTGAATAGACTACACTAAATAAAGAATAAAATGAACAAGGATAAGAAGACGAAAAGAGAAGGAAGAAAGGAAATGAATATTGCAGATTTATTATGTTCTGTAACTTCTAATTGCGTTATGTACAACTCAAACTCCTGGGCTCTACCTAGGACCGTTTGACGAGTGTGTGTATGTATAATAGAACAATACGTTTACTTAGATGTGAGTGTGCAGCTTCACGCTCCGACCGCTTTACTTCCGGGGAAAAATCAGCCGGTTTACATTGAATAGAAGGTTGAGTAAACTTCGAACTAATTTTGACCTTGTAAGAGAAGGAAAAATCCGTGCCCTTACTGGACATAAAATTGTGGTCACCAGTCCCCCAGGCTGTCACTTCGTATGTCTAGTGACTGTGATATAAATTAGTATAGTGCCTGTGTAAATTTATGAGGGAAACGCTTTTATGTGCTACATAAGTTGCAGATTAATGCACCACTGATCCGACGTTTTATTGCGTGCGGTTGTTGTAGTCTCTGTGAAAATTTGTTTCTTTCGTACATTCATCCCGCACACCCCACTTTCTTTCCTTGGTCTCCTTTGTTCCTCTATCTCCTTCCCTCATTTATTTTCATGTTCCTTCTATTTGGTCGTTTCAGTGACATTCCTCACCCTTTATTTCTGTCCTTTATCCCTTTCGAGCCTTTATCATCTTACCTCCATTCTCCTTATTACATGGCCATTCATTTTATTTGTTCGTCATATCTTTAGACCCCTTCCAAAATATCATTCTTAGAAACAAATTCACGGTACATTGCCACTGTAATGCACCTGTCTGGCCGCGCTGTGTAAGGCGTGGATCTGTGGCGGCTCGCTTGCTGGGATTGCGGGTTCGAATTTCGCCGGGAACATGCATGTCTGTCTTTTATGAGTGTTGTGTATTGCATAGGTAGAGGTCTCTGCCTTGGGCTTATCACTCGTCCAGAGATGTCCTACCGAGTGTGGTGTGTCTGAGTGTGATAGTGAAGCCGCGATAATGAGGAGGCCTTGACCCACTGGGGACTGTTGCGCCACAAAAAAAAATCACCTCTCATCCGTGCTACGTTAAAATCTGATACGATGTGTAAGACCATACAAAAATTTAAATGTAAATACATATATAAATTTTGATTGCCCTTAAGCTTGCGAATGAATTTCACGAAAAGTGACTGTTTGTTTTAATATAACTTATTTATGAAAATGTTCTAACTCATCTTATATTCAAATAGATTTTTCTCTTCTCCAAAATGTCTAGGCCGACTCTAGGGCCCGCCCAGTCTCCTGTTTAGTGGCCGTCGGATTTTTTTTCCGGAGGTAAAGCGGCCGGGGCGTCATGTTGACCACGTACCTCCATCTAGTGCCTACGTTAAGAATGAGTGGAGCTATACATCTGCCCCCCTCTCTGCCTTGATGGCGTAGACAGCGACAATTTTGCCTTTATTAATTTTTAATAATTTTGGTATTTAAAGTGGTGATTGCTGTGTAGCCCAAGAGTTAAAGCAGCTATAAACCGCACGGTACGTGCATCGTGAGGTTTTGGTACAAACGCTATACTGTAAGTGAACACTTAGTGCGCTGCCTGCATACAAATATTCTGGTAATTGTTACACAGCCTGTAATTATTCTCTAGCTTCTTGAAGAAATTACTGTGAAAAGGAACTGATTGTGCCTGCATACGCTTATCCACCTTATACAGTATTTGATCCAACAAGTTGCACAATCAGTAATAAATTATTAATAATAAATAAGTAAATAATAAATATTTATTTTTAATTTTGCAGTTTGTTGGATCAAATACGGTATGATTAACCTGTTGCACAGAACATGGATTACACTAAACTTATTCACGTGTTATTTTTACATTATCTTCACCGTGCATTTTAGATATAGCAGTAACAATCACCAACAAATGCACAAGCACATAATTTTATGTAAGAACACAATTATGTCATCATTCACGTCAGCTTACCCGACATATTTCGACGCTTGAGCGTCATCCTCAGGGGCACATTTTGTCATATTCTTGACAAGACTACACGCTACTGGTTAAAAGTAAAATGTTTAAAACAGTGCCATGTCGAAGCCCTAACAGAATCTGGTCTTAGGTAGTAACCTTTGTAAGCTAGTTCTTTAAAAATTAAAAATTAAAATCCAGTTATTTACACTTATTATGCAGTTCACTGACTAATCACAAGTTGTATTGTTGTGGTGCAATCGTCTTCATTCATGGAATGTCCTTGGACAACGCTCACTGAAAACAGATGACTCCAACAGGCACACAATAACCTATAGAACACAACTGGATCTGCATTATTCCATGAATGAAGACAATTGCACTACAACAATACAACTTGTGATTAGTCAGTGAACTGCATAATAAGTGTAAATAATTGGATTTTAATTTTTAATTGTTAAAGAACTCTCTTACAAACGTTACTACCTAAGACCAGATTCTGTTAAGGCTTCGATATGACACTGTTTTAAACATTTTACTTTTAACCAGTAACGTGTAGTCTTGTCAAGAATATGACAAAACCTACCCCTGAGGATGACACTCAAGCGTCGAAACATGTCGGGTAAGCTGATGTGAATGATGACATAATTGTGTTCTTACATAAAATTATGTGCTTGTGCATTTGTTGGTGATTGTTACTTCTTATTCACGTGTTACACGGCGCAGATATGAATTAACACGTGTGCAGTTTCCACGCATAGGGTCATCGCAGTTACGTAACTAGAACCAGACCGTGTTCTGACCAACTTGCGAAATGGCCTTTCAGTCCAAGTAATTAACCAGAGCTCGTCCTAATTCAGATAGAATACTAGGCACGGTCTCTACCTTTCTGTCCCTCTGTTCCCCCAAATTGTACCCTCTCGTGTTCTCATCGTAATTAGAACCAAGAACAATGGCAAGAAGCTCCAGTCCTATAGTAATTCGCAGCAAGCATGCATTGTACTTATCTTATCAAGGGTCTGTTTATTATTTTAGGGTACCTCCCAGCGGAAAGTCTGTGTTTTGTATGATATCCATAAAGAGAACTCACAGTGTTTGTTTTGCCCAACTCTTGCACTCCGTTTCATTAAACGTGTGATGTTGTGTCTGTCCACACAATATGCACGCATAACTATGCGGTGTATCTAGTGCGTTGTGATATAGGTTTGTTATTAACCCTTTAAAGACGAAGCGTGTCTGTTTTATATAAGGACTCAGTGCGTACCGCGCTGTAAACATTCTCCACTTCGGTTATAAAAACCAATCTCTTAATGTTTTATAAGGCAAAAGTTGCTGTTTGTTCTGAGACCCGTACAAAACACATAAACGCAATGTGGGCACCACGTAGAATTTTTTAATGTTAAACCTGGTCGTATGTAAAGTTACCGCTAGGCTTTTAAAGGTTAATGTGTGATTATCTGCTCAACAGCTGCGTTCTGGGACTCGACCCACATACCGTTTACTTCACCATTACAAAAAGTTTTGTAAACGCATATTAACCTTTTAAAGCCTAGCGGTAACTTTACATACCACCAGGTTTAACATCAAAAAATTCTACGTGGTGCCCACATTACGTTTATGTGTTTTGTACGGATCTCAGAACAAACAGCAACTTTGTCTTATAAAACATTAAGAAGCTGGTTTTTATAACCGAAGTGGAGAGTGTTTATAGCGCGGTACGCACTGAGTCCTTATATAAAACCGATACGCTTCGTCTTTAAAGGGTTAATGCGTGTCTGGTTGTCGTAGTTATAGCATGTGGGAATGACAGATTTGCCATGGCGTATTGTGTTGTTATGTTGGTATATCTGATATTTGTTACATTTAACAATAATGGCTTGAAACTTTAAAAAGTTGAGGCTGAGTTTAAATTGCGTTCAAACTTAAAGAATTCTTTCTTAAGGATTAAGTGTATTTCGGTCTCTAAGAATTCCTGAACGTAATTTAAACTCCACCTGAAGGTTTGGAAACTCGAGCCATTGTTGTTACGTAGTAAATGTAATAAATATCAGACATTGAACATAAATTCCGTGGAGAAGAATCCTCCTTAAGAAGGTAACAATGCTCAGCCAGTCAGGATAGAAATGTAATTTAACACTTCGTTCGTAGACGTGCTTAACCCATAAGAAGACAGGCAATGTACATACGATGCGAAGAGGATGCTCTTTTCCCAATATAAATACTGTATTAACTTTTCACGCCGTGATTGTGCCTTTATTTCATACTGTTTGCTCGGCAGATATAGGCGTGTTGCGTTATAGTTGCTGTTCTTACAAACTACACCACACCGTGTACAACCAAATATTCAAGTTGCCCTTTTTTTCATTTCCCGTGGCGCAACAGCCCAACTCGGGCCTAGGCCGCGCCACTGTAGAAGTTCCTAGTCCGCACACAATTAGACACACAGGCGCGCGCTCTCATGCACGCACGCGCAAACAGAGCCGGTAGGGCTCCACTGAAGGAGTGCTCAGGTCGTTGGAGAGACCGCTACCTTTGAAAACACACAACACAACACAACACAACACTCCATACCCCCGGCGGAATTCGAACCCACAATCCCAGCAAGCGAGCGGCCGCAAACCCACGCCTTAGACCGCGCGGCCACTGGGATCGGCCACTTGCATTATGAGGGCTGCAAATTATTCACGCCATCGTTGGCAAACTGCCACGTCACTATACGTTAATCAATAAACATCACCCTATTTGAACTAAGAATTTTCTAAGAGCTATGTGTGTCCTCGCAGTGGTGTCTACATTTCGGATATAAGTAATCTGTCATGTAACATTTAATTTCTAAGATCATATGCATGTCTTGTTTATCCAGTATAAAAATATTTGTTAGTTGCAGACTGTCGATGGAAAAGTACGAGCATGTACTTTACAAAAGTCTAATTTAGTGATATTTTATGAACGGCTTTCAGTATCTAGAATACACGAAATGCGTGCAACAAATGTCAGAACATTGTCGTCGGCGTAGTTGTTTACAGTGGCAATGCGGACTTCGAATACCTTGAACTGGGAATTCAAACAAGACTACATATTGCTTTCGTGGTATGGAAACGGCTACCTGGATGATGACTTTCAAGAACTTTTGACCACAGTGAAAAGTTTTGTGTATTCAAGCCTTGTTTGGAATTTAAATAATTTATTTTGTCGTTTGGCGTATAACTGACGAGAGAAACAAGGCAGCAGGAAAAATCGACATTGTGTCAGGACAGAAGGCGTACCCAGTTCTTGTAGTATGAAGATGGTGTGGTGCCGTCACTGCTGTTAGTCCGCAGTTCTAACTCAGGCCGGAACAGCGCTGTCAATAAATCGGAAACTGTGCAACCCCTCATACTTCGTAATTGTTTGACGTGCTGAAGCACTCTTTAATGTTTAGCTGGAATCTAATGCGTAATATACGTAAAACAGTGATTTGTAAACCGATTCGTGGGAAGGTCACGATCCACCGTAACTGGCGGCCTGCAGGAAATTCCACTTTCCAGTTAGGAACACAAAACGTAAGGAAACTGTCTTAACTTGATCATTACGCTTAGGATTTAATCCTAAATTTAGCCGTGAGATATGCCGTATCAAGTGTGAAGATTGCGTGAAATTGATTATAATTTGTTTTGATTTTGTTTTTATTGACTTTATCAGCTTTACTACAACAATGATCTCTTTCTGCTACAACTGCATGTACTGTCGAACTCGGTTATAACGTCATGAAAGGAACTGAATATTTTATGTTGTTATAAACGAGTGTTGTTATAACAGAGGGTTTGATTTTACGGTTAACAGTGAGGAATTCGTTGGTACCGCAGAATATCTGACGCTATGTACGAGGTGTAGCGTAAACTGATGTCGTTGTAACCGAGTTCGACCGCATTTTCATTGGGACGTAGTTACGTTTGGGCTGCTTAAACGTATCTGATATTGAGAAGTACGAAGTAGGGTTTATGGTGTCATAAGGAGCAGTTTCTGAAAGGCAGAGTGAATGAGCTAATAACAGTAAAATCAACGTTTAGTGACGTTAGGAAGATTTAAATTCATACTGAGAAAGCACTGAGTAGGTTACCGAATGAATAAGTCATTATAACTCTGTAAATTCTTTGAAAAATTTTGCAGACTTTCAGAATTGACAAATATCAGGTTAGCGCACGCGTGTACACGTACACGCCCAGAATGGTTATGTAATACTTCTGTTTATTCTTCTTCGAGAAAGCAAACTGTCTTGAAATTTGTCACGGAACGCCTTCGTGTGAACAAGGCTTCGATCCGAACGTGCTGTATGTACTCTGTCTTTCTTCTGTGATTTATTTAATGACGCTGTCAATAGCTATGTAGGCGTTGAGGCGCCGATGATAGACGAATGAATGAGAACGTATAGCTTTGGTGGAAATATACCAGCGTGGGAAAACAGAAATACTGCAAGAATTGCCTATCCCAGTGGATGTTGTCCACCGCAAATCCCACATAGAGTGTACTGGGATCGAATCCAGGCTGGCGACTGACCGCCAGAGCCACGGCACGGCCATTATGTTCCAGGCATTGAATTATATATTCTTTAAAATGGCATTCGTACCGGCAAATCTAATGTCACATGTTAACCGGAAAACTGTGTGTGTAATTTACAGACATTCTGCTACAATATTGCTGTGGCGGTGTGATTCTGCACCTCCATCACGCCTACAGGAGATCAACGCCATTTCACATGTTTTCCAGCTATGCACATTTTAATGAAAATTGCTGCTCACGGTTGTGTAACCTCAAAATGCAGTTTGCCCATGCGAATTATTAATGCTGGACATTTCAGTTAACGGATTTATACTGGCTGCGCAGTTTATGAAACTTCTCACCTCTTTCTCTGTTGCTGGAAGTTGGTATAAGGGTGGCATAAAGACACAGTCAAGCAACTGGCAAGCCAGAATAGCAAAATCCGTGACAGTGTTGCAGCCACATGCTTACTGTGACTTAATCAATGACTCTATTTTTAGTCACTCGTTACCACGGCTTAAAATAAACCTCATTTGAGCCATCCAATCGATTATTTGTGTATTTATTTTTATCTATATTAATTTCAGTGATCAATATTTTAATGCTTGTTTTCGTTCGTTATTGAAAATGTGTCTAAGTGACATTTGTCCGACATGTTTCCTATTAAGAATGTTTTGAAGCAAGGAGATGCTCTGTTGCCATTGCTTTTCAACTTTGCTTTAGAATATGCCATTATGAGGGTTGAGGCAAACCTGGAGGTCTTGAAATTAAATGGTACACATCAGCTTCTGGTTTATGCTGATGATGTTAATATGTTGGGCGGAAGCATACGTGATATAGAGAAAAACACAGAAGCTTTCGTAGTCATTAATAAGGAGATTTGTCTAGAAGTAAATGCTGAGAAAACTAAGTACATGGTCATGTCTCGAGATCAGAATGCAGGACACAATCACAACATAAAGACGGGTAATAAATCCTTTGAAAGGGTGGAAGAATTCAAATATTAGGGAGCAACCCTAACGAATCGAAATTCCATTCATGAAGAAATTAAGAGCAGACTGAAGTCGGGGAATGCTTGCTATCATTCGGTGCAGAATCTTTTGTCTTCCGACTTGCTATCCAAAAATACAAAGATCAGGGTACACAGAACTGTAGTTTTACCTGTTGTTTTGTATGGGTGTGAAAATGGGTCTCGGACACTGAGGGAGGAACAAAGACTGAGGGTGTTCGAGAATAGGGTGCTGAGGGGGATATTCGGGCCTAAGAGGGACGAGGCGACAGGGGATTGGAGAAGACTACTTAACGAGGAACTTAATGACCTATACTCATCACCAAATATAGTTCGGGTGATAAAATCGAGAAGAATGAAATGGGCGGGGCATGTAGCACGTATGGGGAAAAGAGCGGTGTGTACAGGATTTTGATAGGGATATATGAGGGAAGGGGACCGCTTGGGAGACCCAGGCATAGATGGGAGTATAATATTAAAATGGACCTTCGAGAAGTAGGTGGGAGGGCATGGGCTGGATTGAGCTGGCCCAGGATAGGGACAGGTGGCGGGCTCTTGTAAATGCGGTAATGAACCTTCGGGTTCCATAAAATGCGGGGAATTTCTTGACTAACCGAGGATCTGTTAGCTTCTCAAGAAGGACTCTGCTCCTTGTAGTTAGTTAGTTAGTTAGTTAGTTAGTTAGTTAGTTAGTTAGTTAGTTAGTTAGTTAGTTAGTTAGTTAGTTAGTTAGTTAGCTAGCTTTGTTCATTATTGATATATTTAGTTTCTTGTTTTTCCTTTTTTACTCTGCTTTCTTTCATTCCAGCTGCCTTTTTTTTAGTTTCGTCTTTTGCGAATACATGGTTTTGCGTACATATTTATTGACTCCTATATTCTGCTTTTTGACTATCAGTTTGATACGTAACACGCCTTGCGGAAAGCGTGTCTGTTTCCAGTTAAATCTTCCTCTATCCCATTAGTACGCGTGACCACGAGGCGCCCATGGGTTGTTATCTGACACCTTGCACCATTGGACGGTGACGTGCATCTCGAAGTCTAAACATCTCAGAACATAAGTCGCGGGGCGACTTATTTTTTAACAGTAATCGCACTGTGGAGATTTCGGCGCGAATTTCTTTTTAGCCTGTATACGAAAATGAAATTTAGAGGTTCCTGAAGAAGGGCTGCTGCAGAACGTACGGGTGTGTGTGTACCTGTCGTACAGTATGCGTCTGAAGGATATGTGTGACTTTCATTTGACTGCTAAGGCGCTGAATATTTAACCCTTTAAAGACTAAGCATATCTGTTTTATATAAGGACTCAGTGCGTACCGCGCTGTAAACACTCTCCGCTTCGGTTATAAAAACCAGTCTCTTAATGTTTTATAAGGCAAGAGTTGCTGTTTGTTCTGAGATCCGTACAAAACACATAAACGCAATGTGGGCACTATCTGTCTTATATAAGGACTCTGTGCGTACCGCGCTGTAAACACTCTCCACTTCGGTTATAAAAACCAATCTCTTAATGTTTTATAAGGCAAAAGTTGCTGTTTGTTCTGAGATCCGTACAAAACACATAAACGCAATGTGGGCACCACGTAGAATTTTTTAATCTTAAACCTGGTGGTACGTAAAGTTACCGCTAGACTTTAAAAGGTTAATGACATAAAAGAAAAATGTTTTGTCTTATTGTGCAGTTTAATCAGATTTACGGCAATGGAACTGGGGTTTTATCTGCAGTTAAATGAATGCGAAACTGGGAACATTATATGCAAAGTCGGCAAGAAACACGTTTTGAAAATAACATATTCCATCGGAATAAAGGTTCCAGCTCTTGCTTTATGCATAACCTTAATACTAACAGGTTTTATACGAAACGTTTTTATCAGTATTTGACGAAATACGAAATAAAACCCGTGAATATGGACCGTGTGTCGTGGTACTGCAGTGTTAGTAACTTTCCAACAATACAGATTGATCTGCATTTTACCTGACGCGAAAGGTCAATGCGATATGGAAAGCCCCCAAAAAAATGTAATTGGAAAATGTTAGGCAACATTTCCGCTGTAGTTATTAATCAACTGCAGACTATCCGTAAATGAATGTGATGCAGTTACAATGTGTAGAGCTAATGCTGTTGTGATCATGTCGACTGCAGGCCCCCTGAATGCAAACGTTTGTTTAAATCTACGCCAGCACTACGTAACGTTCATCCATGGAAATCATTGCGTTATTTTAATAAAAATGTATCAGTCAGAAAGCTCTGTGACATAAGCTTGGCGATGTCTGATAAAAACCATAACTGAGAGAAACAAATATATTTTTATGGGCAAATATAAACATGCAAGTTTTGAGGTCTTCGCAGCGGTGTAGCCGACAGTGTCTTTCTTCTGAGATATGCAGCTGAGTCAATGGATAATGGGGCTCCGATGTTTCAAGGCAACGTACTGAAGATGAGGACAAGCCGTTGCGTCGAAACGTCGGTACCCGTTATCCATTGACTCAGCTTCATATTCCAGGCGAAAGGAATGCTCAGATGTAAATTCGCTTCTTCTGTAGTCTGTCTGACGACAGGGCCATAGCCTCTTCCAAAGCCAGTTCTCCACATGGTCTTTGCAGTCCTAGCATCAGACATTCCTACCAGGTGACCAGCCCATTCTAGTCTTCGGACTTTTATTGTTGTTAAAATATTTGGTTTTCTATACATAACCTGCAATTCATCGTTAGTTCAGATTCTCCAAAGATTTTGGTCTTTTATTGGGCCATATATTTTTCTTTGTATTTTCCGCTGCCACATGTTAGTGGTTAATTTCATTTGCTCTGTCCTTGCCCACATTTCACAACCATATAGTAATGTAGGTTTAATCATTGTAGTATATATTTTTAGTTTTGTGTGTTGTGGTATATATCTTGATCTCGTACTTTCTGAAAGAGTCTGGTAAGATCGCTTTCCTGCTGTTATTCCTGTTCGTACGTCTTTCCCGCAATTATTATCGTAAGTAACAAGAGAACACAAATATTTAAATCCTAGTAATTCTTGGTAGGCTTTGTTACTGATGTTCTTGTTTTTAGGTTGCACATTTTTGTGTTTGTATTTCGATGTATTCATACATTTAGTTTGAAAACATGTGTCTGCCTAATTTAATGACTGAATTAAATAAAAATGAATAAGGAAAATCAGTATCGGTCTCAACACACCACTTGTTATTAGACAACAGAATCTATTTGTCAGTCAAGCTGCGTGTTTCAGTCTAAATCATGACATCTTGAGGCTCAGCTATAAGACATGTTGGGAAAGACACTATATAGGTACATAACTATATAGTTCTATAGTGGCCTAGTGTCTCCCTCAGTACGTTTTATGGCTAAGCGTGAAGATGACCTCATTCAGGTTGAAACATTTGGGTCTGTTGATAAATAGACTTTATTGTGTAATCACAATTGTTCTCTTGAAACCAATAGTGATTGTACTTGTTTATGTCTTAGACACACAACGGGATGTCATCTGTACAAATAAATAAAAATTTTGAAATTAACCGAACTGTAATAAAGGATATCGTGATTTGAGATTGCAAAGTTTCATTTCGTGCTGGAGGAAACATCTTGTGTTCCTATAAAATGAAAATCAGACGTTTTCGTCGTCTCGACTTCTACATCATAAAAAGTAGGGTCTACGGTTTCAGTTCCGGATATCGCAATATGTGACAGCTGGACATTCCTTTGTGTCTGTACTGCCCACTATAACATCCGCTGCCAAAGACATGACGTTGTAGCTAACGGCTGTCCAAAGTCTCCACGCGTGTCCGTTGTAGCTGTAGTATTAAAACCGTAAACAGTCCGTTCCTCCGAAATTTCAGTAAATTTCTACGAAATTAAATGACATCACATCCTCTAAGACAGAGATCTTTACTTTAACCTCCAAAATGAATCTAAATTTTGCATAGGAAAGGAACGTTTGTGGTGTAATTCGGGTATCATTCCGGACTGGATAGGTGGCAGACAGAAAAGCTGACGACATACCTAGTTCAGGGAACAACTGAGGATTTTAATGACAGGTAAAATGGAGTAGGCCGATCCCAGTGGCCGCGCGGTCTAAGGCGTTGGTCTTCGGCCTTTCGCGTGATGGGACTGTGGGTTCGAATCCCGCCGGGGGCATGGATGTCTTTCTCTTGTGATTGTTGTGTGTCGTCAGGGAGAGGTCTCTGCGTCGGGCTGATCACTCGTTCAGAGGAGTCCTACCGAATGTGTTGTGTGTCTGAGTGTGATCGTGAAGCCTCGACAACGGAGAAGTCCTGGCCCACTGGGGGGCCGTTGCGCCATGGATGAAGAAAATGAAACGCATTGTCTGGTATTTTAAAATATCTTTCACTGTGTTTGAAATTTTAAAAATAAATTCTTAAAGAGCAACTTCAGGACAACCCAACTGCATTAAATTTGAAAAGTTTTGGAAAGATGTGTACGTTTGTACTCCAGCGCCAAAAATGATTGGATAAAAGTGTGCACTAAACTGTGACGCTATCTGGCGGAAGTGTCCTGGGCAAAGATTGCCTATAAAAGCAAACTTCGTCAGAAATACCCAACCTCTTCCCTTAAACTGGTAACAGAGCTGCATCTTTACCGTTGTCTATTTCGCTACTAAGCAGAAAAAGGCATTGCTTTGAATTGCATCTTTCCCAACATGGCAGCCGATTGTTGAGTAAACACGTGATCAGTGCCTTCAAAATAAGTAATTCATGCATCTTGCTTCAGTTTCCGTAGACAGCCTTCAATTCATTTCCTTGTACACATCAAGTTACAATTCCAGTTAACGCGCATCATGCTGTCCAGCAGTTAAAATGTCTATTTTTCAAAAGTTTAGACAGAATTTCCGTCCGGTTCACAGACGCCACGTGGCCTTGTGGCCCAGTGTCTAACTACACGGTCTAACAACTAACGACTTTTACGTAACGACAGAATGGAAAAATCTTCGGTTTTTATGCGTAATGGTAGGGGAAGCCGAGGACCAGTGTTTGAATGCTGAAGGTCTGGGATTGTGACTTCGAGTCATCTAGAGGGCAGGTAGAGGCGAGGTGGGCAGGTAGAGGCGAGGTGGGCAGGTGGCGCGATGCTCAAAACGAGGAGATCTGCCTTTTTGTCAATAAGTAGACAGAAAAATTCCGCAAAATACTAAACCAGAGGTCGGATCGGGCTGCGCCGTTACGAATAAGCATAAGTGTGTGTTGCGGGCAACATGTGGCCCGCGAATTACGGGTTGAGCTGGCCCTTCCTAGAGGAATGGAATCGTCATGTCTACAAAATCTGTGTTTTTCAAATTTCGGTTTTGGGGGTTTGAGGGGGGGGGCTGCAGTCCGGCAGCCCCTCTTTGGGTGCGCCCCTGTTCTGTACCCTCTAAATTCTTCTTCCCGCAAGAGTGATCCCTTTCAGAAATTTTTAAATAAGCCCAACTGCCTAAGTACTTCCATGATAGGTTTCCTGCCACGGTCCATTCTGTTTCTTTTGGGCATCAACACATTCGGATCAATCCATGTGATCGAAAGGCGGTCAACGTAATGAAGAACCGCAGTCTGTGCGTTCGCTTTGCGTAGAGTATGTATGCCTCGTCTAGTGGCTGTTGTACTGCATTGTCAGATGCAGGCTAGAACACGTAATGTCTTATCTTGTAATAACCAACATTCGCGTTGCACTTCTGTGTTATCGTCAGTTATGTGTCAGGTTAAGTAAACACGCTGTGTGAACTGCATGTTAATGTTTGCACCACAGAAAAAAAAATACGAGGCCGGTCATGAATTCTAAATGAGACTTTGTATGCTTCAGAGCGGCCATGACTTACGTCAGGGCTTAGGATCGTCACAGGATCCTAGGCCTGGCATTATTCCAGGCGATAACCTTGCTCATACAAATTAGGGTTATTGCCCTCTTCTCTGCTTCGTCATGTTTATGTGTTAGTTACGTTGAAATGACGATATGAGCTTCGATTTGTGAGTTCAAAATTTGTAGTTTTGTGCTCGAACAGTATTGCGGGAGTTCTGAAAGCTTCTTGGCCTTAGAAAGTACAGACGAGATGCCGAATCAAAATTGCAGAGCAACAGGCATTAAGAGTGAGGCAGCACAGCCACTTAAACGGTAATAAGAGTGTAGATGCTGACAAAATTCTAACAAAGCTGGAAACAAAAATTTTACATAAATTTCTCTCCTTCGCACCTGAAATTCTTGCACTGTTGGTAGTACTGTCAGACGGATTTGTACGGCAATTTCAACACACTTTCAGTTTTCATGTTTTGGTTTCCTAATGGCATACTTATCACCTTTTCCAGTCTCCACATACGGCCTACCTTTACTTATTCATCTACCAAATTAACATACCGTATTTGTTCATGTATGGGTGTGAAACTTGGTCTCTCACACTGAGGGAGGAACAAAGACTGAGGGTGTTCGAGAATAGGGTGCTGAGGAGGATATTTGGGCTGAAGAGGGACGAAGCGACAGGGGAGTGGAGAAGACTACGTAACGAGGAACTTAATTACCTGTACTGATCACCAAATATTATTCGAGTGATCAAATCGAGAAGAATGAGATGGGCGGGGCATGTAGCACTTATGGGGGAAAAGAGACTTGCATACAGGATTTTGGTGGAGATACCTAAGGGAAGGCGACCACTTGGGAGACCCAAACGTAGATGGGAGGATAATATTAAGATGGATCTTGAAGAAGTGGGATGGGGGCATGGACTGGATTGAGCTGGCTCAGCATAGGGACAGGTGGCGGGCTCTTGTGAATGCGGTAATGAACCTCTGGGTTCCATAAAATGCGGGGAATTTCTTGACTAGCTGAGAAACTGTTAGCTTTTCAAGAAGTCCTCTGCTCCATGGAGTTAGTTAGTTAGTTAGTTAGTTAGTTAGTTAGTTAGTTAGTTAGTTAGTGGTTAATGTAGTTCGCAGAGGTCCATGTTGTGAGGCCGTTACAGCTTAATGGAAATGCAACACTGAGTGTTGTTGTTGTTGTTGTTGTTGTTGTTGTTGTTGTTGTTGTCGTCGTCGTCGTCGTCGTCGTCGTCGTCGTCGTTGTTGTTGTTGTTGTTGTTGTTGTTGTTGTTGTTGTTGTTGTTGTTGTTATACCTGCTGTCACAGGCCTTTTCTCCACGCTATTTCTCCGCTTGAACCAGCGGCGATTCCCACCGCTCAGGCTTCCAGTTCCAGACTGCAGCACTTCCCGCATTATGTGTGATGTTCCGAGTGCAGCTGTCTTTTGTAGCGAATCTGTTGAACGTTTTCGTGGTATGGCTTCTAAATTTTTCTTTAAACCTTTTGTTACTTTTCCGGTAGCTCCAGTTACTGATGGTATAATCACATATTTCCTGTTCCCCATTCGTTGTATCTCTACACGTAAACTCCTTAGCCCTTTATTATTATTATTATTATTATTATCATCAACATCATCATCTCCTTTATGCAGGGTATTCACAGGGTATTATTACTATTACTGTTATTATTATTGAGCCCAAATAGCTCAGTCAGTTTAGTGACTAGGCTGTGGGATGAACGAAATCGAGCCTCGATGCCCTGCAGCGGCAAGACATATTTCTCACCTCCGCAGCGTCCACACTGGCTCTGAGGTCCGCGCACCATCCTCCTGAACGGGTGCCAATGTTCGTTCCTCAGAAGTAAAGCTGCTGGCAAGTGAAGCTGACCACTCGCCTCTATCTAGTGCCGAGATTAAGAATGAGTGGAACTATTCCTCCATCCCCCTATATCCGCTCATGTCATGCTGCTTAATTAAGCACAACCTTGCCTTTATTGTTATGAGTATTACTATTATTACTGTAAATAACTTTCAAATGCTCTAATATTGTATTGTACTGCGCCAAGATTTAAGTCTTTGGATTGAGGCTACACTGTAGCCCAAACAATGGAAGACAAGTTCAGAAAAGCGAACTGGAAGCCTCGCAGACTCTGTAGCCCAAACAGGAGGGGCTTCCTGTATTCATACCGTTCTGCCTTGATTTGAAGAGGGACAGAGGAGACAGACCTGCAGACCGCCTGATTACGTGCGGACAGAATTCAATGCGAATCACATTGGAGCATAAACAATTGCACCTCATTTGTATGCAGCGACGAAACGGAAAAACGCGTCTGCAATTTTAACCTATTTTCATAGAGATGTAACCTTGTTTATGCGATGCAAGCAATTTAAAATGAACTTCTGTGACAGCTAACATGAAACGTATGTGAGTGCTCTTTTTAGCTGCCTTGCTGATTCGAACTTTCGCCTGACAGCCACTGAGTATTCAGGTCTTTCAAAATGTCCAGTATGCTGTCGTGACTCTTGTTTTCCTGCCTTTTTAACTTCAACGTAACTTTGAAATAAACCTCAACTACAACTTTAAAGAAGTCTGACGATTGGTTGATCTAATAGACTGACTAATATTTCGGACAGTGTCGATAATCTCGTGCCAAGAGAATTTACAAGGTCTGAAGACGGAGACATCTATTCTCCGAAATGTTGGGGGTTTTTAACCTGCATCGATGGACAATGTCCAAATTATCGGTCACCTATATTACTAAGCCTTAACCAGTATCCATCTTCCCATTGTCAATTCATAAAATTTTAGGCTATTCTTCCACCCTTAATTTTCTCGTGATACATTCATAAACTTCGTAGTGGACGGATGGACCTGTGGGGAAGATTATGGGTCCATTGAAACCTAATGGTCATATCAACTGTGAACAGATGAAGCAAATGAAATCAGTACTTGTATTTCAATCCAACTGTGGCTGGGACATACAAGGCATGTTACTGTAGAACGGAGAAAATAATGGCACATCAGATCGTGACGGAACTGGCGAATACAAGTAGCTTAACTTTACATATCTACAAAGGACAGGAACGAGCTGACGTTGTGTACAAATATGCAGAATATTAATTTCACCAAAAAGTCATAGAATAACTAGGAAGCGAATAGCAATAGCCACCACGGAAAGAGAGAAAATTAAAAGGGAAACGCTAAAATAA
The DNA here is from genome assembly GCA_013340265.1 of Coptotermes formosanus. Lineage (NCBI taxonomy): Eukaryota > Metazoa > Arthropoda > Insecta > Blattodea > Rhinotermitidae > Coptotermes > Coptotermes formosanus. The sequence continues at coordinate 900,494 of BLKM01010564.1, forward strand.
AATAGCATAGTGATGATACGAAGGATGACACTTCTAAATTAATGGGCAATTTTGTCAATAAAGGTAACATAACCTCTACATAAGACCTTCAGTATAGGCATGCGCAAGTTTTGAAATAAAAATTAGCAAAATTGTTTGGTGTACATAAGGTACTGACAGACAACGTATCTTATCCAGTATATACGTAAAATTCAGTAATGTTCAAAGAGACAAACAAAGAGTGAAGGAGTTCATAATATTATATTTAAAATTCGCTTTTATTTTTTATTTGCTTACTGATTCAGCAGCTTACTGACCAATTACAAAATCATCACTAATACGCAAAAATGCGTAACTAACTACGTACAAATAAACGAAACAACAAATCGTGAGGCAAGAAAAATGCAAGGCGGGTTTTTGATTTAATAAGTCGGAGTTGAAATAGAGAATGTAAAATTATAATTTTGGAGAAAGCCAGTAGATAGCAGTTAAAGCGAACAACAAGAATGTAAATTTACATGAGTTCGCGTCGGTGCTTTAATGTTTGTTAGCTTGATTGTGTTCTGACACCGATACTTACATTATTATTATTATTATTATTATTATTATTATTATTATTATTAATGACTGGTTGAGATACAAGGCTATTTATACACCAAACTAAAACGCAGAATTAACCCAACCTCTCCGTTCATATTGACGTTTTCTTCATATGAAACATAGGTCTAATCCTTTTACGCTTCTTTTATATGTTGTACACCTTGCGTATCCTTACACTCTTAAGATAAACCAACAAATACGTACACGGTTTACAATTATATATGTTGGTATCACTGTCACCGCTACATGTTTCGGTGGTCAAACCATCATCGTCAGGGGGCATCAAATGTCACAGGCTCCGTTCTGTAGGCGTGACACTGATACAAATACATAAACGTAAATGTAAATGTAAATGTAAATGTAAACAGTGTGCGTATTGGTTGGTGTACCTTAACAGGCATTTTCAGTTGTTATGTTGGTCACCAGAGTCTCCTTTGTTCCAGCAGCAGGGATGCATTAAGAGATATGTAAACGTCTCTACGTCTCTTAGCCGCGAAACCCCAACAACAGATACGTGACATAAAACATACAATCATTCTGCAAACAGCGCCTGTAAAATTGCCGTGTTCAGATCTGAAGTGGGAACCCAAAATTTGTGTTGCCGCCCGCAGTACGTTAACGGACCCGAAACTGGAAATGTAATTCCTGCCTGTGATAATAAATCACCATCCATCAGCGTCGTCAGGCCACCGTGAGCTCCATCAACCAAATGACACATGCAGTGGCAATCCGTCGATTTCACCATCCAGAATTACTCACGTCTTACCTATTATGACGTGCTTATCGTGAGAGATACACAATTCGCCATGACGTGCTTGTGGTGAGAGATACATAATTCGCCATGACGTGTTCATGGTCAGAGAGACACAATGCGGCATCCGAATTTCCATAAGTCTAAATACAAACTCAGCATGTTTTCGTAGACTGGTGTAACAATGTTTTGACTCTCGTAGCCAGTGTTTGAAATAATTTTAAATTACGAGTATATAGAGTACTCAAAGAATTTTTTTCCATGTTAATAAATTTATTTAATTTTACTCCTCTAACCTTTTAAAGCCTAGCGGTAACTTTACGTACCACCAGGTTTAACACTGAAAAATTCTACGTGGTGCCCACATTGCGTTTATGTGTTTTGTATGGATCTCAGAACAAACAGCAACTTTTGCCTTACAAAACATTAAGAGATTGGTTTTTATAACCGAAGTGGAGAGTGTTTACAGCGCGGTACGCACTGAGTCCTTATATAAAACCGATGGACTTCGTGTTTAAAGGGTTAAATTGAACATTGAAGAGTACGTATCTTACCTCTGAATGAGTTTCTCATATTTTGTACCACTGAGAACTTTCTTTGCCATAGAAAGTTACTGTGTTTCTGTTAAAAGAACTGAATTCATGGAGCAGAGTCCGTGCGTAATTAACAGTCCCCCGGCTGGTCCAAAAAGCCGTAGGTTCATACCCGTTGCCACAACATCCCTCCACAGCACACTGCCATGAACTACACAAATCCACTTCTCCTCACACTTTCTCCCTAGGAGAACCGTAATTTTATCCTTCCGTCTATTCCTACATATCCCAAATAGTATCTTATTTCCATGTATTAGTACCAAAATTTTGTATGCATTTGTCTTTTTACGTATGCTTTCATATGCTCCGACCATTTCGTCTCTTTTAACCTCATCACCATAATAATGTCTGATAAACCTAGCCACTGAAGTCCCTCATTCTGCAAGTTTCTCCAGTCTTCAGTTGCTTCTTCCCCCTTGGGTCCCTGGGTCCTTGGGTCCTAGTGTTCTGACACATCTCTTGCTCTTTACGTATACAAAATCTTTACAGGTGTCTGTGGCAAATTATCTTATATGCAGTACTTTATAAAACGGTCGTGTTGTGAACCTGTATGGCGAAAAGTGAAATTTTAGTTTTAGGACGGCCAGTAGGCTGGCCGACCGCTTTGCTTTCTTTGTGTTTCCCGGTGGTTTGTTTGTGATCGCCTGGAACACATTAACTTTGCATAACCACTTTCAGTGTACACCGCAAACACCAGATTCCATCGACGCCTGTTCAGTACTTTTCGGAGATGAAATATATAGGACAGATATGACATCCCCATTATGAGTTCATCTTACGCACTGCGTACAATGAACGCACAAAAGTAAATCGTGCTACTATTTCGATTTGTGGAAACGTCTTTGTGTTTTGTCGTTCCGCTATTTTCCGTCTTATGTGTCGAGTTTCTGTGCACATTACCGACTCCTGTGTGTAGCCCTATAACTGTTCTCCTGTAGTCTGTTTAGATCTCTTTCTTCATGAGGGGGTAAAATCTGCTTATAGGTCTCAAAGGTCATCGGCTGCTACGTGAAAGTAAGGTCATAGTCCTGTTCTTCACAGCATTTATATGCGTCTTGAGGTTAAACCGATAACCTAAATAGAAGACTGAAGATTTCACAAATATTTTTCCGTTACTTTTAAAACCGCCGCAAACCCAACACTTAAAAAGAGTTACTTTGTACAAACCTGTGTAAAAAGTTGTAGTAACACAGACTGATTATCAATCAGAACGTGTATATTTATCTGTGATTATAATCAGGTAGCTGTCTCAGTATGCCTTTCAACGTCTTAGAAGTGATACAGACAGACAGACAGGCAGGCAGGCGGACAGACAGGCAGGCAGGCAGGCAGGCAGGCAGGCAGGCAGACAGACAGACAGACAGAGAGACAGACAGACAGAGAGACAGACAGACAGAGAGACAGACAGACAGAGAGACAGACAGACAGAGAGACAGACAGACAGACAGGGAGACAGACAGACAGTCACAATTGAAAGCAGTGTGTAGGATTTGTATCATGGCTGTGAAAAATACATTGAACAGTGCCCTGCGATGTATTGCTAATCCAGCTGATATAAATAACTGTCCCTGCACTACCTCTGTAGAAAACTGCTAGTGTTAGACTGCTGTAAAAAACATATTAGCCGATGCCTGATCATTAAGCTACGTATATTTCTCGTACACAATGGGTAAATTTATGCATCACCGACGCCATATAACTTAGCAGTTGACAGTCTCGTTAAGGCACGCTAGACCACTCTACACTGGGTGGCACTGCTCTTGCCACCAATTCACACGAGCTTCCGCCACGAGCTTTAACCCTTTAACAACGAGAAAATAAAGTTCTGCTCTACCCAGTGCTTCCCGATTACCGAAAGAGCATTGCTTTTTGGAAGGCTCCCAGTCGTCGTCTGTTTATCATTCTGTTAAGAGCAACGTGGAGCGGAAAATGAGTATGGAGCATTAGTGGAAGTATAGAGACGGAGGAAAACCTAAGTAAACGGAGAAAAACCTGTCCCTATTCCACTTTGTCCACCATAAATCTCACATGGACTGACCTTGGATCGAACCCAGGGCTCCGCGGGGACAGGTAAAACGCAATCTGTTGTATTTAGAAGCCCAGGTCGTACCGTGCAGTAAACACTCTCCATTTCCTTTATACCAACCAACAATTTAATTTTGTATAAGGTCAAAGTCGCTTTTTGCTCTGATGTACACACAAAACACATGAGTTCACTGTGTGGGCAGAACATGGAACATTTTTAATGTTAAAGCTGGTCGTACACAGGAGCGCTCCAAAAGGGGGGAGGCTGCCGGCCTGCAGCCCCTTCCCCGCCAAATCGAAACTTAAAAAACGCAGATTTTGTAGACACGATTATGTGTAACGTTTTACCTTATTAACCCTTCAGCCATAATCAGCCACTGAAACCAGATGATGGCTAGTACATTAGAATTTTAAAAAACAGAATAAAAAATTCGGGATGCCTTAGATGAGGTTTCGTAAACCAACAAAAATTACCTGTTGTGATTTAAATTAGGTGTGTGAATCATGGAACGTGTAGTTATATTTGTATGCATACAAATGCATTTGCCAAAAATGTTATGTAACAGTTATACTTAACCTCGTGCTTTTTATAACATAATGTTTAAAATCAAACATAAATTATATAGGCCTATAGGCTCAGGGTCAGTCACTCCCCCCGCCCCCCTCCCAAGGAAAAATTTTGGGTGCCCACCGGATCTTACGTGCAGTAAATGCCACGCTATGAAAAGTCAAAAGCAAAAGCAGGCCCACAGTAAAACACGCAGACAGCATGATAAGCACATAAAGAAAGAAAGCATGCTAAAAATTTCTATAAGTCTGTTGGTTTATGGACTTGCCCTTTTCTCTTAAAAATGTCTTATTAAAATTAAGTGGCGTGTCACAAAAATTAGTGTACAGAAAATGAAATGACACGTTGAGGTGTACGATCAAAATGCACTCACTGGTTGATCAACACCCTGACTCAGCCACTTCTTCGGCTGTCCATCTGACCACTCAGCTGAAGCACTTTCTGAGCTCTCCACTTTAATTTGAAGATAGAGTGAAACAAACAAAGGGCCCAGGCATTTGAATTGAGATACGTAATTGCAAACTGCGTCAGGCCATCAGTTGAACGCGTCCTAACTCTCCACGAACCCACAAAGGCGCGCAGTGATTTACACCACTCATGTTTCAACGTGGACGTGTGGTCGTTCTGCAGGCAAGAATATAACTTGAGAACCATTCAGGTGCACCCCGGAATTTGGGCAGTAAAAGCAAGACCGACCGCATGAAGGTTTTATTACCACCTGGCGGCCTCTTTCTCCACCAGACTAACAGCGCGGTGTCTGTTCTTCTAACGAGGGATGGACCACATCGCTTGTGCTCCACAGTCTGCTGGCGTACTTTGCGTAATAAAGTGCACGTTTCATAACTGCAGATTTCACCGGATATTTGATTTGCAGTTCACGCTGATTTCTTGTCCAAGACTCCATGGAGCAGAGTTCTTCTTAAAAAGCTAATGGTTCCTCCGCTAATCAAAAAATCCTCCCCGTTTTATGGAAACCCAAGGCTCAATACTGCCTTCACAACAGCTCGCCATTTGTCCCTACGCTGAGTCAGATCAATCCAATCCATGCCTCCCACCGCCTTTTTGATGATCCATTTTTGTATTGTCCTTCCATCTGCGCTAAGGTTTTCCAAGTGGTTTTTCTGGCTCAGGTTTCCCCACCAAAACCTTGTATCCACATCTCTTCTGTTCCATACGGACCGTGTGTCCCGCTCTTTCTTCCTGATTCTATCACGCGGAAAATACGTGGCGAGGAATACATATCATGAAGACCCTCATTGTGCAGTCTCCTCCGATCCCCTGTCGTTTCGTCCCCTTTGGGACCAAATATCTTCCTCAGCACCTAATTCTCGAAAATCTTGAGCCTACTTTCTTCCCTCAGTATGCGAGACCAAGTTTCACATCAATATAAAACAGCAAGCAAAACTGTAGTTCGGTATACTTTAATATTTGTACTCTCATTTCTTGTAGTTCATTATCTGTGTGCATAAATTACGAAGTGCTGCCTTGCGCCACGTGTGAAATATGTCCGTCGTTTTCTGACGGCTCTAGATTTCGATCCGTGGTAATACTTCGAAGCAGAGCAGACTAAAACAAAATGGCGAACACAAAGTGCGAACCCTGAATTCTTATTCAGAGTATGGGTGAATTATAATTCATCCATGCTCTATCGACAGCTGGGGTTTGGGGGTACAAAAATCTCGGACGCCACGTCGCCATGGCGACTGAATTTTGTACAGTGGCGCACAATATTTGCTGGTCCTTAGTTTGGGCCCTGCTGCATTTTACCTTTCTGGTGCCTAGAATATTGGGGTTGGCTTCTAGATTTTTGGAAAGCGTATGCATCCGTGCCGAGGTTATTCAGCTTTTCCAAATCCAACTCTCATCCGAGACTAACCGACTGTCTGAGACGTCTGAACACATTGGCCGTGAAGGCGCGTTCAGTGGCGTAGATAATGCTCCAGTAGACCCCTTGCACGGGGGTCTGGTGGGTCAGACGTCGTCAAATGTATATAAATACTAAAGTTGTTGTCGACTCTTACGGAATTGATTCGCTTCTTACAACACAAGGCAATATTCTGGATCCCTGCAATGAGATCTGGGAGTAACTTCTCTAACAACTACGACTGGGGGGGGGGGGGTTTTGGGTGTGGGGGGCCCCCCCCCCCCGGCCGGTTATTTACGCTATTGCATCCGCTGCAATTACCCGATTCGCGGGACGTGTTGTTGTTGATATCTGCGGGTTTGTTTAGCTGCGTTATTATGCAATTTTATGGCTTTTGGGGTACCTTTCCGTTTATTTATCTGTGAAATTTTTAACTACGTTGCCGGTAGCTCAGGGCAATACGTGTGCTGCTTGACGTAATGTCCGTAACAATATTTTAAGTGAAGTGTAAGGAAAAGTTCCATCCTACACCAAGAGCTCGCACGTGCTCAACGGGCGGATACCGCAAAAGAACAAGCGCGTGTGCGTGAAAGGACGGGTCAGAGCGGAGTCACATCCAGTGTGCAGTCGATGAAGGACGCGAGAAATGATATGGCCAAAACGTAATCTCCTTCTTCAGTGGCGCGACAGCCCACTTCGGGCCGTGACCTCCTCGGTAGTTCGCCTTCAGATATCCCTGTCCCATGCTAGTCTGCTGCATCCTGTTATATTCAGCAAGAACGAGGAATCCCTCCTGATGTTTTCCCATCTCAGTCGTGATCTTCCCACAAGTCTTCTTCCATTGAATTTTCCATCCAGTATTTTGTTTCGGTGGCACTGTGTAATAACCATGTTTAATGTGAAACAGACCGCAAGTGAGGGACCCGGTCGAGAAGCGATTAACCGTGGAATTGTGCCTGCAAGTAGCGTCATATTCCTTCTGACTGAGGCAGCAACCTGCGGTGTATAAAGGCACGCAACAAAGCTGGCAGTCCCCACATCCGTGAAACACCCCAGGGACTCCATCGCGATAGTCACTCTTGTGTATGTGAAGGTTGCCTCGAGGCTGGGATTCTGAATTTTCTATAAAAATACGTTTGGCGCAGCTGTTGTCATGTAGAATTTGAAAGGCATTTTGCCTGTATTGTTATAGGGTCATACCAAGGGCGCAGCCAAGGGGGATTGCCGGGCTGCAGCCTCTTCAAACCTCCAAAATCGAAATTTAAAAACACAAATTTTTTCAGACACGGTGACATCAGAAGGTTTACGTGCTTTACCCTTCAGCCGAAATCAACCATAGAAATCGGCTGGTGATTAGTACGTTAGAATTTTGAAAAATAAATTAATGAAATTAAAAGAAAAAAAAGAAGATAGGACACTGTGGTTGAGTCACGGAACATGTCGTTATATTCGTATGTATATAAATGCAGTTGCAAACAGCGTTATGTCATACTTACGACATGATTTTTATAACATAATTTTTAAAGTCAAACATAAATTATGTATAAACTCAGGGTCAGCCACCCCCCCCCCCCAGATGAAAATTTCTGGGTGCGTACCTGGGCCAAGCACCTTTAACAAGTGTGTCAAGACGCCTTGAGGTAGACTTTTATTAAAGCAAGTCACGGAATAAAGCTGCAACGTGAAGACGTATTGAGGGCGTAGAGGTAAAACCCCACAGATTCCTACCATTCGTATATTAAACACTTAAACGGTAGTCATTAAGGGGTAAGGCGTCTGCCTTGCGTTAAGGGGATATTAAATTCGAAGCCATGTCGAGGACTGACTAACTTCATGATCCAGTGTCGTACTTGGCAAACTGATTGTCTCAGCTGGCCAAGAAATTCCGGTGCTTCTGCAAAGAATCCGAACATGCATTACCGTTTCGGGAAGAATCCGTGACTAGACCTTGCACTAGGTCAACCGAATTCAATCCAAATCCTCATACTCCATTCCCTTAAAATCTTAGTATTATCTTTGCATCTGCGCCTGTGTCTGTCTAGAGGTCTTTTCCATTCAATTCTTTCGAATCAGGTTTTGTGTTTCTTTCTTAACATTCCCATGCGAGTTACGTCAGCAGATCTTATATGGTGAGGGCCTCCACATAAAATGTAATAAGAAAGGGACTCAGTATTTCATATATCATGCTACGCGTTCCGTCCATCACATCCTACTTAATTTCATTATTCTGATTACCTTTTTAAGTACAAATTATGGATCTCCCGCGATTACCTCAGGCTTGCTACTGCAGTTTCCCTCTTGGGCCCCGGGAGGTACATAAAATATATCTTAATCCCACGTCAGATGAGAACTGAACTTTGACATGCAATACGGTATAAAAGGGTTGGGTCTATAAACATTTCGCCGAAGGCATTATGCATCTAATAACAAAAGCGCTGTCTTTACTAGCAATGTGTCCTTTACAAATATGTTATTTGACCTTCATTACGATGAAACTTTATCTTAATGGTATCTCTGTCATTACACATAGAACTAAAACCTGTGTGCGCATGCGCGTGAGGGAGGTAGCTGTAATGGTGTTGAGCCCCCAGGTACTAGTACCAGAGATTCCCATTAGCTTATATTACAGTATGACTGCGAATTTTAAACGAAGAGTGCGTGACGCATATCTATAATGGGCTAGATGTTAAATATACATTTCGCGTAGAAGCCATACTGTTTTGCTACCTGCTACAAAAATAGGGACGCGACAAAAGTTGTGTATTTTTGGAAGGTGCGTGCATGCTCTTCTCACATCAAATTTCAAAAGAGTATACGATATATTTGTAATGGCGCTTCCAAGTTAGAAGTTCCTTTGTTTATCGCGTCAATGATTATGAGATAGGAAATTGGAAAGTACGAGGCGGAATAACTTCTAATTGCATGAGATTCATAAAGAGGTTGATGAAAGTCAATATAAAAAACGTCTGCTTCCTCACTAAGATATAAAACACTTAAACAAAAATTATGCCTAATTTTATGTAAAGGATTTTCAAATTACGACGCTGCGAACATGCATGTGAAAGCGGTCAGGCCTGGACTAGTTCAACGCTTACGTCAGGCCCACGCAGCGCCCTGCGTGTAACGTGCTGAACATTTCGCTGCCTAACACTTCATATTGGTGTGATAAAGCACTTTTGTGTTTAAGACAGGTTGCACAAATCCCGGGCTCGTAGGTCACCTAGTCAAGTGGATTTTGTACGGTGGCGCCTGATGTTTGTGAATTCTTGATATGGAAATTACTTTATGTGATCCTTGTGGCGCCTAGAATTTTGATGTGGCTCCTATATTTTTGGAAAATTTGTGCGTCCCTTGTTTAAGAAAACTCCCGGATCGTCAACTGCGAAGACTAATGGGTTCAGACTTCGTCTTTTCGAGAAGTAGACAGGTGTTATTGGTGGGAAATTTGTTGCGTGGTGAGCAGAGTATGGATTTCCCTGTACATTAAGTAGCTCGCACTTTGACACTGTAACCCTCGCTCTGAAACTACTGTAGGTTCCCTTCCTGGTAAACTGTTCGCTGTGATATTTATGAAATACAAGAACGTGGGACCTATAGGAAATCACAAGAAGGATGTGGCCACCTGAATAGACTGGAGATGCTATAGTGCAGCTTTCATTAACTTCTAATGAAAAGGCCACGTAAATCGAGAGGCCTGCGCTGTGGTCATTTCTGTGGTTCAGCATGGATACGGACGGTGTCAAAGAGTCAACCACCCCTTAAACCAAGCAAGCTTTGGGGGCGGGTGGGGGGGATGCTTGTGTAACCTGATGCAGTTTTAATCAGTTTCGAGGCTAATGGGGTGATCATTTCACAGCTGTACCACGACAAAGCTTTTATAAATAATAAATTAAAAATTGTGAATACTTTTTTGGATCTCACAGTAAGAATATAGCTACAAGTAACACATATTTGCTTCTTTCTTATACTTCTATACAAAGCCTAAAAATGGCCCTTTTTTGCCGACACGTGTAGCTCATTCGTACAACATGTTGTTATGCAATAAATATAGTTGATGTTGGATGTTGTTTTCGTCTATTGTTCATTTGCCTTAGCTCTAAAATTTTATTGTGACAGTTTAAATTTTGAATATAGACCATTCTGTTTAACAGGTCAAAGGGTGAAATTGTATTCTTTTTACACTCGTTTAAACAACTTACGTGTACAGGGCATTCCTCGTGTTGGAACTTCCTATGAATTTTGCAAGTCCGTGTAAGTAGGAAATCAATACAATCCCCTTCCTTTTTCCCTTACAGGCTGGCAGTTCTGAGTATTGCCACCAGGCTGTGCTGACACTCATGATGGTAACAGAGAGCGACCAGGGAGAGTACGTGTTCCTGGTTCGATCCCCGCGGGGTCTGGCAGAGGGTACAGTCACCCTAAATGTAACAAGAGCCAGCAGTTTCTCAGTGGCTGCCGCCAGGGCGCACCATGTGACAGCTGCAGCTGCTGCTACCGCTATCTACACCATCTCTGCGTGGCTTGTCGCTGCTAACTTACGTTAAAAATGGTCCAGGTTAATGTATAGAGCAAGATTCTGACTGTAAAAATACAAAGTATTCCTTCGTCGTGGTCATAAATGAATACCAATTTCCCACTGACTGTGCTTTGTTCAAGTATTGTGCTCTTTTTACACATAAGTAAGCCGGTTGTAGCTTAAGTGTGGCCTATGACAATTCCGTCTGAAAAAAGATTTAAAAAAGAATGTATAATTATGCCTAGTCTACACGATGTGAGGACAAAGAAGCATGTTCTGAAATACGGAACAAACAGAACGCGAGTCTGTTTAAAATAAAGTGAAGCATCAGAGCGACATTTACAGGGAACTGCGGTGTTGCATTTGTTAAACTTACTGCGTATTATTTTGGAGTGCACACTGTTTCTCTTTAAATAAAATTATATTTTTGTATTGCATATGCCAAATATCACATTAAGTTTGATATAGTCACTTTCAATTTTTCCAAATGCGTGATGCATATTTGCTAATTAATCTGATTAAAGATTGTCACCTGACTTTACTTACATCAGTAGTGCTTGATTTGACGATGTGATGCAACTCGAATGGCATTTAAGACAGTCAAGGTAATCTCAAACTGTGGCAGGTTTGTACAGAATACGAGAGGGCATTTAAAAAAATATACGGATAAATGATTAAGGCAGAGGGACATTATTATATTCTTCTTATCCGTGATTTTCTTAATATTTAAATAAAACCGTGGCTTACACTTCGATAAGGTTCTGCAGTCCCTTTTTTTTCAGAACTCTTTCCTGAAGTTTGCTTCAACAGACTGATATCGGAAGGTAAAGTTGGCCGGAGCATGAGTTTGCTGACTGCTCAAATTAACGGCCTTTAATTATACACTGGAGTAATTACATTATCTTGTGAATTCGCGCTGACGCCCCACCAAGCAGACATAGTTCCAGCATGCGGTATTTGTGACGTCATATGCTTCACGTGATATATGATACACCCGTGAGCAGGACGGCTCCAGCGGCAAGCTTCCAACTTCTGTTTGAGACGCGCCACCTTCGACTGTCGACGTATGGGTCTTTGTACTGATGATTGTCGTGGATTCCCTCAGTCCATTCAGGCAAATGCCTTATTAGGCCACGACATTTCCTTTCACATTCTTTCCAAATTTCCCTTAATTAATCATGCTTTGCTTCCCAGTGGCCGCGCGATCCAAGGCGTGGGTCTGCTGCCGCTCACTTGCTGGGATTGCGGGTTCGAATCCCCCCGAAGTCATAGGTGTCTATCTCTTGTGAGAGTTGTGTGTTGTCAGGCAGAGGTCTCTGCGTTGGGCTGATCACTCGTCCAGAGGAGTCCTCTCGAGTGTGGCGTGTCAAACCGGGGGGTGTGATCGTGAAGCCTCGATACTGAGGAGGCCCTGGCCCCACTGGGGGCTGTTGCGGCGTGGAAAGAAAATCACTGTTTGGCATTATAGAAGCTTACAGTAGTTTAAGATAGTGACAAGAATCGTTGAAAACACGACTAAATAAACCAGCTGTTTTGAACTAATTTCTCAAATTTTATTACTACAAATTTTGTCTTTTTATTTTCCTTTAGTTTTTAATATCCCCAGTTACAGTTTACGCTGGTATTTATCATGAAAGGGCTTTCAGTACATGAACACTTTATTCATACGATTTCTACATGTTTAAAAAAACCCCTAGCTTACGCCCAGTTTTTATAACATTTCTAATGGTGTCATATTTTTATTGAAATTCATATCCTCGTTATTATTGATCGAAATATAATATTTATGTGAAAATAGCAAATAATTTGAAGATATGTGATCACGCTGTGAAAAATAATGAAAATGAATTATAGCATACTTAACGTGAAAGACAATTTCGTCGGTCGCCCATATAACAGAAAATCTGAATGTATGAATTCTGTGTGGTCTTAGAATAAGTGATGTTTCAGGCTGTCCAGTTTAAGGCGGTTTGAGTGAACCGAGAAGCATTAGGAACGTAGCTGACAGGAACCCAGCTTGTTTTATGACTGAATGTTTTAATTAACTCCATGTTATTTGGAAGCTTTGAGATGTCTCGTAATTCTTATTAACTTAGTCACTTCTTCTTTGCTGGGGTTGGTTTAGGATCTGAAGAATATAGTTTGAAGTTTGGAGACTTAAAGTCGAAGGCGTCAATTTCTGTCATGTTACCGTGTGAAGCAGCGTTACTTATCGTTGGCTTTCCTAACTCTGGACAGAAATATTCGTATATTTGTCATACCTGATAGCTTGTTCGTGTCGAAAAGGTGGTATTGTTCAAGGCCTCATTTTGAGTCAGGTTGTGCAGAAATACAAGTAACGATGTGTATATCAGGAAATTTGTTATGTAATAAGTTTCAAATTGTGATGTGTTACAATGACAGTTCCAGTTTCACAGCAAGAAATGATTGAAGGAAGGTTAACGTGGTGGCTGTGGGCTTTTGAGGATCCAGACACGTTTTGACCACTGATATAAGAGAAAAAGTCAATTAAAACTTTAATATGAATTCTTTCTTGGATTCAAAGTGTAAGACAGGGCGTTGAAGTCCATGTTGACGTGGCACAATGAAGAGAAAAACGTGAGATAACTGACTTTGACAAGAAGAAGTAGTTTATTACAAATGTTAAGAGGTTCTCGCATGTATTATCGGAACCAACTCGTACACAATTCAAATCACAATGCACCAAGCTTCACAGAACTCCCGACATGTTTCGGTGTGAATTCACACCATCTTCAGGGGAACACATAGAACACTTAAAATACTTATCTTAAGAGTTTTAAGTGTTCTGTGAATTCACACCATCCTCAGGGGAACAAATATAACACTTAAAACACTTATCTTAAGTGTTTTAAGTGTTCCGTGAATTCACGCCATCCTCAGGGGAACAAATAGAACACTTAAAACACTTATCTTAAGTGTTTTAAGTGTTCTGTGAATTCACGCCATCCTCAGGGGAACAAATAGAACACTTAAACCCCTTATCTTAAGTGTTTTAAGTGTTCTGTGAATTCACACCATCCTCAGGGGAACAAATAGAACACTTGAAACACTTGATAAGTGTTTTAAGTGTCCTATTTTTGCCCCTGAAGATGGTGTGAATTCACACCGAAACATGTCGGGAGTTCTGTGAAGCTTGGTGCATTGTGCTTTGAAGTGTGTACGAGTTGGTTCTGATAATACATGTGAAAACATACGTACACAGCATGGACAGTTTTAAAACAATTTTAAAATTCAGAGGTTCTGTCTAGAGAAGACTATAAGACAAGAGTGAAAACTCTATTCTCCACTGCCGCTTGGATGCTCGGACTGTGGCTGTGCAGAAATGCATGAAGCACAGCATTGTGGACTTTATATCTAGCCGTGATTTAAAAGAAATTGACAGTTAATAAATGGAACTGTGTGCAAGCTCACTCATGTGTGTATATAACCCAATACATTATAAGTGAATATGTATAAAATGTCTAAAAACGACACCAAAATAAGAGATTTGTGTTATCACTGTATACGTCCAATAAAATTACGTTGTGAATTATATACTTTTAATTTAAACTGTGGATGAAACGCTTGCTGCTTACAGCTGTGCTTTTTATTTGCTCTAACTAGAAGGGATGAAGCAGACAAATAGCCGAGTTTGAACAAAATACGCCACGCACCGTCCCCAACATTAAACTATTGCGTTAGTAACACACATGTTTGCAAGTCTCATTTCTGTTCCTTTTACTTGCTGAGCTGTTTAAAGAACATGAGAGTTGTATGTAAATTTTACACCCAGCTTTCAAAAGCGATTTTATCTTACAAATATGTGTGTGTGTGTGTGTGTGTGTGTGTGTGTGTGTGTGTGTGTGTGTGTGTGTGCGTGCGTGCGTGCGTGAACGCTTTTGAAGAAAGTAACTCATACGGAGCAGACGCCTCTTTGATTGTCTACTACCCCCCCCCCCCCCCCAGATGTGCAAAGAATTCCTTGCTCCCGGTGCAGCACGAAGGGTCATTACTCTGTGTGCCAATGCCCACCACTGAACCAGCCTAATCCAGCGTTCGTCTGTAGTATTTAACTGCGCCTAAATTCCTCATTTGGTTTCTTCCTTTCAGGTTCTCCGATTAAATCCGCGGTTGTACTTCTCATCTCATCCATTCGTGCTGCACATCCTGTCCATCTCTTCCTCCTACACTTGATCACATTATTAATATTTGATGAATAATATAGATTATTGAACTACTTACGGAACAATTCTTTCCATGTTCGTGTTCCTTTTTTTAGCTTCGTTCCGACTGCTGCGCGCTGCACTCTGTCTCAAACATCCTGCAGTCTTTCAATGAAGAGACGTGAAAATTAACGTGCCCTTGAGACCCACAGTGTGGGCTCAGAACCACGTGGCTCCGGACGTTATTAGTTTTTCTGCAATTCATTAATTTGTTGCTGTATTGTGTGGTTCCTGTTTTATATCCAGTAACTTTATTTTCAGCCCTTAGTAAGTGCAATATTGGCTTTGTTTAACAGAAGCTGTTCTGTATTCATTCTCCGTTTCCTTCCAGTGTTTTACGTACCAGAATATCTCTTCAGGAAAAGTCGATAATACTTGTCTGAGAAGAGTAGCTATGTCAGCCTGTAGAGGGCTGGGTGAGAAGGCACCGTAACACTATGCAAAAGCACACGCAATTAGACATTCGGTTTAGTTGTATCTTTACACATCAACCATGCTTCAGCACTGTAACTGCTTGTATCGGACATGGTCACAGTTCGACTTACTTCTCTGTAACACACAAGGCCCCTGGGGCCGCGGTGGCGCAGTTGGTTGAGGCACTGCGCTACAAACCGGCAGGTCGCGGGTTCGATTCCCGATGGTGTCAGTCGATTTTTCATTGACATAATCCTGTCGGTCGCACTATGGCCCTGGGGTCGACTCAGCCTCTAACAGAAATGAGTACCAGGAATATTTCCTGGGGGGTAAACGCGGCCGGTGCTTACGGCTGACAACCTTACCACCTTCATGTGCCGATTGTCTAGAAATCTGGGAGCCTCAACCTCCTGGAACCCTGTGGGCCTGTCCAGGCCTGTAATGGGACTGCTTTACCTTTTTACACAAGGCCCGTTGAAATCGCTGATACTGTACCAGGATATCAAGGCGTTTTATTTTCATTTGCATGGAGTGCGATGACTTCTACCCCATCCTGTATATTTTTAATATAAGGCTATAACGATAAATGTAATGGCACACATACTTATACGCAGGTGCGCGTCCAGATTTTTTCGTTTTGGGGGGGAGGCAGAGGGGCTGACCTTGAGGCTGTATATAATTTATGTTTTATTTTAAAAATTGTGTTACAAAAATCATGTAAGTTCAACATAACACTGTCTGCCTGCAGCTGCATTTATATACATACAAATATAACTACATGTTCCGTCACTCAATCACGGTGTCCTATCGTTTTTTAATTTTATTAATTTATTTTTCAAAATTCTAATGCACTAGTCATCAGCCTATTTCAGCGGCTGGTTTCGGATTAAGGGGAAAGCATGTAAAACTTTTTGGTATCGTCATCTCGAAAAAATCGATGTTTATTAAATTTCAGGTTTGGGGGTTTTGGGGGGGGGCTGCAACCCGGCAGCCCCTTCCCCCCTGGGTGCGCCCTTGCTTATGAGAGATGCTAAGTGCCAGGAGAGTGTTTAGAGGATGCGGGTGCGGTTCTGTCACGCTCCGTTTTCCACTTGAAATTTGTTAAGTTTACGTGAGAGGGAGTGTTTATTTTCTAAGTCCGTAGACAGAGCCTTTGAAAAAATGATAATCACTCAGCTGCTAAAATTATCGCTTGTTTCTTGGAAGCCCCAAATTCCAGTACAGTGTCCTCAAGAACCCAGGACTTTACAGTTTCCTGAAGCCCTCTAATCAAGCCCACATCCTTAAACCTTATTTATTTAAGACTTTTTTAATATTATTATCCCATTTATATCTATGTCTCCCTAACGGTCACTTTCTTTCAGACATGAAAAGTGTATCTGCCTCAAGGTGGCTTTAAATTCGTGCCTGGAACACAGCCGATGTACTGGGACACTTAGTGATGTACGGTGTTATTCACTGATTTTCAAAATGTGCCTACGAAATTAAATTACAGATGAATTACTGTGTGGGTAGCACAGAGGAAGTTTAATCTAAAGAAATCTCATGTTACTTTGCTTGTAGCAATTCATCTATCTTCGCTGTCTACTTACGCGCTCGATAAGTCGCAACGGATTGTTGGCCGCTAGGTCGATTACTCGCAACTTTGTTTTGACATCATGAACCGACTTTGTGTTCCCCAACTCTGTGCCAGTTTATTGGAGTTCAGTATTTATACGTGGGTTAGGATTGCAGTTCCTGTAAATCAATTTAAACTGTATAGAATCGAATACGCTCTCTTTTTCGAACAAATCAACTGCTTTAGCCTACTTCATGTGTTTGTGCCACACCATCAATTACTTTACTGTCCCTTTTGCGAGAATCCAATCCCTTAGTGGAATGGTATTGCTTGTCCTTTAATCGAAAGAATTGCATTTTGCTCAGATAAAAGAGAGACTTCGCCCCTAGTTCTGATGTAAACAGTCCTTGAGAAGGGAAAATCAGTTCGGGTAATTCCGTTTCTCCCAACCCGATGTTTCACAGTTATGTCAGTTGAACGGCCAGTGTTTACGTCTGTGCATTTATCGTACAAGACGAAGAACAGAGCGAAGTCATTGTCATTCAATTTCTTTTTTTAGATTTCCCATCCCGCTGCGTTCACACAATACTGTTTGTAATTTTCATACAGACAAACACAACTTATTTTTGGGGGAAAATCTTGGTATTTTATTGAGAGAAACATCAACGAACTTTTGGAAGTGAAAATACAGGAAAAGCAGGAAATTTTAGATGAAAAAGTTAAAAAGTTACTTGGAAAAAATGCTGTACCTACTACCGATAATAAAATAGAATTTTACCCTAGAGTGATGAACAAACTGAGATCATCTTCTCAAAAGAAGCAGCGTAGTAATAAACACTAAGAAACATAAGTGTGTGTGCGTGTATGGAAAGTGTGTGTGTGCGTGTATGGAAAGTGTGTGTGTGCGTGTATGGAAAGTGTGTGTGTGCGTGTATGGAAAGTGTGTGTGTGCGTGTATGGAAAGTGTGTGTGTGCGTNTTTTCTGTTAGAGTGGGTACCGGCACTTTTCTGTTAGAGTGGGTACCGGCACTTTTCTGTTAGAGTGGGTACCGGCACTTTTCTGTTAGAGTGGGTACCGGCACTTTTCTGTTAGAGTGGGTACCGGCACTTTTCTGTTAGAGTGGGTACCGGCACTTTTCTGTTAGAGTGGGTACCGGCACTTTTCTGTTAGAGTGGGTACCGGCACTTTTCTGTTAGAGTGGGTACCGGCACTTTTCTGTTAGAGTGGGTACCGGCACTTTTCTGTTAGAGTGGGTACCGGCACTTTTCTGTTAGAGTGGGTACCGGCACTTTTCTGTTAGAGTGGGTACCGGCACTTTTCTGTTAGAGTGGGTACCGGCACTTTTTTCACAAAAAATCACATTATTATTATTATTATTATTATTATTATTATTATTATTATTATTATACTCTATGTTACTTATGTTCTGCAATGTTGGTTTTGTTTTGTCTGTTTAGTGTTTTGTGTTTGTATATTTGTACTGTTTTGTGTTGTATTTGTGTTCTTGTGCTGGCTTTGTAATTGGCACTTGTGCTGTTAAGGCTGCACGTTAATAAAAACCATCGAGTGGAATCATTATTATTATTATTATTATTATTATTATTATTATTATTTGCTGCTGCTGCTGCTGCTGCTGCTGTTGCTGTTGCAGTTGTCCCAGGACCTGGTGTGGCCGCAAAACTTTGGCTTTCTACGTCTCTTGCTAGTCACGTGGCGTCGCTACACGTTCAGAGCTCAAGCCCGAGACCTGCCATCTCCCTCTGCCGTGTTCCGCCAGCTAAACGCCGGGCCCCTAACTCGGAGCAGACCAGGGGCGAGGGCCGCCATCTTCTGTCTCCTTCGTTACTCATCGTAACCTTCGACTGAAGTAATGAGTGCGTCATTTAGTAAACCATAAGTAAGCCTGTTTATACGAGTACATGAACAAAATACCAAAGAATGAGTTTTGTATTTTATATGCAATTTTAAGTCTCGAGAGAAAAGTGAATGTTTTAAACAAAATATGTAATACTTACCTTTAATTTGGTGTTATTAAGCAACAAATGCGCACAATTCTTATCAGTTTTTCAATGACATAATATAATACAATATTAACCTTTTAAAGCCTAGCGGTAACTTTACATACCACCAGGTTTAACATTAAAAAATTCTACATGGTGCTCACATTGCGTTTATGTGTTTTGTACGGATCTCAGAACAAACAACAACTTTTGCCTTATAAAACATTAAGAGATTGGTTTTTATAACCGAAGTGGAGAGTGTTTACAGCGCGGTACGCACTGAGTCCTTATATAAAACAGATAGGCTCAGTCTTTAAAGGGTTAATGTGAATCTAATGACAATTGTGTGCATTTATCCGTGAATATTACACAATAGCTAACTGTAGCCCACGGAACGGAAAATACATAACTCATACCTTTAAATTTTATTCCTTTTACAATATCGTTGCTGTGTTGCTACGTCTTCTGGTTTAGAATCTCATCCTGGATATCTGCTATCTTAACTTAGCTCTTTCCGTGGTTTTCCTCGCCGCCGTGCTGACCTTTATCGGGACAGCATTGTAAAACAAAGTTCTGGAATCCTCTCTAGTGTGCCATTCATAATCATCCTGTTATATGTCTTTGGACTGTCTTAACATGTGTAACATGCTAAGAACATGTGCAACATGCGTGTCTGCCCGCCTAACGTAACGCACTTTGCCACTGACAGTACCACAGTGCATTCCAAAAACCGCTCCATACACCGACGCAAAACACATCTTTTTAACCAAGTTTTATTCATCGTCTTAAGAAGACGAGTTTTAATGACATTTTATGAATACAACAGATACATTTTAAGTTGTGGCTAACTTTTGTTATCATACTGTGGTAGTGCGTATGATTAGTGATTGTGTGACTCCCTGAGGATGAATCCTGCGATGGTTCGAAACATGTAGGAGCATTTAATGTGAGTAAAGTGCATTAGCTGGTTTGCGATAATTTATATCTAAGACAATGCACGGTGTGAATATAATAAAAACAGAAGAGATATGTGTTTATGCTTATGCTGAAATGTTTGTGTTGTGATATGCAACTGCATTATGAATTATGGCACATGCTGTGTAATATGTTGCCGTCTGCGGTCAATACATACAAGGGGAGAGCAAGCAGTGGCCCCGGGGTTGCGGTTAGACACAACAGCTGTGCTAATCAACTCATATGCATCGTTCTGAAAGATTTCTTCTGCCGACTGCCCCTGTTATTATTCAATTAATTTTAATTCGTGTTTATTGTTAGCCACTGTATGCAAATGAACACGGAATCATCGAGCAAGTTCGCCCGATTAATGAAAATTCCGCCTTAAAATTGGGAAATTTGAACCTTGGTCGAGACATAAAATGTCCTAACCGATGTGTTTCCCGGCTTTCCTCAGCCCCGTAAGGCAGATTTCGGAATAGTACCTTAAATCGTGCATCTGTCGCTTCCTTCTAAATCCTCTCCAATTTATTCATTATTCACTATCATCAAATCATTCGACGCTATAAGCCTCTAATCTGACTTCATGATGCGTCATAAAATAAAGGGTATAAAAGGTAACGTCCCTATCCACGCCGTGAAGGCAGAGGGGGGGACTGGAGGTGTATCTCCACTCATTCTTCATCTTGGCGCTGAATGGAGCTGAGTGATCACGTCACGTCCTGTCGCTTTACCGTGGGAAAGAACCCGGGTACCCACTTATATAGGAAGCTGGGTGGGCCACAGAGAAGGTCTGGACCTTTTTTGTAAGGCAGAAAAATCTGTTGCACCTATGGGGATTGGAACCCCGAACCGTCCCTCCTGTAGCCCAGTCGCTATACCGACTCCAAACTACAGAGGGTCATCAGCTCAGAAATATTTGTGTAGTAAGTTGAAGCTTCTTTTTGTATTCACTCGCCCCGAAAGAATAACGTACACTGTGTCCCTTTTATCATGTCCCTGAGCACTGCAGCTCTCGTGGAATGCTCGGCCCTTTATGGCACACAACATCAGTCGAGGGATTTCCAATAAACTTGCTATATTCTTCAATCCCCTTCTTCCTTTGTCCTTCATCCAGGCTTATTACCATGACAAAGCCTCTAATTTGCTAAAAACAAGGGTAAAAGGGAGAGAAATGGGAATTCGAGAGAAGAAAATAGGCTGCACATTGCGTTACTTCA
Source organism: Coptotermes formosanus (assembly GCA_013340265.1). Lineage (NCBI taxonomy): Eukaryota > Metazoa > Arthropoda > Insecta > Blattodea > Rhinotermitidae > Coptotermes > Coptotermes formosanus. The sequence goes on from BLKM01010564.1 coordinate 921,760, forward strand.
TTACTCACTTATAAACTCGCAAACAATGCAAATAAGAATGTGCTCCTTATCGGTCCCTTGTAAACTGAAGAACGGAGCAAATCCAATTATGTGCGTGCTTTCTGCACACTAACTAAAGAGCTGCCAACCCCGAGGCCAGGACATGGTCTTGTTAGCTATGAATACCACCTGGTTCTTTCATGAATGAATATAGAGACAGAAGGTTTCAAGATTAAAACGAGTTGATCTAAATTAGGATGTTAATTAAGGGTTTAATAACCTGTTCGTAGTCGAGGAAGGTATTCTAAAATATGCTGCATTAAATTTCTTGGAAGCAAGTTCTTAAGTCCAGCACACACGCGACACCGAAAATAAATCTATTTTCTGTTGTTGGCGCGAAACAGAAAGAATTCTTTCGAAAGAAATGGAATAAATCAGTGTGGCAGAGGGTTGTGTGGATTAATGTATGGGGAGAGAAAATGCACAAAATATTACAGAATGCCTTAGGAACAGTTCGTTAAGTTACGGACATAATTCAAACTGATTCTGAGTTAATTGCGCCCCTTTATCTCTTCAATAAGGAGGGTGGTATTTAAAATTATCAAAATTTGCGTTTAAAGGACAATTCGTAGCCCCTTTATAAATATGTAATTACCAATTTTAATAGCGTTTCGGTATCCATGCACCCCCCCCCCCCCCCCGCCAGTCAGACAGTTCTGCCGCCTCTGGTGTCAGATTCATATAACTTTTTCTTTAAAAGAAACAAATCTCAAAAGTACACTATTTTTTTCCAATAAACGATACCAGTTAACGAATATTTAGTTTTTCTCATAGAGGGCCAGGATAGCATAGTCAGCGCAATGACTGGAATATGGGCTGAAGACCCGGGGTAGATTTCCGGCAGGGGCCAGAGACTTCCCCAAAAGGTTCAGACCAGGTCTGAGGCCCGCCATAATTCCTACTTGACTGGCAACGAAGGCTCTTTTTCCTGAGGGTGAAGTGGCCGGAGCATGAAGCTGACCACTCATGCCCATCTATTGCCAAGGTTAAGAATGTGTGAAGCTATAGCCCTACTCCACTCATATAACTTCATGACGTGCACAAGAACAACTTTATATTTTATTTATTGTCAGTTAGACATGTTTGTATATTATATGATAATTGTTAGTGATAAATTTTTGTTGCATGTTGGTAAGTTAGATTGTACATTTATTTAGACCAGTGCTCTATAAAGTATCTTACAAAAATGCACTCAAATTTACTATGATTTCCTTGATGTTGAATGTGTTTCCTTTTGTAAGCACACCAGCAAGTATGATTCAACAACAATAACAACAACAATCTCCAAATTAAGAAATTCATTTTCATGTCCCTTAGACCAGTGATGCACAACCTTCTGCATCTTAAGTTCATTTGTTAAAAAAATCGCTGTCCCACAATGGTGAAAACAATGCTTTTGTGTCTTTCCAAGAAGTGCATTTTCACAGTTCTTTACATTTTAATGTTACAGTGCAATTTCTTATTTTCGTGCCCTCACATTTACCCATCACACTTTCACATTTGCCTGAATAAAAAACACTGCCATATCTGTTGGTTGCACAGAATAAAGTATAAGATTTCTCAGTATTCTCAAGTAAAAGAGCCTGTCCTTCTGCACTTCCAACGACATGTTTCCTTTTTAAGACTAACTGTATGTGCTTCTTGTTGCAGAAGTTACTGGAAATTAATTGGATGGCATATCTTCACCCTCATCCGCCCTTCACTAACTCGGCTGTGCTTTGCTGTTTATCTACGAAGCAGTGCAAGCTTCCACGTGTGATACCTGAAGAATGTCTTGGAAGTCCCATAATGAATTTTCAGAACATTAAACCTTAACTGGGTGTTAAGGACCAATTATTGCTATACTTACCAACAGGTTTAGTATTCAAGACTTCTGTGTTCCACCAGAGAATGTATTTCTGTGGTTTGTATGGATCTTAAAAGAAGTAGCAATTATTTCCCTACACAGCATGAAGTGGCTGGGTTTTTAACAAAGGCTGAGTATGTTTACTGCATGAAGTTTAGATCCTTCTTCATCTTTAAACAATTCATGAACTAATATATGCCTCTAGATGTTAAATTAATAACCACATAAGCAGCCACATATTGACTGCATACATCAAAAGAACTTGCTAGTATAATGCAGGATCACGCCATAATTACAACCATTGTGGCTAAGAGATGCATATTGATATGTAGCACCCCTGGCACTGACATATTTCAAAGGCAGTATGACATGGGGTTTAATTGTTGTGTGTCATAAGGAAAACTGTGAAAAAAATTATAGAAAATTAAGGAAGCTCCTGATAATGAACCAATAATTTTGAAACATATCAGATGTAGTGTGACAGACTACAAAAATTGCAGTAGTTGTATTAGATGCTACCAGTGCCTATATCTACCTCCATTTCCAGTCCTGTGTAAATATGATGCCTGATTTGTTGCATATTACAAGACAAGTGTTTCATCATAATCTGATTTCAAGATTCAGTAAATGAGGAGATGGTATCAGATTATGTGATTTTTACTGGTGGGTCAATGAATAAGATTGCTGAAGGTTGTCATAAAAGAATAAAGTACTGTTCTCTGATGGATGTGTAGCTTAGATATTAAGTGATACCATTCTTCCAGATTCTACTGACTTATTTCTCAGGAGTTTTTCAATGCCAAATACAGCAATAAGGTGCATGTTATTGTATCACGGCACTTGGATCTGCAGGTGTTGCCAAAATCCAAAAGAATCTGCACAAGCCTGAAGAAATATAATGTGCTCTCAACTGAAGTGAATACAGTGTGTTTGCTATTCAACTAACATGTAATAAATAAAGAGATTTCAGGTATTTTATTTCTATGAAAGCCATAGTTTACCCCAAAGGAATGATACAACCCTCCCACAGCCACTACTATTTATACAGGCAGTGTGTTGTTTTTTAAATATGCAAGAAGTCTAAAATAACTCTTCCCATTTTCCCATTGCATAAAGTCTTACCAATCATTTATGGTTTCACTTTCAGCACTGCTTCTTCTTTTTTAGGTTATTTTAGGCCACTTGCCATCAGGAAGTGGTGATATTTTCTTTAGCACTTCTGCCATGTGATGGTCGCCCTTTGTTGACTGGGTATGAAGGTTAGTCACGTCATCTTCAGCTGTTCTACTTTCTACGGACTGAGGAATGTCCATGATTGAAGAAGACAACTGCTGTAATTAGACTAACAGGTTCAGCATTTTACAAGCGTAACTGAGGATGCCTGCTCATGAGCTGCTGATAGAGGTATTTTCCACCAGAATTGTTTTCATTAGTAAGTCTGTGAGGTATAAGCATATCTTCAGGCAAGTCAGTTTCATATAAAGTAGAGCTTGGGCTCCTATGGAAATGATACAAACCGAAATCAAATTGGCTTAACATGCTTTGGTATAGCCCACCCCATGGTGCAAGAGCCCCTAGTGGGCCACGGCTTCTTCATTATCAATGCTTCATGAGCACACTTTGGTATAGTATCCAGTCCTAGGTATGATAAAGATTAATTGAGTATTTCTAAGAGCTGGAAGACCTTCACAGACGAGGTCTGACTGGTATAGTGTGTGTATTGTTTGTGTACTGTGTACAAAGGATACAAAATCTAACATGTATTTCTTTTGTGCTTCCAGGACTGTAGTGGAAGGTGTATGCAAAAGGTTTAGGAAAATCATAACATTTCATAGAACAAGCAGTTTATGACTCAGTAGGTATTGGTTGCTGGTGGCAATTTGCAACATGTGCACACTGATATCATGGAGGTATGGTATTTTGATGTTTGACAATTCAGGTTAGGTGCTGGAAATGTGTCTTTTGCTGAATTTGACTGCAACTTCCCAATGTTCTTCGTTTTTATAAATATTATAAGAACCCTTGAATGATGAACAATTTACAGTTTTCATAGAATATTCAAACTGTGTGAATTCTTTTAAATATGTAATCTCACGTAAATAAAAGATTATTGTCCATATTTATATATCATAAATGCATTGGGGAACAGAGAAATACAAAATTTTGATTTCAAAAGCTCAAGGAAAGAAACAGCTTGGGAGACCTAGGCCTATATGGGACAATAATATTAAAATGAATATTAGAGAAATAGGATCCTATGATGGGATTTTCTGAACATGATAATGAAATAACTGGTTTTATGAAAGTAGGTAATTTCTTGAACAGGTGAGTAATGTTCAGCTTTTCAGGAAGAATTGTCTATGTTTTAACCATTTGACTCTTTTATGCCATGTCTACTGTGTGCAAGAGTTGCTAATTTAGTTTTATGCGGTATTGCTTTGGTTGGTTCCTTGATGGTGACCCGTTAGGGATCAAAACATGCAGGAATATCCAAAACATGCAGGAATATCCTATGTGATATTATAATATAAATATATGAGGAACAATATTGTGCATTTTGTTGGTCTGATGCTTTGTGTGTGCACCCGCGCGCGCGCACGCGTGCGTGTGTGTGCGTGTGTGGTGTGTGTGTGTGTGCGCGCGCGCGCGCGTGCGTGCGTGCGTGCGTGTGTTTGTGTATTTGTCTGTCTGTATGTCTGTTACTAAGTCTTAATTACTGATCCCTTTTCCTATCATAAGCTTCAGCTCTCTTATTTGTTCCCCAGCGTGAAGTTCATTATCTGTTTAACCCTTTAAAGACGAAGCGTATCTGTTTTATATAAGGACTCAGTGCGTACCGCGCTGTAAACACTCTCCACTTCGGTTATAAAAACCAGTCTCTTCATGTTTTGTAAGGCAAAAGTTGCTGTTTGTTCTGAGATCCGTACAAAACACATAAACGCAATGTGGGCACCACGTAGAATTTTTTAATGTTAAACCTGGTGGTATGTAAAGTTACCGCTAGGCTTTAAAAGGTTAATGATGAAGTGTATTCAAGCCTGCAAGCATATTTGGCAACTTTACTCATCCAGATGAAGCTACCATCGTATCAGAGCTATGTGTTTACAGAAGGCAAGAGGGATGATAGGTGCCATAATTGGCCATTTCCCCAGCAAATACTTTATGTTTTAGAGCTAATGAAATCACTGTCAATATATACCTGAAATTTTAGGTGCCATTCTGTTTGTCTGCATCTTTGCTAATTGTTTTGGTTGGACATTCCCTCCTTGTGCCTCACCTCTAGATGCCCTAAATAGAATGTAAGCAAATGCTTTTCAAGAAGTGCTAGTTGAAATGTTTGACACTGACCACTTTATATTCATTGTTTTTATTTTTATGCACACTAAAACGAACATGGAGAAGGTATTTCTCTCTTATAACCCTGTATAAACAGGTATGGTAACAATACTAATTTGAATCAAGAGTGTCATGTGGTCATGGCTGTTGTTTTAGTGTGGACTGAATTTGTCAGTCTCAAGATGGGGACCACTGGTGAACTGCTGTGAATATGGCACCTTCAGGTTTAATAACATACAGATAATGTCTTGAACACGTGAGCACCACATAACTTCTCAAGAGAGACTGTGCTCCCTATAGATAGGCTTTGTTTGGTAGATTTTATTTGAAATGTTGATTGGGAGGTTGAGGCATGAGCAGAAATGTCTAGAAAATATTTCCCAGTATGTAACTCACTGTATGAGCTACAATACAGAAATTCCTTCATCTGCCCCTACCTTTCGTCCTCCTACACCTCCTCCTTTTATCAGTGGAAGTGCAGTGTGACTGCAGAAAATACAACATTCATGAAATATATTTGTTTGTATCAAATGTCATAGGCTACAATGTATGAAGTTGTAATTGGGAATATAGTTCATTTTGTTTACCCTTCACTTTCCCAGTTTCTTTTCACACATGTGTCTTAAAAATGGCCAATATATTTTAGGAAGGATTTATTAATCTCAGATTTTATGTAGAATTTGGAAAACGATAGAGTGTCCTATAAAACTGAAGAGTTTCAGAGGCAGAAAAAAGTATTCTGTGATGTTCTGTAATGAGCAAAAATGTTGTCAGAGTAAAAGAACTGGTTTAAAGTGGGAAGAATGTCTATTGTGAATATCATAATAAGCTTTTGGTTTCCATAAAAAGTGAGGAGTTCCTGGAATAACTAAGCAACTATTTGCTCCTCAAGAATGACTCTTCTGCACAGAGTTGTTATTTTGTTAAAATTTCTAAGCCACTATACCCTTTGTGTTCAGCCTATATGCCTGTCTTCTCTGTATTATTCCTAGAAACAGCTTCTGTTAGCACTTGTGGGTCACAGGCACAAAGTTTATTTCAAACACATCTTCCAAGATATGAAACAAAAATAATTTCTAGTACTATAGCACTTTTATAGTAGAGGCACACGGGAAGATTTGTGTACGGGAATTTGATGCTTTAAATAAAGTACCATAACTGTTGTAGGTTGCAAATTATGGCTTTGTTATTGTTTGCAGGAACTGCTGTGGCATTAACTTTGATGTCATCCTATATGACTCTTTGCTTTGGTCAGCTGTGTGCCTACACATCCATACACATGTATTCCTTTCTTTCTAAGAAGTCTGTTTGGATGAACTGTGGTGGATATTCCTGTTCGAGCAAAACCAATATGAAAAGAGGTTTCCTGCCATCTGGAACTGTCTTACGGTCAAAGCAGTCATAACCCACACCTATCCATGAGGCAGTGGTAACTACACTGCTATCTTTTTTTGTAATATGGTGCTTATATGACACTGATTGAACACAAAGTGGCATTATTAATGGCAGTCTGTGTTAAGAAATCAAGTGAGGCAAGGCTGCTTGGGAGATGTTCGTTTAGATGAAAACAACACGCTAACCCTTATCTGCAGAAATGGACAGTGCTTTCCACAGTTAAATGTAGGAATGAATTACAAAGTGGACATTTTTGTCCAAAGGATATTATGCAATCTTTTTCCATTATGTACACTATTTGCAGGGCATTGTGGATACATAAATATTGCAACCACTTTCTGTAAAATGTAAAAATTTTCACACACATGCCATGAAGATATATAAGGGGAGCAGAAGTACAGCTCCAATCACTTATCATTCTTAACCTAATCTCTAAGTGGAGATGAGTAGTCAGCCTTGCATGCTGGCTGCTTTACCAAGACTTGTTGAATCGGGCAGCTTTGTGGACCCCAGTGCTAGTCTGGATGTTCTGGAGAAAAGAAAAATCTCTTGCCCTGCTGGAATAAGGACCCCATATTATTCATTCCATATCCTAGTCACTATACTGACTATGCTATCCTGGCACCCCCACTTAACTCTAAATTTCATGATAACTGTGCACTTGCAGGTTGGATGTGTGCCTACAGTTATGTGGGCATTTAGGGGCATGGATGTGAAGTTCCATACAATGCTGTAGGCATCACTATTTAGAGCTCAGCATTCAGCTTCATTTAAGACCCTTCGATACCAATTAAGTACAAGGTTGGTGGGCTTCATTCTTGATCTAGTTAGCTTTAAAAACAAAAATTATATATACAAGGGAATTTCTCAAAATAAGGTAACAAACATTCTGACGCTGAAAACCTTGTTCTGACTTTGATATATACATGGCACGTGGGTAGCAAATGGTACACATCAGACGTCCAAGTAGTCACCATTGAGATTTAAGGACTGTATTTGTCCCACTATGGTGCCAAGCTCTGCATCCCAGCATAGAAGAAATCAGAATCAAATGTTTATATCCAGGAGATGACACGTTGCATCATTCCAGCATCATACACGTTGTCTGCCAGTCAGATGTTTGTTAAGTGGTCCAGAGACCTGGAAATTGCTGGGCACTAAACAGAGACTGTAGATAAAGTGTTATAGTGCTGTAAGCAGTCGAAAGTCTAGCCTCATCTTGCAAAATTATGACACCTTGATGAAGAAACTCAGGCATTTGCAACACATAACATGACATAACCTCCCAAGTGTACAGCAGTAATGCTCAGCAGTTGCAATGTCACCACAATCAGGCAAATTCACAAGAAGTACACCTTTGTGGTTGCAGAAGACAGTTGTCATGCCCTTACTTGCTGTTGGTATTGATCTGAATTTTTTTACTTGGGTAGGTGTTGGCTGTCTCCATGTCATGCATGTTTTTTTCTGCTTTCATATGCTGTGTGATTAACCCTTGTGTCATACCCTATAACAATGTACTGCACACATGGCCCTCCTTTACGGGCATAACATGTCAAACACATAAGGAGTCTCATACGACAGGCTTTGCAACTGTGAGATATTTTTTATGTAAAGTTTAATTCTTGTTAGTGTTACATAGAAACGTTCACATTACACATTTCTGTTTGATCTTGTCTCTGACTAATATTTCAGTACAGTGTTTTTCTTCCCAGCATGGCATTTATAGTTTACTCTCAAGTTTTAAGGTTCTCTGTGCATACTTACAAGTGAGTGTACCGGAAATGAAAAGCAAAAATTTTTTTTCTGAATCGTGCTTTTATTTTTATATTGCCAGACTTTTACCTATGAATACTTGAAAGTGAATGCTGTATCAGTGAAAACGAAAAATCATGTCTCTGGATCATGACATCAAAACTGGTTGGCCTTTATAATGGAAATGGACTCTTCTCTATGAAGTGGGAACTTACATTTTATTTAGGCTACAGTTGAGCTGAATATCAGTCTTCAGAGGGTCAAGTAATTGTGTCTATATTTATTGATACACAGATATTTCAGCGGGTGGTTGGGTAGGTGGTATTTGCTTAAATTATATGCTTTTTTCTAAAAATAGGTAGTGTGTTCATGTCCATATATATTCATGTATGTAATATTCATACTAAACCTGCAAGATACAAGTAAAGAAAAGGGAAACTGAATTTTGTTTTCTGATTGCCTAATGAAAATTTGTTTTCCTTCCATTATTGTTGGTAAATGAACATTTATTTGCAAATTACACACTCTTGGGAGGAATTTTTTAAAAAAACTGTATGATGTGCTTGTTTGCCTGTGTTGTGCAGTGTGACATGGAAGTCAAAGTCAAATAAGAGAACTTTACTATCTGGCAGCAAAGATGTAGAGTTTCAGAGGTTCGTGATGGTGGTAACAGTTTACTCAGAACTTGTTTTGATGGTTGTGACCATGTATGAATATACAGTGAACTCATAACTGGATTTGTTATGGGAATGGCAGGAATCTTATTCGAGGGAAAGATCATGTAGGAACTCACAGGCAACTGCCAATGTGGAAGTCACCAGGTTTTTGTAAATATTTTATGTTGTCATCACAGATATGCTCAAATATTTGACAACTTGGGTGGAGTAAGTTTGTTGGTTTTATATAGTGCTGCATAAGATATAGGTTAATGTTGTGGTAGTAGTAGCAGTAGTAGTAGTAGTAGCAGCAGCAGCAGTAGTATTAGTAGTAGCAGCAGCAGCAGCAGCAATTGTAGCAGGAGCAGCATCAACAGCAACCGTAGCAGCAATAATCATTCTTCATATTCATACTGTGGCTAGTTTATCGCTGTCACTCATTGTGACTTACTGTGCAGGAGGCTTCATATGCAAAGGACTGGTTTGATATTGTAGTGAAAAAGAAACTTCAGCCTCTCCTGGCAACTGAACTCCAAGACCCATTCCTCTTAGTCACACAGTGAATTACTTTATTGACAAGAATCCCAGCTCATATGCCAACAACAGCAATGATTATGGGGATGATGATGATGGCGACAGTGGTGGTGATCATAACTACTTTTCTTTAACACTATATTTGAGCAGCTCTACCACATAACCTTATAAAACTGGTTGCTCCTGGAGTCCTGGAATTGTGCCTGCACTCAATAATGCACTGCCCTCTGCTGACCTTTGCAAACTTGTTCCTGGTCAGTCAGGGAGTACACCTACTCTTCACTGTGCACAAGGTACCACTAATTCTCAACCAGAACCTAGCAGGAAAGATTGTGTTCCAGTCTGTAAACTGTTCCAGGGGATGGAAGATGTTTATGACATGAACGAAATCAATGATGAAAGAGCTTCAACTTAAAAGAAATAAAACTGTGTTTCCTTTTTACAGAGAGTATCTGCAGAATAAATCCTACAATTTTCCTCCTGAGTTCATTTATTATTCCTACCATTCACTGTGTATAACTGCTTATAATGTGAGCGGGATAGATATTTGTCGAATGGTGTTAAATAATTACATACCTTAGAAACCAAAAATATACACTGTTTTGTAGGGACCCACCCTGAATTGTCTTAATCAGCCACCAATTTATTAAAGACAACTGGGGGTGTCTTCCTAAAAAAGAGTGTCTTTGTTTATTTCTAATTTGTATAGCTGAATAAGAGAGTATGAATAATGTTGTACGCACAAACTGGCATAGGTGCTGCGGGCAAAAATTGTTTTTTAAAAGCAAATTGATGACCCCGGGATTTATCAGATCAAAAATTGTTAAAATGCTTGCCAAACACTGAATATTACTAGATTTTACATGATACATAGATTTCATTTAACTTTAATGTAAATAATGCTCTTACACAAATGAAGGGTGTGTTACAGAACATTAACTGTTCTTGTAGTACTGGGCCCAAGTAATGTTCACATTGAAAGGCAAACATCTAGTCTGTGGTGGTCCGATTATGTTAGCTTGTTCAAGTTGTCTTGGTCCCATGATCATTTACATATGGTTATCAGGCTAAGCAGTGTGCAATTTAAAGTTGAACATAGAAGTTAATAAACATGCCACCATGTTTTGTATTAGAAAGCACCACAGAAACACTTAACTGTATTTATTTTCCTGTAAATTTGTGCACCTTAATAAAATCGAAACAATGATTTAGGAAGTTCTGAAAAGTATTGCTAACCTCAGAATTGATAATGCCATCATCACGTGTATGATTGTGGACTTACAAACAGTATAAGAAGTGAAGTGGACTAAAAATGGTACTTTTTGTCTAAAATCTCTGCTTGTGATAACTAAAAATACAAGAAATTGTAAACATTGTTACCAGTTATGTTAAAGTATACCAAAAATGTGTTTTGAGGAGATTCTGTTAAATTGGATTCTAAGGAAATAACTTGTGAGGGTGTGGTCTGAATTCACCTCGTTTAGGATAGGCATCAGTGGCAGGGTTTTGTCAGATATTGTCATGAATATTATGGTTGCATAGAAGGCAAGAACTGTCTACACCAGGTGCATGATTGTCAGCTTCTGAAGGACCTTTCCTTGTGTAGTTACATCATGTAATACTGCAGATGTTGTTATTATGCTATCACGACAATTTTGCATGCTTGGCTGAAATAACAAACAACAAACTGAGAAGATAATAAGAAGGTGGGACAGGCCCCATACGTCTTGGACTTTCACTATGTGACGTCACAATTTTAGCTCCCTGAATAAAGCACGTAAGTAGCCATAGGTTCAGATTTGAGAGAGGTACTAAGGCCAGAGTGGTGCATTAAATCTAGCAGCAGCTTTGGTACATATTTCTCTGCACAGGGGAACCATTAACTGTTGTGTCAGTGGAAGGCCTGCCTGAAGACATATGGGGACCATTTTTAATGCCCCTACTCCCCCCTAGAACAATTCTCAAACTGTTTTCATATGATCAAGCCTTGTACAATGTATATAAGATTCCCTTTTCTGGCTTTGATGTGTGAAAATAGTAATATGTATTAAAATGAGTGTATTTATTAGACAACATTCACGTTCAGCAAGCTGTGAGGGAAGAAAAAGTGCCAGCTGGAGTAACAGTATTTACTTGTACAGACCTGTCAGATAGGTTCTTAAACGGCCATAGAAAATTTTCATGTTCACTAGATGTTGGGAACAGATCTGGCACTAGCAATAAATTTTCTTTTAATATGGTTTATGAAAATGTTTCAGTCAAAGAGGACAAGTATGTTATGAATAAATGGCTAGTGTTATAAATTGTGATTACAGTGAAAAATTGGCCTAGTAGAGAAAATTCTTTTTCTTGTCTCCATTCTCAAAAATTTTCTCAGTTCCCATCTGTGTGTTACCTGGCACTGGAAACTTAATTCTTGCACATGCCTAAAATATATTACATGGACGTTAACTTATCTGTTACAGACAATGTCATATTATGAACAATGAGTTGAGATAGCAGATTAATGGGATTACACACAAATGATTTTAAGAATGGAATGTGCCTTCTTAAGTATGAGTATTGCAGGTCTGGAACATTATTTCACATATTAGTCTATTCAAGCACATTAGAATTTGAACAATTCAGTGTAGTCCAGTAAATCAGTACATAAAATATGTAAAGTTGCCCCTGTGCACATGGAGGAGTGCAGGCATGCAACCAGTCCTCTTTAATCTGAGCACTGACTGGAGGTGAGTGATCAAATTCATGCCTTGGATGCTTTACCTTCAGGAAAGAGCCCCAGCTCACACTGAATAGGAGACTGGGTGGACACCACAACCAGTCTAGGCATTTCAGAAAAGTGAAAAATCTCTTGCCACTTTTGGCAATCAATTCATCATCTGTCATATCTTTCATATAAAGCTAGTAGACATGTTTATAATTATGTAACCAGATTTTATGAATTATCGGTTATCACTGTCAAACCAAAATTACTTTACGCATCTATTGTGACAATTTTAATTCCCCCGTCTCCGCATGCTCATAAAATTGCTTGCACATCTTCCAAATTGCAATCACCATACAAAAATTTTTAAGACTGTACCTTGAATCTGACAGCATGGACCCAATGCTGTAAGACCTGAATATGGAGGCAGTATGTTCCTCCAAACTGTTGCTGTCAATCTACACACTACACAGTGTCAAACTCCTGAAGACTACAGTCTGAAGAATCCTTGCCATGAAAACCTTGATGTTGTGTACCATGTGAAATTAACATGTGCATTCACTAGGAGGAATTATGAATGATATGCTGATATCCACGCACCAGGATTTATTGTGATTTGTCCATATTGTAAGTACTAAGATAAGCTCAAACTTACATATGATGGTATGTGGATTTATGTTTTAATGAAATATGTTGTGGTGATTTAATTGTTGCATGTGGATGGGAAGGATCAGCTTTGTGATGGGACACAGGAGCAGGCATTTTGGTGATTAATCAGGGGTGCTAACCTCAGGAATCTGTAAACACAATGCTGTTGTCATAGACAGCTTGGTGTTTCCCATGCAGATATTAGGAAGGGTGCTCAAAAATATACATAGTAAAACAAACCCTTATGGATTTATTGATCCAGCTATTGCTGCTGATAGCAGGTCGACCTTGCTAGCTTCCAAATCAAGCACAATCATAGCAAACATGCAGGGAAACTACATTTCTGTTTTCAGGAAGCCAAAAAGGGAAGGGGCTGTTTACTGTACTGGAGATGACAGTGTCAGAGTGTTATTAAAGAGTGGCATAGAAAAGAAAACTTTATGATAATATAAACTGGATGCATGTGGCTGAAGACATCCCCCAGGGTCAATTTTAGTGAACATGGTGGTGAAAAATAAGATTCAGAAATCATTTCAAGTTAAGATTCTCTTATTTGTCCATATTTATCTGACAATATTAAATTGTAGGCCTATTTGCAATAAATGGCCAAGAACACATTCCGAAACTTCAGACTTGGCTGAATTTAAATCCCTTTTACATGTCGATAGAAACCCTCCTTTATAGGATACTTCAGACCGCCATGTTTAAGGAACTGATCTTTGATTTCAATGTCTAAACAGGTTCCTGGATTCAGTGTATGATGCCGACTCCTTTGTTGGCTGGCTGAGACACATCTTTATAGTACCTACGCGCATCCATTGTCCGCCAGTGGTAACGGCTGGCTCATTTCAATCAGCAGTTCTCACAGTTGTGAAGCCTAACGGACAGCACACCCTCAACTATTTTCTGTTCTGATAAAGAAAAACCAGAACAATAATTTTGAGAATGCTCACAAAATGTCCTAAAATCCTCAATTGTGTGGTAACGCAAATTGTCACACCTTTTGCCATTGTTACGTAACATAGTGGGCGTATATCTTGAATTAGTTGAAGCTTACAGTAGAGAGGAAGAAAAAAGGAAATAAAATAATTGCAATACATGAAAAGGATTTTAGAACTGTAGCAAGACACAATGGTCTGTGACAATGGGTCATGACCCTTAATAATCCCCCCTTTGGCAATATGGTCACCCCAGGGGTCACGTATAACATGGAAGCCGATACCACCCACTCGACACCTGCAGCAAGCTTGAGGCGACACATCTGCTACAGAGGAACACAGTATTGTGAAGTTTCCGATGTCCACGTCCGAGACACCCTACGGCCAAGAGCAGCGTTTCTTGTAAAAGTACGAAAATGTTATTAGTAACGTTTTCTTTGATACTAATCATGTAGTACGTTATTTACAGAATTGCATCTGGAGATATTAACATAGAGATTAGGCTGGAGGCTGGAAGATCCGGGGTTCGAATCCAGGTAATGTTAAGAGGATTTTCTCTTCTCCAAAACGCCCAGACCGTCCTGGGACCCAGGCAGCCTCCTTTGTAATGACTAACGGAGTTGTTCCCGGGGATAAAGAGGTCGGAGCGTGATGTTGACCACTCACCTCTATCTAGAGCCGACATTAATATGAGTGGAGCTATACCTCCACTTCTGCTGTATGCCTTCATGGCGTGAACGGGGCAACTTTACTCTTACTTCTATTTTGAACCCTAATCGACGCTATAAAATATCAGCAATTGACCACGTCAGTAGATAAAAATAACACAAAATAAACTCAATAATTACACAAACTGACAGCTGCGCTCTTAGCCACTTTAAATGAGACAAGAAGCAGTGTAGGATGTGAATTGAGTGCAGCAGACATAATCAGCCCTGGAACAACCTTAGATTCTTGATATGGGCGCCTTTGTACTATCACCTAACAGAAATTCGCCCTGTACAAAGACGTTTGTTCCTAGAAGGCAGTTTGTGTATAGACCTGTCGCCATGCTTTAATGGTTTCTACTTTATATTTAAATTTCATTAAAAGAAACTGCACTGGGACTGAAATTGCATTATTAACCCTTTAAAGACGAAGCTTATCTGTTTTATATAAGGACTCAGTGCGTACCGCGCTGTAAACACTCTCCGCTTCGGTTATAAAAACCAATCTCATAATGTTTTGTAAGGCAAAAGTTGCTGTTTGTTCTGAGATCCGTACAAAACACATAAACGCAATGTGGGCACCACGTAGAATTTTTTTATGTTAAACCTGGTCATATGTAAAGTTACCGCTAGGCTTTAAAATGTTAATGCTTTCCCTGCCACCGTATGATCAGTTTTAAATAACAGTCAAGAGTATGGAATAATCTACTAGGAGTGAAATTTTCCCATCTTTGAATGTTTTAAAATATGTTTACAGAGGAAAAATGTGGCCTTCTGGCAACTAAAAATACTCCTTTCTCAATTTTCGTAACTCCCCAAGTCCCCAGACCGCTGTACCTGAACATAAACAGCCCTCCCATTACCTGAGGCAGTTATTTTTAGAACGATTCTTATTTTTTGACCAGTCAGAAAAAGGCATAACAAGACCGGAATTAGGGGGTGAGATGTGTTTTTCCATCACTACCAAGTAAAGAAAGAGTAACCCTTAGGAACAAAAACAAGTCCTCTGCTTTCACCGAGCAAACAACTGCCATCAGCAGAAGTTTCAGCCGTGCCTCTTCTTTTATATACGTGCAGTTTTTACTACAAAAGTACGGAGTTTCTACTATTGCTACGAGTCTTTTACAGCTCTGAGTTTTTCGAAATTGGAATGCAGCGTCACTAGAGCAGACTGGGCCGATAACATTTTCTCCTTGTTCCTTGTACTCAAACACAGCGTCAGTGCGTAGGGGAATATATGTTGTTCTGTATGATGACATGGCACCAAATACGTGTAAGAATTAATATCGCGTTACATTTAACCGTATAAGACTACCAACGCATCACGTATGTTATCATTATCATCAATAATTGCTACAGATTAAGGCGACCACTTGGGAGACCCAGGCGTAGATGGGAGGATAATATTAAAATGGTTCTTCAAGACGTGGGATGGGAGGCATGGACTGGATTGAGCTGGCTCAGGATAGGGACAGGTGGTGGGCTGTTGTGAATGCGGTAATGAACCTCCAGGTTTCATAAAATGCGGGGAATTTCTTGACTAGCTGAGAGACTCTTAGCTTCTCAAGAAGGCCTTTGCTCCATGGAGTTAGTTGGTTAATTGTTACGGATTGGACAGTCGACGTTCAATTCTTTCTAGAAGCATGGGTCCTTCCCTTTGCTTGAAATGGGTTCTTATGAGTTCGTGTAGCCACTCAGTCTACTGGGCCTGCGCAACGGAGGGTAAAAAATTGTGTCGTATCGTGTGTACTTGTCAACATCTGGTGCCGAGATTAAGCACATATAGGACTCCACTTTTAGATTTGCATGCGTTTTCTTTCATTGATGTTTATCCTGAAGTGAAATTTTTCTTTCGTGTTATTAACATTTTGTGTTGTACTTAAGAGCATTTGTTTTTTGTAATGAAAGGGAAGTATATTCCAGACTGTGTTCCCTTAGGAGTAGTTCCATTATTTTCTGCCTCATCGTGGAGCGCTGCTATGATTATGCTTGCCTGGCAGTCAGTTGTTTCGAGAGTGACAGATGATATGATTCCGACACGAGTGACATCTCTTGATACATTTGATAATCCATCACCCCCTCCATAATACTTAACATGCAGGCAGTCGGCCGACGTCTTTCTAACGGTAAGTGTAGCTGTCTCTTTTTTGTACGGTTGTTTGTTTAGGTAATGAAAGTGTGATAACACAGTAAGTGGCATTTTGTTAGATTAGCAAGAGATTATAATTTGTAGTAAATGTAGTGAAAGTCTACGTAACCTGAAACATTTCCAAGACAATCTCTTTGGTCCGTTATGAACGTATAACCCAAGTATATCTTAGGTCTGATCAAATTGACATAAGAAGCTGAAGCGTTCTATACGAATTTCATAGCTGCTGGCCAAATTTTACCACCATATCTGAGATTAGTTTTCCGGTAAGCAATAGTGTAGTTTGTATATGCGTTACGCGTAAATTGACAGAAAGAAGCTGTTAAACTTAACAGACGCTGTTAATCTTAACATAACCTTCTCCTTGGCGTGTGGTTAAAAACAAAAATGGAAGACATTTTGATGCGGAATGACCTTGTAGAAAAACATCACACTGTGGATTTGACATGTGTTCGTGTAAGTTGGCGAAAACATATTTTAGGTCTCTGCTGCGTGTTCTGATGTTATGTAATAATAAGAACGTGTGTTAAGAAGGCGAAAATGTAACATGATAATAAACAGACTGACTAAGATGGTTCAAGCGGTAACGACTGTGACGTCTGTACGGAGAGTGCCCAATTCGAATCTCGACTGGGCCACCAAATATCCTGACTGATGTATTTCATGGCTTTATTCAGGCTCTTTTAAAACAATGGGATAGTACCTCAAATAGACCACGGGCACTTTCTTTCAAATCAAGCGTAATTGATCAGTCGTGCTACCTTTCAACTTTATATAGCCTCAGATACTGACGGAACCGTAAATTAAATTACAGTTCCGCGTAGAGAGTAAATGACATGAAGGATACCTGTGAATAATATTTGTACTAATATAATTGATAAAGCAATCCCTGTACAGGCCTAGACAGGCCCTGAGAGTTCTAGGAAGTTGAGGCTATCATATTTCCAGACAGTCGGCACATAAAGGCGTACGCACCGGCCACCTTTACCCCCAGGAAATATTCCTGGTACTCATTCCCTTTAGAGGCCTAGTCGACCTCAGGGCGAGAGTGCGGCCACAAGGAATCGAACCCGCGACCCTCCGTCTTGTAGCGCAGTGTTTCAACCAACTGCGCCATCGCGTGCCCCCACTAATAAAATTAACCAACCCATTTGTCGCCAACGTACTACTTTGCAGTGTAATTTGTCAGTGGTAAGTACTAGAAACAGCTAATTTTATAATTTCTGTAATAGGTTGTTAGAGATTTATTGTTGTTAGACCATAATGCCTCAGTTGTTAGAGTCAAGCAGGTCAAGATAGAGTAAGGCACCGCGTTCCTCCGAAACGTCGGTAAATATTTACCATTCTGAAAGGCGTTATGTTCAAGAAGACGTGAATCATTACGTTTACCACTGATCTAGCTGTCTTCCACAAACTAGTGGTCAAGGGCAGGGTCTTTTCCTTTATTTTATTTCACTTAAGTTTATTTACTTATTTATTTATTTATTTATTTATTTATTTATTTTCGTATCTCTTGCTAGGGTTTCTTAACCTCTTGAAGAAACTGCGGCATCTTGTGTTATCTGTATTAACAAGTAGCACTTGTACACCGTCAAACACAGCATTTGTTACCAAACGAGTAAGTTCACCTTAACTCTAGAGACATTACTGATAAGTGCTAATTTTATTGCAGTGATTATTAAAAGAAATATCATCTACGTAATTAGATATCCATAATTAAACAGCACACTTTTTCGTCACACAAGTAATCAACCAGGAGAAAATACCACATTTTTAAAAAGCATCAATTTATAGAAAGTTAGAAATATTTTGGAAGTTTTAAAGGAATAAAGGCTATGCAGTTCAATACAGAAAAAAAGGATTTATAATTCTAAACTAAAGAACAAAAACAACGTATTGTAAACAATATTTTTAAGGAATCAAGATTTCAATCTTAGCAAATTTAAACATGCTGTTTTTTATCTGTCCTACTTTGCTTCCTTACATTTTAATAGATTTGCCGGATTAAGGCGAAACTTACGTTGTTAGAATTAATCTAACAAGATTTAGTTACCAGCAAAATATACGTTTGAAGATGTACAGCTGCTATTTATTAATACTCGAAGAAAGTTATTCCAGTATAGCCATAGTCATTGTATATTAATACTACACTCCCTATTTAATTACATTTTACAATGAAATGTCCTAATGCGGCCGATCCCAGTGGCAGCGCCGTCTAAGGTGTAGCTCTGCGGCCAAGCGCTTTCTGGGATCCTGGGTTCGAATCTCACCGGGAGGTACTGATGTTTGACTCTTGTACAGTGTTTGTGTTGTCAGGTAGAGGTCTCTGCGACGGGCCGATCCCTTGTCCAGAGGAGTCCTACCGACTGTGGTGTGTGTTTGAGTGTGATCAAGTGAAAAATACAAGCCCTCTATACGTACTGTGAACAAGTAGGTAGAAGAGGGAAGGACTACAAAAAAAACAGAACAAAACAATCCTAATGCTACAGCATCGCAACTCGTTACTTGACTCACGTCTCGGTTTAAGTTCTGCGTTCTACGGACGAGACCTTGACGCTTTAGAAACGCAACGAATGAAGTACATGTCTGTATATTTGTTGTCTGTGTAGTTTAGTTTGCCAGAAGTTATATGGAGCCACAACTGAGGTGCAGGTCGCCCAAACTTATAAGCGTTTGCTTTTCCTGTCGCAGTTTTTTAATCTTCCGACATCCGAAATCATAACAAACCACATTTTTTGCAGTACTGTGTGTTGGCATAGACAAGTAGCCATATCATAATGACAAAGAAATGTCACACTAGGAATCTCTCAGCGCGCGCTACGTATAAATTTCGGGTAGACGTAACAAAGAATAGAATTTTTTCGGAACAGTGTGTGGTGGATTATTTTACTTTATGGACATAAAACATGTCCTCAATATTAGGAAAAGCAATATTGAATCTAACTGTACACATAATTCTCAAGTTTTTGTCTTGGAACTCCCCCTTGTTTTGTGTATACTACAAGGTGATTGGTAAATACCTTGTAATAATTTTCAACGTTAATTTTAGGTCCTGATATCAAAGAACCACATTCATTTTCTTACACCTGTTACTACAGTAGGGTTTTTTTTTAAAACTGTATATGTTAAAATAAATAATTGAGACCTGCGCTGTTCTGCAATATTACACGGCGCTGAGTGGTAAATCTGTACCGATGTTTCGGGACAACATATCATTTCCATCTTCAAGGGTCAAGAATTTCAAAGAGAAAAGGCTATATTTCTTGACCTTCAAGATGGGACCGGTAGGTTGTCCCGAAACGTCAGTACACATTTACCACTCTATGCTGCGTAATATCACAGAACAGCGTGCATCTCACCTACACCGCGGCGGAAGCCCGAAATCACAAATGGAGCATTGCTTAAAAACGGAGATTGAGAAGATTCAAGACTTTTGGAATATTATGCTGTGTCGACAGTAAGTAATTTCGACGTTTCGAATAATCGTAGTGCCTTCATCTCAAGGGTCACGTAGTCCAAGAAGAAAGACCTTTTGTCCTAGAAGATGATGAAACTGTGTTTTTCCGAAACGTCAGTAACGTTACCAGTCTACACGGCGCTATGTTCCATAAGATTTTAATCTTCAATAACACAATAATTTGATTGTGTGCAGTAAATGGGACTAAAATTCTGTGATCGTACTTTGTTTTATAGGTACCTAGTTTTATCCGCCAAAAATCGTGACAATACTGGGATCTGAGTTTGTATATAATGCTAAGCGAGTGATCTGTGCAGCTCGTGGGACTAATTTTATGTATCTTTTCACAGTGTGTGTTAAAGTATATAAAGATGTGACCTGTGCTGTGCATACAAACTGTTGGGCCTTGGAGTTTAAAATTTTTGTGTTGCTTGTGACCGCATCAAATTGCTGGTGTAAGAAGACAAATGGACTCCACTGCACAGGCGTTGTTTTGCGTGAGTACAAACTGATATCACTTCGCAAACTAAATGTATATTTTGTTAATTAACTATATAATGCAGTTCTGGAAACTGACATTTCGTTAGTTTCTAAGGTGAAATAATTATCCTTTTTATAATATTTAATCCAAGTAATTGCACATGTCACTGTAAATATCTCTTACTTTGTGGTGTTCCAGCTACATGTTTCGTCCCCTATAGGCCCTCTTCATGGAAGTAATTTAGAGAGGAATATATATATATATATATAAAACATACGCTGTCAAATATGTACATATATGAAATTAAACTACAATGTTATCAATTAAAATGTTGCTAAAATATATAGAATGTGGATTAATTACGGGTACTTTATATTTCTTAATAGTGTTATATGTATTTGCAGACAAACACCTATATCATTACTGCAGTCTGCATTTTAAGGAAGTAATATCCTGAAAATGATTAAATAGCCTTTCTGAAGATGGCCTGTAGGGGCCGAAGCATGTAGGAGGAACGTCAGAAAATAAGAAATATATATGGTTACACGTGCAATTAGTGAAACTGAGTTTTGTAGAGTCAGTCCATTGGACGAATATGGATGACGTTTAATCCATATACTCATGAAGGTTTTGACATTGATAGTATGAAATAGCTCTGCGGAACGTCGTCGTCACCACCACCACCACCACCACCACCGCCGCCGCCACCGCCACAGCCGCCGCCACCGCCGACATTAAGGACTTTTAGTTTACTGTAAAAAGAATTTCAGTTTTTGGAGGAGACCCCTGGTATATTTTTTCCTTCCGTTTCCGTAAGGCTTTTTCCTTTATCGTTTTTCAACACTCTAAGGTATCCCTATCAGTCACAGAACTCTTGCAATACCTGAGACCACTTAGGGTTAAAGCGTCTCTGTCATTGCCGTCTTTTGTATTGACCACCAGTAATTTTCACAAGCTTAAAATATTAGTGTAGTGATTACAACATAGAATTTTAGTGGAATGTGGCTACTAATGCGTTAAAGTTCTACAGAAATGATGATTATTTAGATGGGCTTTTTTCGTGTTTTATGCTATGAACTGAATAACAACTAATGCAGATTTCGTGTTTGTTCGTACATTTTATTTCACAGAACAGATTTTGTTACGTGTTGTTGTACATTGTTCTACATCTTGACGTGGGAGTTTTGACATTGGATTCCTACGTCTTATGTAAACTTCGACGAATTAAGTGCTTTTGCGATACATGTTTTGGGATTTATATATATATATATATATATACGTAAATATATGTAGAGAGAGAAAGAGAGAATGCGTGCGTGTGTAATTGCATTTCTCCCATCTGCAGGAAAAACGAAACAAGGGCAAGATATAGGCTATAAAGGTCAAAGGTAAGCTAAAATATTTACAATCTGTACGAGCGGCGACACGTTCCGTTCAGTGAAAGAGAAATAGAGCTTTCATTCTTCTAATATTTCATTTTAATGTGTACAAACATGACAACGAATATCACAATGTTTACATACGTTTCTAACGTTAAGTGCATACTTAATAATTGCTGTTTTAGATGTGTCTACCGTGCAGTTATTCATGCCGGTATTTAGGCTGTCTTTTGTCGTCTAGGAATGGTAGTGGCTGTTTTATCCGGAAAACCTGCAGGACTATTGTTGACATACATGATTTCGTTTTTCGCGTTTTAGTTAATTTCCATATGTAGGCATATCTATATCGTCATTATTATATCTGACAAATAACACTTATCACGTCTCATCGCACTTGTGGGCGGCCTGCTGAATACGTTATGTTAACAGGGTAAGAGAAACGGCAGAAAACGGCATCATTTGTCAAATAAAATAATGATCGTGTATAATACATAAGACCAAGGGCGCACCCAGGGGGGCTGCCGGGCTGCAGCTCCCCACAAAACCCCCAAAACTGAAGTTTAGAAGAGAGATTTTGTAGATATTATGATATCAAAAGTTTTACGTGATTTCCCCTTCAGCCGAAATGCGCCACAAAAATTGGCTGATGACTAGTGCACTAGAATTTTGAAAAACAAATTAATAAGATTAAAAAAACAAGAAGATAAGGCACTGTGAGACATGGAACATGTAGTTATATTCGCAAGTACATAACTGCAGCTGCAGTGTTATGTTGTACTTACAGTATGATTTTTATAACATAACTTTAAAATCGAAAATAAATTATACATAGCTTCAGGGTAACCCTCCCCACCCTCCCTGCAAGGCAAATTCTGGGTTCGCACTTGCATAAGACGACTTTGTATGTATAAATATTGGTTGGTAAAAACTGAGATCAGCGTTCTGCCTGTCTTTACGTTCAGATATCTTCTGCTTTCTACCTATATTTCTGCCTCTTTATTGATTTTTTGTATAAAAAACTTATTTCGCACAACGTGAGTTAAGGTCATACAAATACATTACGTTTCGCACTTTTAGGCTTTTGATAGCAAAAGCGTAGAGAGCGTAAAGTTTTTATCGGACTTCCACTTGAAGAATATTGAATAGGTAAAACTGGCATAAAATTTTCGTCAGTAAGCCCTTAAGAGGATGTCGAATAAATAGTAGACAGGTGGAAAGGATGCAAGTGAAATGAACTAAAGTATTGAATGCCTCAATGGGCAAATTTCTCAGAAGTTTTAAAAATATTCTTCCACCTTGCCATAAGCAAGGGAGTTCAGAAACGTTTCAGAACTGCAGTAAATATGTTGGAAGTTCCCGTCACTTGATATTCTATACACATATTTCCCCCCTCATAAAAAGAAACCCTTTCACTTCGGATCCTTCGCAGGTAAACAACTGGAACCGCAAAAAGTGAAATATGAAAAGGTAATCTTCCCAAAGCTGCAAAACAACCCTTAAAATCATCCCTCGTCCCCTCCAATCCTATCTCAATAACACAACGACGTCTTGCATTGGTCTGTGATGTAAACAGCCTCGACTGAGTTCGCCATTTTGCGAAAAGGATATCGGCATTTGGTTTTGTATTGCTCATGGGCTGAGCTTTGGAAAGAAGAATAGAATGAAGGATTTTTATTGTATAGGCCTACTTTAACAATTGTTTCGCGTGAGAGCAAAACAGATATACATAAGATATGCTCTCTTTTGGAATTTTACGCAGCGTAGAATGGTAGTCCCTTACCGACGTTTCGAAGGAACCTATCGTTCCCATCTTCAATGGTCAAGCATTCCAAGAAGAATTCTTGTTACCCCGTAGCAGAATGCAGAAGTTCGATATCAAAATGTCCCTTCTATTCAAGTTTTCACACTAAGGATTTGTATGCATTTCTAATCTACACAAAGCATGCTGCGTGTCTATCCAGTTCATTCTCCTTCATGTGACTATCCTAGATTAATGACGTTTGATGAAGTTTATGAATTGTAAAAAACTCATAATTTAGTTTTCTCCACCTCTTGTTGGGGTATCCGGTGGCGCATTTGGTTGAGGCACTGCGCTAAAAGCTGGAACGTCGCGGGTTCGGTTACCTTTGGGGTCATTGGAATTTTTTATTAAATTAAGATTTCCGGCCCTGAGGTCGACTCAGCCTCTACTAGAAATAAGCACCAGCCTTATTTCCTGGGAGTAAGCAGGGCTGAGAACCTTGCCTTGTTCATGCGCCGGTTGTCTAGTCACTCTGACATTCGCAACCTCCTCTAGCCCTCAGGGCTGTACAGGGGTAAATTTACCTTTACCATCTCTTGTCACATCTCTGTCTTATTTTCAAATATATCTCTCAGCTGCCTGTTTTCAGACACAGTCTTCATTCTTCATTTTAAGCGGAATTAAGCCTTAACACCTACACAAAACTGCAGGTAAATTTATGGTCTAATCAGGTATTTCGATAGGGGGAGAGCAGAATAAATTCTAAAGGGTTTGGTAACAAACGTCCGCCAATTTTAATCTGCATGTATTCGAATATTTGACTTTAATCGGTTACTGAAGTTTCTAGACATATAGGCTTAAAGTTGCAAGATTTTCGAAGGGCTTTTGTTGTTCTTTTGCTGTTTTTTGTTCTTGTAGCTATACTTTATTTTTTAAAAAAAAATGCAAATTTAATTCAGGCTTAAGCCTCTTTAATATTGCTGTTCTGGCCGACTATAAATTTGCTCTGTACCTGTACCCCTGTTGCTCTCAGTTTAAACGGAGGAAGAATGACGTTGTTCAGTGGCTGTAGTGTTTCTTTGTAGAAATGTTCGCGGGAAAGTAACAGACTTGAAAATAAAAATTCTCTTTAAAAAGAAGGGGAAGGAGTTTCTGTGACTGAAATCAGAAAGAAGGCTGTAAAATTTTACTGACCTGTTTACTAGTTGAAGGAAAAACGGAAATCAGACGCTATTCTGTTGTCTGTAAGCTGTACGGAGCAACTTGGTTCAAGTGGCAACGCCTGTCGCTCGTCTTCCTGGCGTGACGGGTTAGAATCTCGACGGAGACACTGAATATCCAGGAAGATTTTTCGTTGTTTTCCTCATTTCTTCCAGGCCAATGTCGGGATCTTAACTTAACCTTTTAAAGTCTAGCGGTAACTTTACGTACCACCAGGTTTAACATTAAAAAATTCTACGTGGTGCCCACATTGCGTTTATGTGTTTTGTACGGATCTCAGAACAAACAGCAACTTTTGCCTTATAAAACATTAAAAGACTGGTTTTTATAACCGAAGTGGAGAGTGTTTACAGCGCGGTACGCACTGAGTCCTTATATAAAACAGATACGCTTCGTCTTTAAAGGGTTAATCCAGGTCACGACTTCTTCCAGCTCCCTTCAAGGTCATCCTTCACTGTCACCGGATGACTGGATTTTGTACAGTCGTTAAATAAACTGCACATATAGAGCACTCTTGGCAAGCGTTACAGGACACAATATTAGGTGTGGCCTTTCTCTAACACAGTAGAACACACAGATTCAGGATTCTATAGCAAAGAGCTGAGAAGAAAATCAAAGTAACAAAGGTCCTTGGAAGAACGTACCGTGTCTAGACTGTATCAGTCTGTATGGCGATATGAACAGGAACTAAAAATTAATATTT
The DNA here is from genome assembly GCA_013340265.1 of Coptotermes formosanus. Classification (NCBI taxonomy): domain Eukaryota; kingdom Metazoa; phylum Arthropoda; class Insecta; order Blattodea; family Rhinotermitidae; genus Coptotermes; species Coptotermes formosanus. Next base: position 947,449 of record BLKM01010564.1, read on the forward strand.
TGTAATTCTTTTCTCCAAAACAACCAGACAGTCTGTGGAGCCCACCCAGCCTTCTATTCAATCGGAGACAGGGATTTGTTTCCTGCGGTTTAAGTGGCCGGGACATGATGTTGATCACTGACCTCAATGTACTCCAGAGGGTAACAATTAGTACAGTTTTACCCTCTTACTTGCCCCATATGCCTTCACTTCTTGAACAGCGACAACACAGTTTAGCGATTGATTTCGACTAGTGCAGATTATGGCCGATGCCGGTGGACGCGCAGTCTATGGCGTGTGTCTACGGCCTCTCACTTGCTGGGATTGACTGTTCGAATCCCGCCGGTGTAATGGAAGCCTATGTCTTGTGATGGTTATGTGATGTCAGGTAGAGGTCTCTGCGACGGGCTGATCACTAGTTAAGAGGGGTCCTACGGACTGTGGTGTGTCTCGACTGAGTGTGATCGTGAAGCCTGAACAGTGAGGAGAACTGGGACCACGAGGGCTGTCGAGCCATGGGGGGGGCGGGGGGGGGGG
>BLKM01010564.1:948050-1036255 GCA_013340265.1 Coptotermes formosanus
CAATTAGTGTAGATTAAGACTGAGTTAAGGGTACAAGAAATTCCACGCGAATATTTGTAACTATTAACATACAGCACTTCTTATGGAAGACACGCAGGCAGGATATGTCTTCAGCTCGAAAACCGTGTGACTGCTTTTACATTCTACAAGTATTTATCTTACCAGAAATCTATTTTTTTCGAAAATGTGGTTTTTCTTAGTGCCAACTACAGCAAGAGAATTTTGAGTTGTTGCTATGATGGTTTCATTTACGTCACAAAATTAAAGGATACAAAGTTAGGGTTGTTTCTGTGACAGTGCCTTATGTTTGTAGCAGTTTTCATGAAAACCCGTCAGTTTGTTTAACCCTTTAAAGACGAAACGTATCTGCTTTATATAAGCACTCAGTGCGTACCGCGCTGTAAACACTCTCCACTTCGGTTATAAAAACCAGTCTCTTAATGCTTTATAAGGCAAAAGTTGCTGTTTGTTCTGAGATCCGTACAAAACACATAAACGCAATGTGAGCACCACGTAGAATTTTTTAATGTTAAACCTGGTGGTACGTAAAGTTACCACTAGGCTTTAAACGGTTAACGAAAGTAGACAAAACACGGAGAGTAGGCTGTCATAATCATAGTCTTGCCTTTGTGAAAAAAAGCAATGATCTAATTAATTGCGTTGTTACAAAACACAGTCCGTCCGTTTGAAGGCTTATGCTCCTCTCAAATTACGCCAGTTTCTGTCCCACAGAGAACACGTACCATGTCTCTTATAAAGACCAACCGCTCAGGCCGAATTTTTTTAGGTGGGCGGTCCGTTATTATTGTCAGAATCGTGTGAAGAGAACCGAACACTTTGGTATCAAAAGATCGTGTCTTTATGATAATGTAGGCGGTACATATAATTACCACTGACCATTAAGCTACTAATTTCGTACAAGAAAATCTTATTTTTAGTTCCAAATTATGAGTTTCTTCTTGTTTCAATTTCTGACACGAATTACTACCTTATTTTCCATAAATAACCGCCCTTGTGTACCTACACCACACGTTATTAGTTATTAATTGCTGGGAAGTTATTAATAACTGAGTATGAAATTTCGAATTTTCCCCCTTAATATACAGGTTAAATGATATCAAATGTCAAATCAAAATGTCGTGTCTGAAAGGTCATTTCACTCAAACGCATCACGTAAATTGAACCATGGCATTCTGCCTGACATTGATAGGTAAAACATCTGACAGCCGTTACGAACACACACGTAAATGTTAGCCACTATTTTTGTTCGTGTTGTACTGAAGTCGTTTCAACTAACAAGTCATAAATTTAGATGGAGAAGAACCTGTGATCTATTTACGTACTTCAAGCAATGTCTTATACGTAAGGAGACACCGGCAAGACAAACAAATACACAAATATACGAGGCCTCCACTGTTAAGCCAAATTTTATCTTTATGGGAGCCTATCCCAACGGCAGTGAGGTCTAAGGCGTGGGTCTGCCGCCGTTCGTTGGCCCTGATTGTGGGTTCCAATCCCGCCAGGGGCATGGATGTCTGTCTCTTGTGAGTGTTGTGTGTTTTCAGGTAGATGTCTCTGCGACGGGCCGATCACTCGTCCAGAGGAGTCCTACCAAGTGTGGTGTGTCTGAGTGTGATCGTGAAGCCTCGATTCGCAGGAGGTCCTGGTCCACTAGGGGCTGTTGCGCCATTGGAGAAAAAATGTTCTTATGGGAAAAATACCTTGTTGCGAAGAATGCACAGAAGTACTATGAAAGTAATTCCTAATATTAAAACTTTTTTAAAACTGGAACTAAAAGAAGGGTAATTAGTTTAAGAAAAAATTCTGTGGAATTATTTGTTTTGTGTTCGTATAATAATTTCGGTCTCTACTCTTCTTCTTGGAAAGGATGTGATGGGAAAAACGTTAGGGATTGGGAAGCAGAGGCTCCAACGGTAAACAAAATATGTACACAATGCGGGGTTTTAATTATATGACGCTGCTTAAGGCCAACGTAATCATTAGGCTTTCCCGCTTTCAGTAGCATGCTCGCAGCGCTATAACTTGAAACGCGGCCGTGCAGTTGGTTGAGGCACTGGGCTATAGGCCGGAAGGTCCCTGGTTTCATTCCCAACGGGGTCCTTTGATTTTTCATTGACTAAACACTTCCGGTAACACTATGGCCGTGGGGTTGACTCAGCAGCTAAGAGAAATAAGCAGCAAGGGTACCTCCTGGCGGGTAAAGGCGGCCGGTGCGTAGGGCTGAGAGCCTTGCCACCTTTGTGTACCGGTTCTCTAAAAATTCTGGGAGCCTCAAGCTCCTAGAAGCCTAAGGGCCTCTCCAGGCCTGTAAAGGGATTGCTTCACTTTTAAGACATTCTGATCCAATATGTCACTGCGTCACCAGGTGATTCGGATGTTGATGTTGCGACGCAATATAGTATTCTGATCTTGAGTACATTGCCCGAAACGTCGAAATCCGAATACACACTACATTGCTGCGAAAACGTAAAAACTCAGATGTTTGTCACTAGCCTGTAAATGGTGCAAGCATATCAGTGTGCCAGCTCTTTCTGCATAGAGCCAACTGAACAACTGTCACACTAAAGGGACAAGCAAATTAATTTCCTGCAACAATGTTCTTGAAAAGCTCATAGTCACTTATCTGGTCAAAAGAACCTCCGTCTCGTAAGGAAGTCGATGGTCCCATACCGTCGTCACCAGAATGTACTGAAATACCTGTCCTAAGCCACATTACTTCAGTCAGTACTTATGCAACAACATGACTCCCTATAGCCACCACCTTCCTGTTCAAAATACATGATTAAGTTCATGTTTCATTCGACGCTATATATCTGCATCTGAAACTGATTTTGAGTGAAATATTGACCAAAGTTCCTGGTTTCAGCTACTATAAAATCACATCTGTAATATGGCTGTTGTAATGATTGTAAACCGTAAGTTTAAATGTACTACCGGCGAAGTCGTCGAGGCTGGCTGCTCTAAACTCTGTCGGTCCTGGTAGATGGTGCGATAATCAGGCTTGTTAAATTGCAATGAAAAATAATACTGAAATAGGGTTTATTCATTTGGTGCTTACCCTCCGTGGCACTCCAGGATGCACCAAATGCTGCGGTAGACCGGGTTTCATTTCTGCTTCGTGTTTGGGAGTTTCCGGTTTTGAATCTCGTTCTGAGAATCGGTGATACTGAATCATTGTTATGTTGTTTTCTTGGCCTCTTCAGTTAAGCTCTGAAATAGTAGGTTACACACAGGCACAATTGTTTCTTTTCACATTACTACCATTCGCAGCCGCTCCAGTGTTGCACATTCATAGTAACATACACAGATTAAGAGCGTATTACCCAAATAATCAACTTAAGGGTAAAAAAAAAGTGACAGCCAGATCTGAAAGGAAAACGACAAGGGGCACGGGAGAAAGCACTTGTGATGTTATTTTATTTGAATATAATTATTGCTTCTCCGAATTGCCCAAATTTATGGAGCGGAGACCTTCTTGACAAGCTAATATTTCGTCTGCTGGTCAAATTCCACGCATTATGTGACACCCACACTTTCATTATCGCCGATCCCAGTGGCCGCGTAGTCTAAAGACGTGGGCCTGTGGCCGCTCGATTGCTGGGATTGCGGGTTCGAATCCCGCCAGAGCATGGATATCTGTATCTTTTTTGCGTCGTGTAGTGACGGGTAGAAGTCTCTGCGACGGCCTGATCTCCAGTCCAGAGGAGTCTTATCGAATATGGTGTGTCTGAGTGTGATCGTGAAGCCTCGATGCTGAACAGGCCCTGGCCCACTATGGGCTGTTGCGCCATGGAAAAGAAAAATTTCCTTGTAACGTGCACAAAAGCCCACAATTTGTCCTTATGCTAAGCCAGATCAGTCCACTCCACGTTATCTAATTTCTTTCGTTTAATTCACTTTAACATTATTCTCCCATCCAGGGCAAAGGCTTGCAAGTCGTTCTTTCCTTTGGTTTACCCACCAAAACCCTCTATGTATTTTTCTTCTTCTCTGTACGTGCCACATGCCCTGAATTGCGTTGCTTTAAATATTTTGTTTCGCCTACAGAATACTTCTGGCGTTTTAGCTTCGAAAGTTAGCTTGGCCATGTCCACCCGCATGCAAACCTGGAAAACTGCTGTAGGAATTGTCATGAAATCTGATACTGCAGAGCGCTGCAAAAGCTTGTTGAGACGTCCCAGTTTTAGTTAACATGGGGGCATAAATAACGGAACCTACATGAAGAAATACATGCTTTTCTGCGCGCATTTTGAGAGTAAATCGCTGAATAATTATCAGAGCGAAACTGTAGGTACGTGAATAGATAGATAGACGGATGGACGCATGTAAGATTTATTAGTTGAGTTAAAAATACATGGCATATATTACGGTACGTACAGTGCTGAGCCAGCTAAGTCATCTTTTTTGCAGTTCAGCCCATGTAAACATATTAACCATAAATACTTCTGCAAACTTACTTTTAGTAACATCTGCAGCCATTATGTTCTCTCCTTTTCCCCTCCGCATTTTCTCGCCTTTTGCCTAAATTTTTCAGATCCGTCTTTGTGGTACACCCCACAATTCTCTTGAGTGCTGTCTCTTTCTTTAAAATTAGCCATTTCTTTCCCATAAACCTTTTCCCCAATCACTGCTTTTCTTGAAAATTAAGGAGTATAAGAAAGACATTCTTTTACTTCGGCATAATGGACATGTTACCCTTTCAACTAAACCTCTTTTTTCTCACGGCTCTGCACCCCTTGTAGACTTAGGCCTCCTATTGTTGAGGTTTCCAGATCACAGTCAATGAGACAGGCCACACTCGGTAGGACTCCTCCGGACGGGTGATGAACCCGACGCAGAGATATCTACCTGACAGCACACAACACCCATAAAAGGCAGACAGCAATGCCCTCGGCGGGATTCGGACCAGCAGACCGAGCAAGACAACGGTAGCAGACATATGCCTTAGACCGCGGCCACTGGGATGGGCTCCCAGCGCCTGAACATTCTCAATTTCCGAATCCCCATTTGCAGCCAAGTTAACCCTCTCCTTACACTCTACTATGTATTACTCCCTACCCAGTAAGCTGTCGAGAAAAATGACAAGCAAACTTTTTGTCCAGAATGTAGTGTCCTTCGGTTTTATAGACAACTGAACAAAACGAAGTGAAAGTTGCTCTTCCAGGAATGACGCACCCTTGAACTGACAGGCACCACAATAAATTAAAATTTACTTAGCGAATAAGAAATTATGGCAGGTGTTTACCATTTATGCAGCAACACTTGGTAGACTTAACGGGTCATCTGTTAATGCACTTTACAATCTTGTAAATGTAGGACAAATTGTTTTTAATGTAGGGAAGTTCAAATCACCATCAGATGTTGGTGAAATCTGGTAAAAGAAGGTAATGTTATTCTCAGTGTTTTCCTCCGTGTTTCAGCAATGTCTTAGCTGTCATCAGGTAACTTTCTTTAGACGTTGTTTAATACTCGACCGACAGTTTCACTTACCTTGGGCAACGAAAGAAGAAGTGTACTGGACAAGGAATGCTTGTTTTATTTTTGTATAAGCCTTGTTAGTCGAAGGCCAAATTGCATCTAACGATGTTTGCTCAATTATAAATAAGGCATAGCCGAAAGGTATATCAAAGCACTGAAAATAAGATAAAAGTGAGTTTTGCCTCCCTAAAGTTTGGTTGTGTTTTGTGTGTTTGGGCACTCATTAGGCTAGGATGCAGCTTCTTAAACTGGATTTCACGCAGGCAGTTTCGGTAAAACCAACAGAACATGACATTTTGTTTTATCGTAGCTCTCTTTATCTGACACACAATTTTTATAGGCAAGGATGCACAAATTTTCGAAAAACGTAGGTGCAATCTTAAAATTCTAAGAGCCAGATAGGTGACGTGAGAAATATTCCATACTTACGACCCACAAATTTGGCGCCACCGTGAAAATACATTCTCTTGGGCAACCTGGTAGCCGGGACTTTTGCAGCCCTGCTTTTCGCTTTTCGAGGTTGATACACAGAGAAAAAGCAAGAATGAATTTTATGGAAGAGAAAAGTAGTGTACGGTTATGCAGATGACATGTACGTGATGGGAAGTTCAATGCAGACATTTGAAAGGATATATAGAGGGCTAGAAGAACACAGCAAGACAACAGGACTTAGGACTGAAGGCATGGAAACAAATGTTTTGCTACAATCAGGAAGGGATTTAAGCCGCCAACAAAGAGAAATAGAGGATACTGAAGCAGTCGACAGTTTTACTTCCATAGGAACAAAATTCACAGAAGGAAACCAAGAACTGATAGAAATACAAAAGGGAAATAATTCAACACACGAGGCAAGCTTTCCTATTTCCCATCATAAGATCAGGGTTAGCGCATAGAAGAGATAAATTTAGAATGTACAAGACTTTAATGTGGCCGATAATAAGCTATGGCTGTGAAGCATGGACAATGACTCTGTCACCACAAAAAAAAAAGTCTACAAATATTTGAAAGGAAAATACTAAGAAGAATCTTTGGACCGGTCTATGAAAATGGCTTAGGATGGAAAGTTGGACATAATGAACAGCTCCGTGAATTGGCGGATGCACCTGATATAGCTAAATATGTAAGTTCAAAAAATTACAATGTGCCTATCACATAGTCCGAATGGATCCTTCAGAATACCGAAAGAAAGTACTGGATGAGAAATTCCATGAAAGAAGCCTTGTAGGAAGACCACGACTAAAATAGGAAGTCAACATCCGGAGGGACTCCCTGTTGCTGCTACACAAAAGGTGATGGACGAAACTAGCATGGGACAGGGATATACGAAGGCGAACTATTGAAGACTCCAGGACTGGATGCAGGCTGTCGCGCCATTGAAGAAGAAGAAGAAGAAGAAGAAGAAGAAGAAGAAGAAGAAGAAGAAGAAGAAGAAGAAGAAGGAGGAGGAGGAGGAGGAGGAGGAGGAGGAGGAGGAGGAGAAGGAGGAGGAGGAGGAGGAGGAGAAGAAGAAGAAGAAGAAGACGGAAGAGGAGGAGGAGAAAAGAAGAGGCTAGTTTACGAGATTTGAATTTTTCACAGCGGTGTAGCTGAGAAATCCGTTCTTCTGGGCTGACAAGCTACGTCAGTGGGTTGCTTGATCCCGATCATTCGACAAAAGGGTTAACATGTCATTCTTCTGGTACACGTCCACCCTTCGAGATGAAGACGCTACATTTGCCTCAAAACTTGGGGATCTGGTAACTTACAGTCAGAATGGAATTATCGAGTTGTAATTTAGTGAAATATTGCTCTGCCTGCATATGATAATATAGACAAAACCTGTAGACAAAAGTACCGTGTGATATCTTAGTGCCAATAGTTTTTCCTAGTTTGTTGGGGATGTGCCTGTGTTTCTTGACTTCTTGATTTGAGAGAGCAAGGAAGGTCAACGGCGTTCCTAAATGTAAAGAATTAGCAGTCGTAAATCGTAAGTCCCAGGAATGACTGTGACAGACGCCTGACAACATATTTCTCCATCAGCATTGTGTCAAGGTACCTACCAAGTGTTTTAGGAAAGATCCGTCTTCTGTTTCCGAATTCCTATAGCCCCAAGCAGATTGCAGGTCTGTATAGACAGACCACATCACAAGGCATAAATAAATACCGTATTATGTACGAGATATCTATACAGTTTAGGGGTAACATTTTTGGCGCCGTGTCTTTACTCAGCGGCAGAGGCTACCATGTCTAATTGCACACAAAATAGTCTTTCTTGGGAAATATGATAGTCCATCCTTTACTTACGAAAGGTTTCAATTTCTAAAGGAACACGAAATTTCACTGTAGCCTTCTCAAGAGCGGAATCCAGTTTACAAAATCCAATTCTATTTATGAGCCATTTTAAAATTATCCTCAAAGCTATGGGCTTTTCCTTTAGATTTTCGGACCCAAAATATGTATACAGCTACCTCTATCTAGCATGGGATGTAAACCTCTGCCCATCTCATCCTCTTTGAGTTGTTCATCACAAAAATATTTCATAAAGGCTAGGACAAGTATTATGCTCTGGAGACCTGTGAATATTTAGCCTGCGTTTTTACATATGTGGGCCGGTGTAACGTAGTCTGTATATAAAACTGCTACGGGCTGGATTGTCTGAGGATCGAATGCCGAAGTGGGCCGAGTTATTCCTCAGCCGTCCAGAGAGTCCCTCGGGCCCACCCAGCCGCCTGCACAAGGGATACCGGATCTCTTCCCGGGGGTAAAGCGGCCGGAGCGTGGCGATAACCAGCTATTTCCATCTAGCGCTGAAGTTAAAGAAACAGTAGATCAAAACTTATCCTCCCGCTCTCGGCCTTAATGGCCGGTTCTTGGGTGATCTTTACCTTAACTTTTACACAGAAGAAGGAAAGGCAGGAGTTTCTACACTAAATGTAATTTAGGAATTACAGTATTTATTTTACTGTATCTCTGACATATCATCTCATATTAATTAATTACAAAATGTGACTATTAAAATGGCCGAGCGGTTTATAGTTCTAACGGCGTGTAACGCTCGAACGTAGTTCTAGCGTTTAAATTCCACAGTCTAGGATTATAGCACACACAGTATGTATGTCTGCAACAAGTTTCGACATCGTGCAAGTAAAGAGAATACATGCGACTAGCCGCCTGTCTTCATAGCCGACGAATTAATCTTGGTGCCGTTGACCGATTGCAGACAACAGTAATTCTTACAGGCCTGATACAAGAATATGTACAGTGCAGTCTGTTGGCAAGAGAGATATTATCAGCAAAAGGCGGAATGCTGCAGGTTTGGTTTGTGTCTGATGGTCAGCAGCTGCTGGACGTGGGTTGTTTGCCGGGGGGGGGCCCCGCGAGCAGGCCTGCAGTTGTCATAAGGTGTAATTACACGAAGTTGGCTTAAAAAGAAGCGCAATTTTCAGAACGGTACAAAAACACATGTCTTTCTTTGGGAAGGTTTAAAATTGCACCTTTCATTTCTAAAGCCTGTGTTGCAAAACGTAATAAATAACTGTTGAAATAAATTAAGGTGATGGTGGTTGGCGAACAGTATATTTCAAACGTCCATCAAGACCAAGAAGGGTGCTGCCTTTTTGGAAAGCAGAATCTTAACCCGAACGTTGAATAATGCTATTACATAAAGTACTCTTATTAACACTGTTCTGAACCAATTCTCTCTCCACTCTCGCAGCCACTTACCGAAGGTAACCTTAATGTTTTTTTATCTTATCGTCAGTGTTAAATGTGGATGTTTGCCAGATTTCATCGCAAAAGTTCTCTATTGATTTCTTGTTTCTTCTACTGCGGCTAAATATCCAGGTTGCCTTAAACCTTTTCTGTCTCTCTGTTCTGAGGGTTATTTTAAAATGTGACCACTACAGAACACAAAGTTTCTGGTTTAGCTCTTCTTGAACGTTAAGCAGCGTAGATTGGTGGCTACTTACGGACGTCTCGGGTGCATGGCCTTGCAGGTGACACCGCTAGTTTGTTCTGTCGCATCAGTGACTAATTACATATCTACGTTATGTAATATACCGGGAGAACGAAGAGCTCATTTACACCCCGGAGGAAACCTGAAATTACTCACGAAGTTTCTCTTTAGGAAAAGCCTGCATTGCTCGTTTAGCTCATCCTCCTTCGCACCCAGTATTTTATGAACATTTCGTTTTCAAATGTCTTAAATGCCTGTGCTTCATAATCGTTACCCCACGCAGTGTAATTTGTGTCTGCTGAGAACTTCCTGGCTTCAGTATCCGTGACGGACCGTTACTCGAAAGAAACGGCTTGCAGTTATCCGTAGTCTGAAATTTAAGTACATTTTTTGTCATTCATTCATTCATTCATTCATTCATTCATTCATTCATTCATTCATTAGTCTGTCTTACGACAGGTTTTCCACACAGCGCGATCTAGTGCTTGCTACTTCAATTTCCAGTATCTTCTCTTTCCCTTCAGGTCATCCAGTAGCTGCTTACATCGTCTTCCTCCTCTTCCCGTCACTTCTATCTTTTCCTTTATCTTTCCTTCATTAACGTGTTTTAGAAAGCAGTTTCTACGCAAGATAGGACAAATGCCGTTAGCCTTCTTCGGTAAGACCCAGGGCCGGTAACAAGAAACGCGTTTTTTTGAACGTTGGTGAATGACACACACTACCCAAATAATTGACTACACCCTACTTCTTTGTCCCTCGGTTGGAATATCGGGGTGTGTTAGACATCACCCTACCCAGAAAGGCTTTTTCTTAGAACAAAGTGCCGTCCATTTGTTACCCTGGGTCTTTTCACAGACGGGTTAGGCAGCCGGTGAATGACACTCCTTACTCCTTTACATTTATTCTAGCAACGAGTTTAACTTCACGCCCGCTATACGCCTTCACGGCATAGTGCTTTCTAGTAGACACAAATTCATGTTTTATCAGACTGATTTGCAGTTCTGTTAAGCGACAGGCTGAGATTCCTTCTTGCTTGGAGACAACAGATCTGTTCTTTATTTGCGCAGCTTCTTTGGTGCTGAGCCCCAGTATGGGACGCGTGGGGTTATATCTGTCAATAGTCACTTGATATAAATGGCAATATGGTCTGCCTGCTTCTGTAGTCTGTGCACCACGAGCTGTGTGCCGTACAAGTTGCTGTAACCGGCCGCAGAAAGTACATGTTTCTCTCATAAGAATCTGTTCCTCTATGGGAAATGCAGCTCTTTTCCCTTGCAGTTTTTTCATTACAAGACAAATTATTGTATTTTTCTTCAACCATTATTTGTTTTGCGGTAAAAATTCATCTGGCTTTCCAGTTCCCCTTCATTTTTTCTTCCTTTATAGTTTACTTTCGCCACTTTTAATTTTTTCTTTCCTTTTTTCTTTGTTTCTTCTTATCCTCTTTGTTCCCTTTCATCTCCTTGTCTCTTTATTTTCCGGTGTTCTGGTATTTTTGTAGCTTTCGTTGATGTATTTCTTTCTTTCTTTCTTCTATTTGTACTTTTTTCTTTCTTATCTTTGGAACTTTACTTGCCGGTTTCTGTCGAACCGGGTCTAACCGGCTACAGCCCACATCTAATCCTTTAGTGGTTTTTCTTTGGGATTTCCAAAAAAAATGCTAAGATCTTAACAATTAGTTACTGTGAAATGTCATTTTTTCCGCCATAATACTCCTGCTTGTTTTACACAATATTCTCTTCAATTCGATGATGAGCAATCTCTTCGTGTGACATAGTGTCGTTAAATAGCACAGAGAGCAAGCTGCAATCATCAGAAAGAGACTGCACGTGTCTTGCAGGTTTATGCTATTCACGTACCTCGATTTCCGGCCGCCACTAATTGTCCCATTTCAGATATCTTTGTGGGGCCTATTCTGGGGACAGCAAGCCACGCAGGCAACCGTTTCCTAACGGCCACGTAGCAATCCGTACACAGCCTGCATCTTGTACTATGAAAACAAAAACACATCATAGCTCGCAAATGTCGTTTTTCTCCACATGGTAATAAGGCGGCCATGAAATTCCCTACTTCTATGTATCTCGGTGTTTATACATATTTTTTTAACACTTTAGTCATATAAGAATCCATCTTTACACTGAGCCAGTTGAATTCAGTCCGCAATTTACACAATAGGCCTATTTGTATTTCGATACCAAAATCCGGTTTATACCTAAGTGCTGCAAAGGGCATTGAGGTCTTTTGACAACGACACGGAGTCCATATTGAGAAGGGTCTCTTCGCTCAGCCAGTTAAGACGTTTCATGCTTTTAGTCGAGGTTTCATTACGGTGTTCACAATTGGACCTCATCCTCAGCCGGCTCAATCCAGTCAAAATCTTCGTACACAATTTAAGGCCTCTTTTAATATAATCTTTACATATACGCCTTATCTTCCAACTGACCTCTCATTTTTAGATATTTTAATTAAAATTTTTGTTAAAAGATAAAGCAAACTTTATTTCTGCGCCTAATTAAACACCATTCGAATTAAATATAGAATAATACGGGTGGAATATACTTTCATGCTTCCTTAAATTGGCAGAGTTATAAGTGGCCAGCTTCACACTCCGACCGCTTTATCTCCAGAGTGATACACTCTAGTTTTGATTGAAGAAGAGACTGGTATGCTCCAGAGTCGGTCTGACTTAATAAGGAGAGAGAAATTCTAACATGAAATGCTTGTCCGCTTGTTGTGAATTTACATGTACCTTTAAAGGATGAAATGTAGTCCGTTTTACGTAAAAACCTGGTTCTTAGCGCGCAGTAAACACAGTCCGTCTCGGTTATAAAAGCCAGTAAGTTAATGCTGTATAGGGCAAAAGTTTATGTTTGTTCCGAAATCCATACAAAACACACCTATACACTGCGTTGGGCAGAACGTAGAGTTTTTTTATGTTAAACCTGGTGGTACATGTAGTAATTGCTAGACTTTGAAAGGTTAAGAGCGTACGAAGTTCACTTGTCCACACATGACGGTTTGATGTAATGACCAGCTTTTTATTAACTTGGTAGCGAAATTTCAACACTGAAAACACTTTTCCAAGTACAATAGGCGCTGTGATGCCGCCTTTTGAGTTTTTTACATATCTATTTTAGCTCCGAGTTTTGTTTTTTATTTTCGCCAGCATGATCCAATGAAAGACTCGGTTTTACGCCAGAGGCGGTTCCATTCCAGCTGTCACTGGGTTCCCCCTCTCACTCGCATGCGCCCAGCATGTTGCATTTTTTTATTCCCTTGATATAGACACGTCATTGGCTACCAGCTGGAGAAAGGGGAGGTTGTTTTAAATAGGGATGAAAATGAACATATAAATACATTAAAAACACACTACGGATAAGAACTGCATAAGTTCGTAAGTACTCGCCATTTTGTGTAAAATAATATTGTTTATGTACTTTCTTATGCAAATTAGTTTGTTACGCGTTATGTTATGAGATTTAGATGTAGGGTGATTAGTCGCACGGTATGATAAAGCATTATAAACGTTTCTGTGTGCATTGCATTCGTCATCGTTGCTCTGCAGGTGGTGAGTGCAATTTAACCGAAAAGTTGCACCAGCTTTAGCACACGATGCAAGTAAACCCGAAAAGCCAAGTTTATATCCGAGCATGCTGCAAAGATTTTAGGGCAAGAAAATGTCTTTCTTCCTTTATTATTCTCTTAATTACACTCCTCCGCATTTAAGTCTTCCCTGAAGACCACTGACAACTCTCGATATGGTTTATGTGCCTACGTATTGCCTTAATGTTAATAGACGGTTTGTTCGTGCGATTTATTTGTGGCTTTCATATGGTTCACAAGTTCCAAGAAACAGCGATTTTTTCCTCCAAACATAGCTAAATAAATGTTCTTTGTAAAGGAGAAGCGACATGTTTTCTTAGAGGAAAAAATAGACTTTCACCAGAGATTATTAAGAGTTTTAAAATCTGCACCTTTTAAAGGTTTACCTTTCGAGCAGTTTTGACGTTTTGTGACTTACACACACTATACACTACCTACTTTATGAAGTAGTTTTTAGGTGGAACAGCGATGGATTTCTTTTAGAAAAATTTCGATTGTCTCTCCTCTAAGTAACAATATTCTTCCACTTCAATTTGTGGTAGAGTTTTACATTTATTCTGTCTATCATACGTTCGGTAAAATTATTAGATGGGGCCAACGACGATTCCCGAAACACAATGTATAGGACAATACAGAAAAAGTGAATTCATATTAGGAAAAGAATTCAAATTCGCAGTACAGGATTATGACCTTCACGGGAAACAGCCTAATATCTGAGGCCACGGAAAGAATTTCCATCATTCAATCCGCTTGACCTTTCTCAGAGCTTAGGCTTCCGCCTCCAGCGAACTTCATAGTTTTTCCTCCAGTCGTCTGGCCAGTCTGTTCTCATGAGTCCTGGGAAGAGACAGCAGTGACTGGGACAAACACGTTGAACTGGTTAACATAGGCCACGCGGAGCTGCAAGGGTACACAGCAGTAGACCTAAGAAGGCAAGATTCAAGCGCCATTACCCCCATTCCCTTTCGCTGCCCTTGCTTAGTGGAAGTCGCTAGCTGTCCTTGAAGTAGTTCTTCACTCACTTGTCAAAGTTACCAGCTGATCAAATACCAGCTGACGTTCTGCTCTGCGTAATGCGGGCGCAGAGTCCCTATGGATGATATTCGAGAAACATTTGCTGGCAGTCTGCAACAGACCTGAGTCGCACACCATATCATGATTATTAATGCATTCATATTTGCTTGTACGACCAAGAGGTCGTCATTCGTTACCCGGCATCGGAAATATATTTTTCTTCTGCGTGTTGCGTAACCTCAACCATCTAGTCAATTCTTGGCTGGTTGAAGTCTGACTTCACACACACACACACACACATACACACACACATACACACAAGTTACGAGTATGGACAACTAAAAAGCCGGCTACAATAGGACAACCATCTACCGCGGTGATACAGTTTACTGCTTGAGAATCTACCAGAGGATGGCCCAGAAGGGCCGAAACATGTAGGAGTGAATTAGCATAAAATGGAGAAATAAAACTTAACCCTTTAAAGACGAAATACATCTGTTTTATATAAGGACTCAGTGCGTACCGCGCTGTAAACACTCTCCACTTCGGTTATAAAAACCAGTCTCTTAATGTTTTATAAGGCAAAAGTTGCTGTTTGTTCTGAGATCCGTACAAAACACATAAACGCAAAGTGGGCACCACGTAGAATTTTTTAATGTTAAACCTGGTGGTATGTAAAGTTACCGCTAGGCTTTAAAAGGTTAATATGCATTTTGTTGGCAATTTTTCCATTGTTTTATGAAATATTTATAGCTAAGGATGTTAGCTATAAAACGTAAGCTTTACGGTGCGGCCATTTTATATAATGCAAATAAGGGACATGCGTAGCCTGATATCGTTGGTTACTTGAGGGTCTCTGAATTAGGAAGAATACGATCGCAAGGGGAAGGGAGGGCAATAAGGAATAAACCGTCATCTGCCCCTCCCCTTTTCCTTCTTTCTAATATTTGACTAGGACTGGACTAAAACACCCCATTAAAAATATTGCGCGCGTGCAATGCTAGAGGCCAGTTATATAACGTATAGGGGTGGAGGAAAGAAATATAAGAAAAAAAGCGAGGGGAGAATTCGTGTGCGGAACGTGTGCGGAGGCTTTTGTGTGCATAAAAATATACTGCGTCGTGGGGTGGTAGGTTAAAAGAGCTCGAGAAACATCCCCCTCCTGGAAATGCCGCAGCCGCACCCTTCTCCAACCCCCACCATTTATCAATAACAAAACACACCCCTGCGACTTCTTTTAGCAAGCATGCGAATTGTACTTCGAAAAAGTGTATTAAGTCGGAATGAGAGATAGTTACCAAATTGTGTGCTGCAAAGTGAAAATGTCTCTGAGAACGCATAGGGAGAAGGGAAGCGGGTGTACACCTCCACTCATTGGATGTGATTGTCCAAATTCACACCGTGGTCGCTGTATCCCTCGCGGTAAGAACCCCGCTACCCTTTGCAAAGAAGTCCCGGTGTATCTCTAAGCCGGTCTGGACGTTTCTCCTGCTTTCAATAAAACCCCAGATAGTCACTACTGTGCCCTTCAGTCAATAACGGTACACTTCTTTTTACCACTGTGCTACAAGCCAGAAGGTCGCCGGTTCGATTCGCAGTGGTGTCCTTGGAATTTTTGATTATCATATTTCTTCCGTCCGCACTATGGCCCTGGGGTCGACTCAGCCTCTAAGAGAAATGAGTACCAGGAATATTTCCTGGGGGTAAACGCGGCCGGTGCGTAGGGCTGACAACCTTACCACCTTCATGTGCCGATTGTCTAGAAATTCTGAGAGCCTCAACCTCCTGGAAAACTAAGGGCCTGTGCAGGCCTGTAATGGGACTGCTTTACCTTTTATACTTCTTTGTGGCAGAGAATGTAAGTCATATGATTGTCTCACAAGTTCATGGCCTTAGAAAATACACATACCGAAAATGCTGTTGTTTCTTTTAGGTTTTTTATTACTATATTTGCTTCAGAAGTTTAAACACCCGAAACTTTTGTGGGGCTTGAGGTGCTAACTGCAGTGAATAAGACTGTAGGTGTCTTCTCTGTGACACCCCTTAGTCTCGTATTTAGTTACCAACATTTCCAAGGAAGTTTAGACTTCATCTTCTGGGCCAATGAGGCAGCGGAAATGTTCCTCCGAAACGTTGACAACTAACTAGTAGACTACACGGTGTCACATACCAGAAGACAGCAGCCCTGTGATTCTGATACAACAGGTAACGACGTTAATACTAATGAGTAAAGAACGAACAGGAATGTGATGCAGATTAAGATGTAGATTTCTGTACTAGGGATAAGAAAGTCATGAATGATCCCACATTCGCGTGGCAAACTCATTCTTCAGTTCTTCCGACAGCGTTTACAAAAAATAGTAACTCTATCTCTACGTTAAATTAAATAGCCCACGTCTCTTTTACGAAATGTTCTTGAAGTAGCCGAGTTATGTGATTTAGACAGACGGCGCTTCACGGTACTGCAAAATATTTCAAATTTGCCTAGACTTATTTTCAAATTACAGTCCTTCCCTCGTGTCGAAATGTTTAATCGTGTGGATTTTTCCGGTTATTCAATTCATACATACGTAATACGTCGTAATAGGACAAAGATGGTTAGACGTGATATTTGCTGTGTGCTGCCAGTGAAATCTACCATTTATTGTACACGCACTATCTGACCAACAGAACATAGGCTGCAGTGCAATATCAGCTTTTACGTCTGCAATATTTTTCTGACCTTTATTCAGTTTCTTTTCACACAAAAGTTGGCCCAAAGAGACTTACACTTACCAGCACTAGTGGTACCGTCGCACAGGAAATCATGAATAAAGTAAACGTTCCTATCCTACGGTATGTTCTTAGGTACTCAACGTTGTCTTTTCCCTTCGCATTTTCAGAATAAAGTTGCGCTAAATCTATAATAATTCTTGTATTTCTTGATTTGACTTCAACACAAAGTTTCACGTTACGTAAGTCTATCTATCCTGCTGTTATTTTCTCCCTTTTAAGAAACAGTTGATACCAAGTCATTAAGTAATCCCTTGGTTTATAATTTAATGATTAATTATAATTCATTTTTATTTATGTACGAAATCGTCTAGAGCATCAAAACAACATTTTTTCTACAAAATATAAATTTGATTTACTTTCCGTACTTTCGCCCCGATTGTCGTTGTTGCACGAAGATGCACATGGTTACCGGCATGACCCTGACGACACCGCACTGTGATTTTACCCTCTTGAATGAATGCAGCATCGAAAAATACTGCTCGATAGAGGAAGGGGCTATCATCGGGAGGCCGTGTATCACGCAGTGCAAAAGAGAAACTTTTCAATATTCAATACAGTACAGAAAAAAAAGGTAGCTGTAACTATCCAGGATTTTGTGGGTACAAAAACTGGTTGGTTTAGGGGTTTTTGCAGCTATTATGTAGAAAAAGGAGAGGATGAGGGAAGGATATGTAGTGGAAATGAAAGAGGAAAGGGGATGAGCTGGCACACGAGAAGTTTTTGTACAATTCTTTTGTACTTCCAACACATCCCTCCATTCTAGAAAAAAAATCATTGATAGCAGGAGATTGGTCGTGTGTGTATTTTAATAGCGAGGGCCGCAAAGTTACCATAGCAACGCAGATGTGTATCAGTGCAACAAAGGTATATGAACTTCGTTTGTTTAAAAATGGCGTCGGATTCTCATGGAGTAAGATGAAAACTTTATAATGGAGAGGAAATAAGAGTTTCGGCTAATCAGCCGCCTCAAGTAGTAGCAGAAATTTGACGTTTCGGAGAACCCCACCCTCTACATAATCGGATTTTATTTTTCCGAAAGGCACAGCTGGTAAAAGAAGAAGAAGATTTTGTCGGTTATCTACTATAACTACCGCAAGGCTTATAAGTAACACGGAGTTAAACAAAGACACTGATCTCATTATTAGCGTACGTGTTTTAAACAGAACGGCAAGGATGTTATTTATCAAACTAACTGGAAAAATATAAAACATTTTAGACAGAATAAAGAATAATGTTTATATTGATACTTGCTCACCAGACTTTATATTCTGACATTTATGAATGAAAATATTATCTCTTCTCATATAGTCTCAGACATTTTATTTGGTAATTTCACCGTCATCCGAGTCGCAGGGATAAACGGCTACGTAGCCTAGAGACAATCAGATTTAGACATACCTATCGCCATGGCAGCGGTGGCGCAGTTGGTTGAGGCACTGCGCTACAAACCGGTAGGTCACGGGTTCGATTCCCGATGGTGTCAGTGGATTTTTTCATTGACATAATCCTGTCGGTCGCACTATGGCCCTGGGGTCGACTCAGCCGCTAACAGAAATGAGTACCAGGAATATTTCCTGGGGGTAAAGGCGGCCGGTGCGTAGGGCTGACAACCTTACAACCTTCGTGTGCCGATTGTCTAGAAATCTAGGAGCCTCGACCTCCTGGAACCCTCGGGACCTGTCCACGCCTGTAATGGGACTGCTTTACCTTTTTTACCTATCGCCATCATTAACAGGGTGCGTCCGGACTCGTGCTTTGAGTCTTGTGTTCGCGAAGGTGTGGAGGTTTTCTTGAGCCCGAGGAGAAACAACGCGATCAGCCGTGGGGAAGAGAGTTTGGCTAAAGACGGTCTCGTCTGCGAGGAATTGAATTTGGGTGTCTTTAAGTTATTGAAAGCACAGCTTTTATACAGCGAGCAACAGTCACGTGCGTGCCACGAGCGGGGGTGCACAGGTCACTTAAGCCAGGTCGCCGTGGCTAACGAATTTTTGTACGTTGGCGCCTAATATTTGTGGATCCTCACTATGGACCTTGCTTAATGTAACCTATCTGCAGCCTAGAGTTTTGAGGTGGCTGTTAGATTTTTTGAAAATTTATGTACCCATAATGACGACCATGAGTATTCTGGGTGCATTTTAAGGGGTCAGTGTTTATTGGTTTTTTCGTGTCACTACGGGTTTTGATTGTGCTTACTGTAATCCGATTTAATGAAAAACTTTGTTACTTTATTCGAGGAGGATGAGATGACTGAAAAAGACGCATGGCGGTATGAGAAGTTTAAACAGAATTTTACGTAGAAAATCTGGGCGGAAGGGATCACTTTAAAGACCGAGGAGTAGAGCAAAGGATAATATTAAAGTGAATCATAAGTAAATATGTTGTGGCGTCACGTTTCTTAACGCAACATGTTTTATATCTCTCTGTCCGTCCGTCCGTCCGTCTGTCAGTCCGTCCGCTTGTACCAGACGGAGCACACTAAAAGTACTTTCATGAATCTTTATATTGGGCACTTTTTCGCCTGTCGAGAAACTCCAAATTTTTTTAAAAACTGGACAAAACTATCAAGCACTTGACATGAATATCTGAGTACGTTTATATTTCTGTTGTGTTCAGTCCAACTGCCAGCACTCATTATCTTTGTAGGGACACGCCCTTTTCGATGTTTTTCACATCACTGTCAGTGTCACTCTGAACGCACTAAAGCATTAAAAAATTTATCTTATTGACAGCAGTGCGGAATATTTTGTATGTCGACAACAATGACAAGGGTAACAATTCTTGCATTTATATGGCAACACTGAACAATTTTATGCTTCTGACAGCTACATTTAAGTTAACAACAGTGAAACTGCAAGGAATCTTTGCTTCTCTGTGGAACAAACATTTATTCTAAAGGGCCACATTATTGCTTTATACTTACATTGCTTATCTTGTGATGTTTTCCTCCCACCAGCTACGGTGCTTCCCAAGATATATCTGCCCCTCAGGTGCGCTACTGTCTTACTGCACTTTTAAATACTTCCCAGTACATTTAATTCAGTTATTTAATTGCTTGTGCCTTATTAGGGTAGTCGGGAGGCTGCGGGCTGGGCGGTCCCAGGTTTGAATCCTGGTAGGAGGGACAGACTTTTCTTTTATCCAAAATATCCAGACCGGTTGTGGGGCCCACCCAGCCGCCCAGTGAATGGCTACCGAAATTTTTTCTGTAGAGGTAAGGGGCCGTGTAGTGAAGTTGAACCGTCATCTCTATATGCCTTCACTGGGTGGACGGACAAATTTTTACCTATATTTAGTCGCTTAGTTCAGAATTTCGCTACTGATTGCTGCTTGTTAAGTCGCTCACTTAGTCCGCTTTTAGTCGACGTTCTTCAGAGTCGGAGTGGTCAGACGGGAGGCACCTGCATCTGCTTCAAAAAGGAGGGAGAAAAAAATGACCACCAACAAAACCGAATGACGCGAACTGCCGACATTATGGCTACAGGGGAGATTCTTTTATTAAAACAGACGAGCATCAAGCCATATGCGTTTGGAGGGGAATTTTGATGTTCAGATAGGCTTATCCATTCCGACACACGACAGAGCACGCGTGCGTCTGATTGGTCTTTCTTTCGACGGGCTTCTGTGAAGATGTTGAAAGATGATTAATGGTTTAGTTTTCTTTATTTCTTTCTCCTGAGGTTAAATCAAACAGAATCAAATGTTTTACTTTGTTCAATTTCCATATACGTATAAGATAGGAGAGTAATGTGATTGACTGGTAAAACGTGCAGGGGAAAAATCGCGAAATTTCCTCTTTGTCCTGTTATTTCTACACTTATACAGTACAATTTTTTGAAAGTAATCCTGTATTTCTCTGTACAATTTTCACTGAAATGGGTAAGTCACAACTACAAGTTTCACACATTTCTTAAAATATCTCGCCCATTGCAATGAGTGTTATTTTAACACAAGGTTTTATTATCCTCTTACCACACGACATAGTGCTAGGCAGGGGTTCACAAATTTTCTAAAAATCTGAGAATCACCTCAGAAGTTTAGTTGCTAGAAGGGTGGTGTAAAGTTGGTCCCATATTGAGGACCAACAAATATTAAGCGCCGTACAAACTTCACGCGTAAGCGCTTGGACGCTCTGGCCCACAGTATGCGTGTCCCCAGTTCGTATGTAGTTGTTAAGCACAACATCGGCACTTTTACCTAACCTAGACAGTTATTAACCCTTTAAAGAAGGAACGTAATCTGTTTTATATAAGAACTCAGTGCGTACCGCGCTGTAAACACTTTCCAACTCGGTTACAAAACCCATTCACTCAGTGATGTATAAGGCAAAAGTTGCTGTTTGATCTGAGATCCATACAAAACACATTAACGCGTTGTCACTACGACGCAGAAATTTTTAATTTTAAACTAGATGCTACGTAAATTATCCGCTAGGCTTTCAAAGTTTAATATGATAGGTATAAAAATATGTCATTTTCTACAAATATAACATTAAGAGATTTTGCATGTCTTTTCTAAAGTATATTGTCACATCTTTAATATTCTAGTTGCGTGTGCTTTAATACGTCTACTGTTTTGGTGCTGGAAACTGGAAATTCAAGACGGAGTGGAGTTAGTGGCATGACGTGCTTACCAAATTTCATGGAAATCCTTTAATCTAGGAATTTCTCATAACGAACAAGCACACGGACCAAGGATTTCACACTTATATAAACCTGTCTTAAGAAGACCATAGAGTTTCTTGCAAGTGCGGACATTTCATTGTTGCCTCTCATGAATAAGACGTGACAAGCCGAAAGCAAAGATTTTAGATAAACCACTATTCATGACGGCGTCAGCCTTCAGTGCTGCCACGTTGGAGCGACATCAACCGCTTGTCGCACATAAGCGAATTTCATGCCCAATAAATTATAACTTTTCATACAGGGGTTAAGAAATGTCCATAGTTGCTTAATTTATGAAATCCGCTGGACCTGAAATATTGGCGCCAGTGTAAGTTAAATGGAAGGCAAATGGCTGCATTATGCAGAATTGTCTGTACGAGAAATCGACTCTGGAACCCGCCCAGCCTTCTGTTGAATCGGTGCCTGGGTTCTTCCCTGGGATTGAAGCGGCCAGGTTGTGACGTGACGTTGACCACTCAAAGCCGTCTGCTGCCGAGGATAAGAATAAATTGACTTATACCTGTATTCCTCCCATAACCCTTCATGGCGCCGACGGGGATAATTCGCTTTCACCTTTTTGTGTAGCCGCTATATGAATACTTATATAACGAAACCATATTCAAGTATAGGGCGTCATTACCAGCTTTTAAATTTAGGCTATTCTATTCACACTGGAAATTAAAATAATACACGATTTTCTTTTGCTACCAGCTTGCCAGTGTTGAAAAACCTGCCCTCAATAGTCTGTGTTTCCCCTGTGTCATAGCAATGGAGCTACAACTGAGCGCTTTCTCCGAACGGGTTAGAAATTACCCATATGGGTTTCATGTCCGTGCACTATATTATACGAAAAAACTAATCACCAAGAAATGCACAAAGAGAGTTTTATCATCAATCGTAACACACTCCTACATGTTTCGACCCTGCTGGGTCATCTTCAGGGAGAACTCTTTGTTATCGTTACACTAAGGTTGCACTTTATAATTGAGTGAGAATGTGCTGTCGCCTGTGTACTGTGTACTGGAGGGGCCAACTCTCTGCGGTCCCGGCCTGCAAGCCGGCACCACAGAGAGTTCACGCCTCCAAAAACAACGCAGTACACAGTCAACAGCACATCTCACTCAACCATAAAGTGCAACCTTAGTGTAACGACAACAAAGAGTTCTCCCTGAAGATGACCCAGCAGCGTCGAAACATGTAGGAGTGTGTTACGGTTGATGATAAAACTCTCTTTGTGCATTTGTTGGTGATTAGTGTTTTTGTACCCCTATGGGTTTTCCCCAGGCAAATTTCAGTAAAATTAGATTCCATGTCACAAACTTTGCCTATGTCGTGTTTTTATTTCCGAATGTAAAAATAAGGGGTGGAGTAGGAGCGATGAGGTAGGCTACAGTGGCAAAATATTCATATCAAATTTCGTGAAAATCGGTTAAACCACACCCACAATCCAGCGTAGTGATTTCGTAAAGCCTGCTTGTTTCTTTATAGAAGTATCATAGGTTAAAATCAGGCGTTTACTTTTCACAAATTTGTGTCTATCTACGACCAATATTCCCTCTAAGCTGCACGAGTGCGTGGCTGTGCTGAAGTGGCCGTGGCTGAAGTGTTCCTGCTCACACTGAATTGTTGCCGCGCAGCTGGAATTTTCTTATTATGCACATTACAAAAAAAAATTTAAAATTACTGCGCAGTCGCCAAGTCGTGTAAAAATTTTCTGCTGAGAGGGGCAGCAGCTCCGTGCGGCTGTAACGTTTTCTGCTCCTTAGGTTGCAGAAGGGGGTCAGCGCACAATTTCCGCGTTGTGGCTGCGTGTTCACAATGCATAATGGTTTCTGCACACTGAAAAGCTGCCATCGGGAGCGAAATGATGTAGATCGTGGTGGATGGGAAAAAGCACTGCAGTTATGTGAGGGAGGTGGGGAGACGTGCTGTTGTGTTCTGCTGGAAAAGGCTTAAAGAACTATATGGAAAGAAAAATATTAGTAGGATTGCGTGGTGTGAACGTAGATAGGATATTTCCTGCAGTAAAAGGGGACAGAAACCGTACCTTCCTTGATCTTAAAATCCAATTTAACTCAATAATTTAACGATGCTGGAATTTAAATTCGAAGTACTGCCCACGACGGAGCAGTTTTAATTTATAACCTTAAATGCATCCATTACGTCCCAGTGCACCCAGGCTGGTAGGATGTTAGGGAACAAAGCACCGTACAGTGCACCGAGGCTGGCGTTGAAAAGTTAAAACATGGCCTTCTGCATTTGTGATAGAATCCATATCCGCAGATCCTATCCCAAAATTCGGTACGATTTCTCAGTCAATAAAAAATTCTGTATCTTCCCATGACAGTATATGACGTGCACAAAGACCAACCGTGACCAGGACAGATTCAATACCGTGCTCAAATTTTGTAGGGGCCGAAATCCGTTGGCTACCCGAAGAAAAGTATCTACTGAATTTTTTTTATGATTCGTATCGTGCATATTCTTATAATTAATACATTAACCAACTTGCGCACTTAATGGAATTCATTCAGAAGCGTAAAACTCCTACAAACTCCTACATGTTTCGACACCAAGGTGCTGTCATCAGTGAGTTATTCTGACAAAAGAGTATAAGGCCAACGTGTGCTGGCCTTATACACCTTTATCAGAATAACTCCCTGATGATGGCACCTCGGTGCCGAAACATGTAGGAGTTTTATACCTCTGAATGTATTATATTAAGTGCGTAAGTTGGTTAATATACTAAGTATCTACCGTGGTTCGACGTGGGGATTTCCCTTTCGTCCTACAAGGGAACTTGCCTCCACTTCTTCCACAGCACGTGAATTCTGCTGCCGTGCTACAGGCGGGTGGCTGAAACGACTGCTGAAGGAGGATTAACCACCCTCCCGTGGGTCTGGCAGGCATATGAATAGATTTACAAAAAGGCCTTGATGCTAAAGAACTCGCTAAAGAAGTCGCGGTGGCATCCACAATGAATGTTGGAGTAGCCATGAGAGGGGGCTCGGTGTCATTATGAGAGGGTCGCCAGGTGAGTTGTTGGTGCACCCGCAAGCTGCTTGTTACATTTCTTGAAGCCCATACCTGTGGCTTGCAGGCCAGTTTACTGACAAATATCCCTCAACCCACTTTTATTCAATTTATCTGACGTACTGTCTAAGCTCCATGCCAAGTTATCTGGTTCGTATGTCATTTAGTGATACAGCTTTATATAAGGAAGTTATTTTAACACTTGTTCGTGTACGTGTCTCTAACAGAAATACAGATCCACACGCACGAGCGCCCACACACGCACATAAGCACACACGAACACGCACTAGCTAAACGCTCTTTCCCCAGCCTGGCTTTTATTAAATCCCTGATATAATAAGTTTCCTTATTCGTTACGACAATATTAGAAAGCATGCCTGTGGTGTACATAGGCTTTCATGTAAAGTACCCGTTATTCTTGTCAGATTTTAAAGAAAACCGGGGTTTTCTCGACAGATTTTCTAAAAACAATGAATACAAAATTTCATGAAAACCCGTCCAGTGGGAGCGGAGTTATACCATGCGGACGGACAGACGGACAGATAGATAGACGGAGAGACAGCCATGACGAAGCTAAGAGTCGCTTTTCCCAATTTTGCGAACGCCCTTAAAAGTTAGTTAGTGAGTGATAGGGAAAATTTACTCTTTTTTCTGAGATCCCTAGGGAAAAATCGCTCCTTGTTATGAGTTCCCTACAAAATAAACACATGCATTTTGTGTGCAGAAGGGTGAATTGCTGAAAGTTAAACGTAGTTGTGCATATAGGAACTACTAGACTGTAAAGCGTTAATACCAGTAGTCTTTGACAGTGTTCGCGTCGTGAAATTTTAGATCCGAAAAGATGTTTCTGAATTCACCCGATGACTATACTAGAAGCCAGAAGCGCCGGCAGCAATGCGCAAATTGTTGCAGTACCACTTTGTTATTGTTGCATTTAATGATTTATGAAATCAGATAATAAAAATCTAAAAATCAAAATTAAATTTCTTATGGCTCCTACTTTTAATCTAAGGATTGAAAAATGGTTTTAGTTAAATTACATATACGTTGCGGTTTTTCCGTTATTTATCACTAAAATGTCTGAACACTTTATGTATAGGCAACGTGCACCACCTTGCAAAAAATCACGCCGGAGCTTTGGTTAGGGGACTTTTGAAGCCATCGAGCCGCTGACTTCATTTCTATTCCAAAAGAAAGCAAATGTCCAAAAGAGCATATGAAGCGGGAACCTGTGCAAAGAGACTTCATATTAGCAAACAAGCGCGTCCCATCATTATGCCAGTTTATCTCAGCTTGAATTCACCCAAAGAAGCATCATCCATCACAGTCATTTCAGAGGCATAAGTTTTTATTCCTGCGATGGCAATTCTTTATGAATTACCAAAATTTTAATCTTTATACTCTGATCCGCCTCCATTCATTGGTCTCCGATTCATCCATCTTATCTGCCATCGTCATGGAAACAAGGCTGTTTACTTGGAACCCTCTTCTTTCTTCAGCTTGCTCGCCTATTTGGTTCCGGTTGTCCTTTCTTATACATTTCTTTAGCATTTGACGTGTGTATTTTTCCTACACTCGAGGGATGAGGAATTTTCAGTTTCTTGTTTTGCTGCAGAGCTGTAAGTAAACATCCATAAAAATCGCCGAAGCCCGAATTTCATGTCGTATAATAAATATAATTAAATAAATTATTGAATTATAACTACATACAAAAGCGCCTTTCTGGAGAAGCTGATGATCTCTCAGCTGGCATCGCTTTTTTTAAAGTTCTGTGCATTCGCCAAATTTTCTTTTATGATAAGAACAGTAGCAATGTAGGGGCCAGTAAGAAGGACGGGTGGAATGATACTGGCAGAGGAAAATCGAAGTCCTCAGAGGGTCTCCTGTCCAAATATCACCTCTTCCACAGCAATTTCACAAAGCCGGGACTCCGCTGTTAGATGCTGGCGACCAAATTGCATCTAAACTGTATACAAATGTTCTGTTTGTACCACAAAGGGAATATAGTCCCTTATCAAATCCAGTCGGCTAATGATGTTTAGGATAATAATCCTTGTTTTATTATGAGAAACTTTTGAAGCACATAAAAACATTGTGTGTTAAAATTCAGTGTCTTAATGGTGTTTATTAACACGGGGCTTAAAATTGTTAATACACAGCTACAGTGGAGACTGTACACAGAAGTGTCATTCTTCACTGATACGAAAAAATAACCTAAAGAAAGTGTCCTTGAACATCACAGAAGGCCATGACAACTTTTCAACAACAAATGGACTTTTTTGTGGGTGGTTTCTGCCTCCATTTTGAATTGTCATTTGTTTACCAGTCTTCTTCTCCCCCATTCCCTCAACTTACTCCCCCACATCTTTTTGAAGGTTTTTCTCATTCAGCGTTCTGTAATCCACAATTCATTCACCACGGTTAGTCCTGATCTTCTTTTAAACACATTTTTGCTTCTTCCTGTTTATCAAGTCCCCAGTACTTGTGCGTTTCGAGACCGTTAGTTACTTCTTGGATTTCCTTCTCCTTATAAAACGCGGATCACTAACCGCTTAACATAAGTGTGCATTCGTTTCGGGGTGGGGGGATATATTACGGCACGTGGTCGCGGGACACAATCAGGAAGCACATCACTTTCCTGAAAACAAATACTGATAGCACTAATGTCATTATTCGTGGTTTCGTAACACGTCCTTTAGTACAGTTTTTAATGTTGCTTATTTTCAACTTCTTTAAACATCTTACAATCTTATGACGTTCGTCTGATCATGCTGGTTACAAGAGAAAGGCGATGATGCATACCAATCATAAATATTTTTCCACATAACACTTCCATGACTTCTGCAGTTAGAAGGCTGTCGTTAAAGAACCTAATAATAAATGACACTTTCCTTTAACGCCGTTATGACCTTTCGGTTGTTGACAGAATCTAGCTAAGTTCTGGCGAAGAAAGTGTTGTGTGCAACAATTCATTTCCTAAACGTTTGTGACATTATTTGAGTCATTAAACTGCGATCTTGTTGGACGGTGTCCAGAAGGGGACACTCGTTGGCGCAGTTAGTTGAGGCACTGCACTACAAACCGGAGGGTCGCGGGTTCGATTCCCGATGGGGTCACTGGACTTTTTCATTTACATAATCCTTTCGGTTGCACTATGGCCCGGCGATCGACTGAACCTCTAAAAGAAATGAGTACCAGGAATATTTCCTGGGGAGCAAAGGTGGCCGGTGCTTAGGGCTGACAACCTTACCACTTTCATGTGCCGACTGCCTTGAAATGTGGGAGCATCAATGTCCTGGAAACTTAAGGGCCTCTCCAGACCTGTAATGGGATTTCTTTTCCGCTACCCTGTAACAAGAAGGGTAATATGGACCCGAAGGGATGCACATATTTTGCAAATGGGTTCTTACAGAAGATTTCATTCTTCTGTAATACTTCTCCCTTCCCACAAGGCGTGACGTCCTAGCAGACTTGAATACTCATCAACACAGCTGTGAGAACCCCAAACCTTGCAGCATCCCTACACATATCTTTGGTCATGCAGATTATTATAGGCTTTTTACATTTTTTTCTGAAGCTAATCGCATTCAGATGTCGCACAGTGTCACACAGCATGCAGGCAGAATTGATTATGCCTACTATTCCCATATGAATACTGCATGATGCTAAGCAGTGTGCATATAATTTCGCAACAATGGTGAAGTACAGATCGTCAGTCAAAACAGTGTGTATATTATTTTATTCTTGTTACGCGTTTCGGTTTTTATGGAAGAAGATGTTGCAAGAATATAATAATAAAAACACAGTTTTGTGATGGGCGATATGTACTCTTCACTGCAATTCATATATCACAATGCGATGTCATAGGTAAAGAAATAGCTGCACGTCTTTCTGCAGACAATGTCAACGCAAATTTGTCGCTGTCCACTCCGTGAAGACATACAAAGAAGCACCTATATACCTTCAAACCCTATACCCATTGAATAGAAAGGTGGATGGGACCCAGCGCCCGTCTGGATGATTTTGGGAAGAGAAGAATGTTTTCCCTCGCCGGGATTTGAAACCCTGTTCGCCTATCCCGTAGCCTACTTGCTATACCAACTACAACATATCTTGCAACCACAAGATCGGAGACGTGGCAATGCGGAAGCTGTCCTCGTGCCTTATCCATCAATCACGCTCTTCATAAACCCAACAACACACCCTCCTGTCAGAGCCGTAC
Source organism: Coptotermes formosanus (assembly GCA_013340265.1). Classification (NCBI taxonomy): domain Eukaryota; kingdom Metazoa; phylum Arthropoda; class Insecta; order Blattodea; family Rhinotermitidae; genus Coptotermes; species Coptotermes formosanus. The sequence goes on from BLKM01010564.1 coordinate 976,792, forward strand.
TTAGAGACTCCTCACGCACGCATCAATAGATTTTACCTCGGTTCATATTTTATATATTTTGTTGCCATTTTTCTGACGGATAGCTGATATAATGAAAGCTGTCAAAAAGCGTGCCAAAATGGCTACTGTAGCTCTATCTCTGTCAGTCCGTATTTTTATTTTCTTCAGGATATTCGGGTGGTTTTTATTATATGAAGGGGCGGTTAGGCAGGTGATGTTCTGAGGGTGGTTTGCTACACGATTGTGTAGTACAGAGGGAAGTTATCGTTTCTTATGCGAAACCGAAATGACGTGTTTTATGAGAGAATCGAGTGGTCTCTGTTCCCTTTGTCGTGGAGTGTAATGCACAGACAACACCAAGGATTTCTGTGTCTGGGTTTAGACTTGTATCATCAAGGTATCTGACGTAAAATTTGATCCGGTTGTTACAGAGTATTCTGATTGACATATTTCGTGGTTTTATTTAGCCTGTCCTGGTGAAAGCTTGTATATTGCCTTGAGACAGGTGACACCCTTTCCTGCTTCTTTGTGTGCTTATTTTTGTATAAATCTATAAGTCTCATACTGAAATTGTACGCGAACCGAACCAGTAATTTTGAAAATTAACACAAGCCTTACGTCACTTTAACCAGTAAACAGACTGAATATTTTGTAAAAATTGCAACAAACACTTAAGAATATTTTGGGCTTTTAATGATACAACTATAATTTAAATCACAGTTACAGAATGTAAAATTTCATGCCATTATTTTCTCTTCGCTGACGTGTGTTTTACATACGTTATCCTTCACGGACAGACAATTCCTTTGAGCCTCTATGGCCAAAAACAAAAATATTTTTAATTTTTTAAATTGAAAATATTCTTGAAAACTCTTCCGGCCCACATTCTACATTTCGAAGAGTATAAGTTGTAAAGGCAGCGTAAAATGAACGGCGGGTCTGATGGTTTTCGAAAAGCGTGCCTTTTAAGACTCATATTATAGAGTGCGTAAACTCCTCAGCTGAAAGAATTTCTTTAAGTAGTCAATAATTCCTAGACTGTTCATAATCGGAGTAGCACTGACAGTACTGGGTGTTTTCTAGGGGCTGGGAATCCTAGCAAACGTGGTACAATTCGCAGCAGGTGTAGAATTTTTGTCCCTTTTCCAAAGCATCCGTACTGGATGTGGGGGGTAGCCAGTCCCTTATTAAATGGCACTGCAACACAAGACAGAGGGTTGTGGGTTCGATTCCCAATGGGGTCATTGAAATTTTTCATTGACTTAATGGTTCTATAGCCCTGTGGTCGACTCAGCCTCTAACAGAAATGAGTGCCAGGAGTATCCCCTGGGAGTAAAGGCGACCGGTGCTTAGGGTTAACAATCTTACCACCTTCATGTGCCTTTTGTCTAGAAATTCTGGGAGCGTCAAACTCCTGGAGCCCTAAGGGCCTGTCCAGTCCTGTACTGGGTTAGCTTTAACTTTAGCTACACGAGCCTTTACACTGTGAATGGGGACGATCGTCTGGAATGTGACACTGCATTGTTGGATAGGTGAGTCCAGTCTTTTAGAGTTAAGGTATCGCCTTCATCTTCTAAGTTTTAGGGTAGATTAACCGTCGAAGTTGAAGGCGATAAGTTCTTTCGAAACGTCGAGAAACACCAGTGAAACAACTGTGCCTCCCAGAAGAGCGGAATATTCAATTAGAACAGGTTGATCTGACAATGACAGGCGGAAGACAAACAAGTGGCCCCTCTCAACTTGCACCATAGCTGTCAACGCTGACATAGCTCGCTTTTTAATTAAATCTTGGGGTTTTTTTGCAGCGGTGTTGTAAAACCAGTAGCAAAAAACGACAGAGGGATCCTCTCATCCATTCATTCTTCCCCTTCTTTTCTTTTTTTTTTTAACCTCGCGCCTTTAGTGTCAAGTTCCTGGGGGCAGGGAAATTCCATCTCAACCCCTCGCTGAGGTAGATCTAAAAAGCTATAGCGAACTTGTTAACCCAGCCCTAGGGGATGTTTTTATTAGCAGCCCTTAAAATACATATAACACCCTTGTTATGTCATGTCCTTTGGAAGTAGTAGTTTATCAGGTGTATCACTTATAAAGCCATTAAACTCAGCTATCCAACCCTCCTCAATAGTTTTTTGTGGTAATGTAGGCAATCATGTTTTTATGCAGCATAAAAAAGAGGAGGGCTTCGACAGTCAGAGTTCACTGTGGGTTTATTTGGGTTTCCTTCAGCGTGTGTTGGAATCTGTCATGTAAATAACACGATTTTGTACAAAAGGTTAGAAAAATAGATGTCAGTAAAACTGATATCAAATTTAGCACTTCTGGGGAAACGAAAAGTTATAGAAAAGTGAATTTTATTTCTCTTCCTACATAGAAGACGTAAGTTAAGGCTACAACAGCTTGCAACAAGATAGGCACTTTGTCGTGACTACACAAACGCGCTTAACAAGTAAAGTGTCTTTTTCGACGGCACAAGGCTGGGTGTATATGTATAGTTGTGTCCGGTCCTAGCTTCTGCGCTAGATGGATGTGCGTGGTTGACGTCGCGCTCCGGCAGCCTTCCTCCAGCAAAAGATACCCTGCTCCCATCGTACAGGACGCTGGTCGGGCACCAGGTCCAGTCTGAACGGCTGTAGAGTGGAGAAAATCCAGTTCCCTCATCGGGGTTCGAATTCCGAAATGTCATATGCGCGTATTCGCACTAATATCTCATCACTACCACACACTAAAAATTATAAATGTTATCCAAATATGTCTCTTGCGAGCAACAAATTAGCTGAATGCTACATGAATCCGTTTCTGTCTTTATGGAACTTTGCGACTCCCGTACATTTCAGAACAGCCTGCCAGTGGGCACCATTCTGAGGCGGCTGAAGCCAGTACACGCCCCCACACCTTTAACATTTAAGATCCAACTCATCCCTTCTGTTCCTAGGTCTCCCAAATGTTTAATTTCTCGGTGATGTAATCACAAACATTGTCCTTGTGCGCAGCGTAGGTTTATAGTCTTTGTGACTCAGTGCATGAAGTGAACCCTTAATGGGAAAGTCACAGCTATGAGTTTGTTAGTTCGCATGCTTCATTTCGCAGATCAGTTAACAGGCCATTTTGAGTGTCGAATAAGGATTCGAAACAAAACGGTTTGAGAGAAATTAATTTTGAATCGCATGGTCCACTCTAGTCCTCTTTTATACATTAATTTCAAATCGAAATTACCAATTTCCTTCTAGGACTGAACGGTTTAGAAAAAGTTTAAAGAGACGGAAGTAAATCGCAGAACCTCTTTATGAGCGGGTTTAATTACGATGTATATACCAAGTTAATAAACTGCAGGGAAAAGTAAAGCAGTCCCATTACAGGTCTGTACAGGCCTGAGGGTTCCAGGAGATAGAGGCTCCCAGATTTCTAGACAATCGGCACATGAAGGTGGTAGGTTGTCAGCCATACGCACCGGTCGCCTTTACCCCCCAGGAAAGTCGACCCCAGGGCCGTAGTGCAACCGACAGGATGATGCCAATTTAGAAACCCAATGGCACCAGCGGGAATCGAAACCGCAACCTGCCGGTTTGTAGCGAAGTGCCTCAACAAACTGCGCCACTGCGGATAGAGGCAGCAATTTTCTCCGAAGGATAAGTACTTACCTACGAAATTAAAAGATATTACAGCCAAGAGGAAAACAACGTTGACAGTCACTTCCAGAAGAAGATTTGTATTTTCCTCCCATTAGGGTCTAGGTTTTCTAAGTTGTTTTTCTTATCACGGATAAAAATGGTGTTAAAAGAATACACCACCAGCATTCAATGTAGAGTAAACCTTACCACGCTTGTTGCACTTTTATTTTGAGTTTGAAATGAAGCCGCAAACCCATGTATGCACTTCGGATAATTCGCAGGACTTAGGTAATACTTATTCTTACTCACCTCTGCACAAGACAGATGAAATCCTGAGTGGAGTGAAGCGTAAGCAGTAAGTTCACAGAACCATCCTGAAATAAAAATTTGTGAAGAAATATCCCGTGTTACATTGTGGTGATTTATGAGTTGAAGGGTGAAAGACGGACTTCTGGTCAAGGAGATTTTAGGGGTGCAGTTGGTTGTGAGGGTAAAAACCTGGGGGGGGGGGGGACATTATGGTGGCCTTAATTTCTTTGAAGGCGACAAAAAGATGTATTCAGTGAGCAGAACCAGAGAAAAAAAATCCTTTCGTTTTTGTAGCTGCTGCCGTTTTCGGTATGTGGAGTGGGTGTGGACAAAGCTGCCTGGACGTTTGGGCTCAGCACCACCTGGCGTGCTGGATGCTCACTGAGCAGTGGTTCGGAATTTTGTTCCGAAACGGAAGAAAGCGTCATATTGGAATTCCGTTCGTGGAAGTGTCTATTTCATTGCTGCCTCTGCCAGCAGAATTGTTTAACGTGTTCGGTTCGCAGGAAAGGCCAGGATTTTTTCTTGTCCCAAAGTTTCCTGGCGGACTCTGGGGCCCACCCAAATTCTTATTCACAGAGTATTGGCGTCTGTCTCTCCTGGGCAAAGCAGCCGCAGCATGAAGCCGAACACTTATGTCCCATTGTGTCGAAGTTAAGAATGAATGGATGTCTACACTCAATCCTCTTCTATGCCTTCATTGCGTGTTTAGGAACAACTGTACATTTTACCTTTATTATTAAATTTAACATTTGGTGCTACTTTCAACACAACACCCGAATCCTAACGATACGATTGTTGGTCGATTCACATTATACACCATGACACGGCGTGACACAATACGACACGACGCGACAAAATATTTTTTATGGTTTTCGCATGCTCAGATTCACATTAGTCTGTCTCCGACAGCTAAAGACAAAAACAGAGTAGTTGGGATTGAGAGAAGAGGATGCTTTGTCTGTCTGTTAACTGATGGTAGATGTGAATGGATGCTGGTTTTTGTCGTGTCGTGCCGCATAATGTGAATCGACCCTGTAGCGTATGAAGCATAAGGAAGGGCTCTCTCCTTTCCTTCTGCGACATCAGTACGGTGCAGATCGCGTCTCGCGATGCGGGTTTCATTAGAAGGTTCCTCCAAAAGAAACAGCTTCCTAAATGAATGGGAATATTAAATAATCTATGCTGAAGTCATTTTTAGAGTCTCTGAGTTACGTTCCACTTTGTAAATAACTTTGTGCTGAATTTGTGCTATCTTAAATCCAGCTTTTAACCTTTTAAAGCCTAGCGTTAACTTTACGTACCAACAGGTTTAACATTAAAAAATTCTACGTGGTGCCCACATTGCGTTTATGTGTTTTGTACGGATCTCAGAACAAACAGCAACTTTTGTCTTATAAAACATTAAGAGACTGGTTTTTATAACCGAAGTGGAGAGTGTTTACAGCGCGGTACGCACTGAGTCCTTATATAAAACAGATACGCTTCGTCTTTAAAGGGTTAGTCTGTCGTGTGTTTTCTTCCATACGCCACAGTGAACAGTCAACAAAAAGAAAAACAAGCACTAAATTTTAATGGGGAAATTTTATAAATAATGTGCCACGTTTGAAGACTAGTATACGTCATAATGACGCTTGAGGTAGCACTGATTGGACAGGCTTATAATTTCTACAAACACGAATTCCTCCAGGTTAAGGACGGGGTGTGTGCGTAGTAACCATTCAACATAAAAATCTGTATACAAAGGACTGAGAGAGAAGAATGGTTCGGTGAACTGGATTGAGTTGTCTGAGGAAGGGTAAACACGTTTACTAAGTTGCGGGTTTCATAGGAATAACCTAACCGGTCACGTAGGTAACTTTACTGTTAAGTGAAGGCACGGTGCCGTGCAGGCATTTATAGAATGGCCTGATGTCCAGTTATGTCTGTTGGATTTAATCTCGTGCCGGAGCTTATTGCTAAATTTTATAGTTTTCTTTAGGCCACGTAGGAAAGATACTGGCAGAGATTATTTTAAATGTGTTGCAGTTCTTTTCTTTCAAATCCTTCTCAGTTCTTTAAACATAATCATTCAAATATTACTAACTGTATAACTTGTTGTCGAAAAAGCGTCATTAAGTAACCTACGTATCAATCAAGCTTGCAATCTTGTTGCGATCTGAGGTGTATCAGGCAGATAATACATTTGGGTCCCCATTTTCCTCAAAAAAGGAGCATAGGTTTTGCGCAATATGCAACCGATACTGAAATAGGCACATTTCTCCATTGTTGCCTAGAACCAGGTTCACCAAGTATGAGTGATCACTTCCCACGTTCAGCGTTTTGTACAGAGGTGCGGGGGGAAAAAAACTAGATTGGTTTTTTTCCCACAAGAATTGCACATAAAATGTTTCATTCTTCTAAAAACTTTATGGCAGAGGGAACGATTGAAAACTAGTAGTACTGGGCCTTCGAATTTCGATGTGAAGATGTCCAAGCAAGCGTTTCCTGCTTCAACAATGGGCCTAACTATAAAAAAGAACCGTTGTGTAGGAGGGAAGTGGGACTTACTGTGAACGCCATAAGAAAAGTCAATGAAAAGAAAATTTTGAAGGAAAGAAGAAGAGAGTTACAGTTTACAAAAAATATTTTGTTCTGGTCGTGATCCCTCGCACATTTGTCACTAATGTCAGTTTTTGGTTGAAAAACTTAGCAGTTACCAATTACTACAAAGTTTGCTTTTCGTTTTTGTCAGAAAATCTTATCTTAAGAATGTAAGAAAAACTCCCTAAGAAATTTAGGTTATATAGTGGAGGTTAGTGGCTATGAAATGCTACGTCTTGCGTCCTTTTTATCTCATCTGCTCAACTTTCCTAAAGAATTGTACCTTGTTTTTTGTTTTACTTTCTACAACAGTAAAGGCAAAAAATTATTTTCTTTGGGGACGGTAGGAATGAACAAAAGTTAAGAAATTGTTTTCTTGCGCGGTTTACAACATGTCTACATGTATACGCGTAAGTATTTTATGGGTTTCTTCACTGTGTAGTCTGTCTTCTGCAGACAGTGCGATCTAGTGTTTCGGCCTTCAAGTTCCGATACCTTGTCTTTTCCTTAAGACCTTTCAGTAGCTGCTTGCCTCTTCTTCCTCGACTCCTCATCCATCTTATCTGCCTATCCATCCTTCAGTCAGGCGCTTTGAAAGTCAGTTTCTACGCAAGACTTGTGGTCTTATTTTTGGCATGATTTTAAAACATTCCGAAGAAATGGCACATACTGAGTATAAGAAATAATAAAGGAAGGTTAATGGGAAATTAAACATGTTACTGAGAAACTAGTTATCACTACTTCCCACCAAGTATTATTAGGGATGTTTAAATCAGTACGCGTAGAGTGGGCTTTCAAGATATGCGAGCACAGAAATTGCGGTGGTGAAAATTTTTGGATGGAAGAATAACACAAATTCACATGAGCGTAGAACTCATCTGAATATGCAATTTAAAATCCACACCTTTCACACTTTGTCCTATTGTTTCGTATAAAATGTTAGTGTGTTTGAAGTGATTGTAAACCCTTCATTCAGTGAACTCATTTTCCGTCCATTGTTTCGCTAACCCATTGTCACTCACACACACCATAAGAGTACACGCGCACAAAAGAAACTCATCTAAATGTAGCCCCTTGTGTCCACCCCCTCGCGCTCGCACTCGCATAAGGGGCTGCCCATTCGTTTTGTACAACAAACTGACCAATGGTCGAAATTCATTATTGGGATTACCATGACAGTCAGCAGCGGGAGGACAAAGTGAAGGTGGGTATGAGGCAGCCATCAAGAGATTGCTGACCAGTGCCGAATTAATGGCACCTCAGAGCGAGAATGGTGTTAGGTCCGACCTTAGGTTTTTATTTCTAAATGTCATTATGAATTTGTAGTCTGCTATGACCTTCGTTCTCTACACAGAGTACTTTTATATTGTATATTGTATATTGTATATTGTATATTGTATATTACTCATACCGTGAATGTTTATTAGTCAAATAAATACTTGTCGAACTAATGCACTATTAATAATACTAACGTAACTAATAATATAATTATATATTATATTATTATCTTAGAATGTAATTAATAACAATAGTTCATTAGTTGGAAAAAATATTTGATTTGACAGAGCATTTTATCACTGATTGCCAAAGGCGCTTAAACCTTGAAATATTTTTCTACAGATCTTCAGCCTTTAAGCTTTTAAATTTGTATCGAATAATTCCTTTGACATACTGCAGGAGATATTGCTGCGATTGGGATGACAGGTGGTGACAAAGTCCGAACAAACACCGAAGCATGCGAACGGATCTGAACCTAGGACTGCATTACCAGGGGCGCACCCAGAATTTTTCATTGGGGGCATGACCTTGAGGCTAAATGTAATTTGTTAGGTTTTAAAAATTAAGTTATAAAAATAAAAATTACAGTAATCAAGCAGCACCGTCAACCTGCGATGATAAAGAGATCTCAGGCGTTACTTCACTTTTGCACGGAAATCCCTGTTGTCTCCACAAAGTCTGATTCATCGCTGGTGCTTTTAAAATGAGCTGCGAAAGCAGACGCAGCAAAGACAGTCACCCACCGCTTTTGTTATGATTTTACATAAAATTTTGACGGAATAAATTTCCTGTTGTCCATATGCAATGTCGAATTGCTATATTTGCATTCGTTCTACACTCCAAACAGCAGGAGGCACACAGAAATAATTTGAAATGCGAGCAAAGGAGCAAATATGGCGAGAAATAAGAATTATAATATTGAAAGGGAGAGAATTCAGTTTGGTGCTAGATTTATAACGTCCAAATTTACGTTTGCTCTTTAAGCTCGCAGTCTTTGATACAGCTGCATTGCAAGACATATCTAGTACAATAGAGTTTAGAATGTTATATTAAACACCTACAGGTAATGCAACAAAACACTCTGAGTTCATAGCAGTAGAAGGAGATGGGGCGACCAGAACAAAATCCGTGCAAAATTCTCGGATACTTTTTTTATTGAAGATGTTAAGTCAAAATAATAAAAGAAGATGTATACGAAGAAAAAACCTAATAAAAATACAGCACAGAAAATTCTGTAGTGAACAATTCAAAATTTGTCAGAATTTTTGCATAGTTTAAAATAATTTAAAGTGTGAAACGGGAGAGCCTAAATTTATACTTAGGTGTGAAATTGTTGAGAAAAAAATTATTTTGTTAATTTTGTTGATAAATGTGCTAAAATCATTTCTTTAACCCTTTAAGAACGAAGCCTATCTGTCTTATATAAGGACTCAGTGCGTACCGCGCTGTAAACACTCTCCACTTCGGTTATAAAAATCAATCTCTTAATGTTTTATAAGGCAAAAGTTGTTGTTTGTTCTGACATCCGTACAAAATACATAAACGCAATGTGGGCACCATGTAGAATTTTTTAATGTTAAACCTGGCTGTATGTAAAGTTACCGCTAGGCTTTAAAAGGTTAAAATAGATTGTCTGCACATTCCACCCAGTTTTCCGAGTGGATCCTGTCCGAGAGACATATGATAATCTTTCTGCTGTGGTCGTACAGTGCACAAATTATAGAATGCGGAAGAATTTGAATATTTGCTCCTGTCCATCTTTTGTAACAATCTTCACACGTCATCGAATGTGTTGGCCACATGTGGTGTTAGTGTCATTTCTGCCCCATAATTACACGTACCCGTCATGTTGTTATTGCTGATTATAAGGAATTAAGAAACTGCGACGTTTGAGGTGACTTCCTGTGCAAACATTTTGTAAGAGACTTCATGAAAATCGCTCAACCTTTTCAAAATTTGAAACGGCGGGCTTACACGTTCAAAAGGAAACGCGGCCAAAGAAACGCAAGGACGGCATGGTAAACACATAAGGGCACTTTTCCGTTTTTAGGGACGGAAGAATGCGGTAGAACTTTATGTTAGCGTTCCGTTTTCAGGCGTGTTTGCTAAACTGGCGAAAAGCGACTATTGGCGTCGTCATGTCTGCCTGTCTGTCCGTCCGCATGGAACAACTCGGCTCCCACAGTGGACAGATTTTCATGAAATTTGATATGCTACTATTTTTGAAAATCTGTAGAGAATATTCAGGTTTCTTTAAAATATAGCAAGAATAACGGGTACTTTACATGAATACCTATGTACATTTATGAAAATATCTCGCGGAATTCTCCTTGGAATGAAAAATAGTTCAGGTAAAGTTGTAGAGAAAATCAAAACACCCATTTTAAGTTCACTAACTTTTTTCTGAAAATCATGACATTTAGGAGAAAATTTAGAAAAAATGTAGAGCCATACATGCCAGAAATGAAAATATAATACGGCGCATGCGCTTTGCATGCTGGATAACTAAGCCTGCAAACACACTCTGAATAACATAGCACATAGCACTTACTGCTTTTCCACCGCAAACACTGTTACGCGAACGCGCGTCAATGTTACGTTTACACGTAGGCCTACACGGCTTCTTTTTTCTGAATTACGTCGGAAAACAAAATATCCTGAAAGGCTTCAGACTCGCTTCGCCAGTAATAATACCGTATTTTCAGAATATAGTCGATTTCAAGAAGATCAGATGAGTCATAACAGCAGCACCCCGTTCTTACAACAAAAACACTATGGACGATGATAGTGACCATTGGTCAATTACTTGTCCTGCAGCACGGGTCGCAGATATGACGCATAGACCCACACGCAGCATTCACAATAATAATTACATTTCGGAACGTCCGCTGCTGGGGGTGAGAAAATGGTGTAAAATGTTACAAATGGAAGCACAGGGGTTGAGACAGTGTTGATACTAACGCAGCAGATCGCCGTTAAAGATCTCGAATTCTGGGAAATATACGAAAAAGGGTGGTTTATACGATTGTAGGGGGTGTACTGATGAAGCACAGGGAAGGGGCGGGTTTTGAAGGGAAAAGAGGGTTTGAGAAATGGGGTGGAAAGGGCAGATGGACACGACATGTAAGAACTATTGCTGGCATACGTGAAATGTACACATAGGCTTCAGAAGTTCCAATTTTGTGAAAACTACAACTTGGAGTCTGCGGATAACGTAAAAGTGGTGTAAGTCAACTGACAGTTTTTATTTTATGTTTACTTTATCGGAGTTGGCGCAGTTGGTTGAGGCACTGCGCTACAAACCGGAAGGTGGCGGGTTCGATTCCCGATGGTGTCATTGGGATTTTTTCATTGGCATAATCCTGTCCGTCGCACTATGGCCCTGGGATCGGCTCAGCCTGTAACGGAAATGAGTACCAGGAATGTATTTCCTGGGGGGTAAAGGCGGCCGGTGCCTAAGGCTGACAACCTTACCACCTTCAAGTGTCTATTGTCTAGAAATCTGGGAGCCTCAACCTCCTGGAACACTCATGGCCTGTCCAGGCGTGTACTGGGATTGCTTTATCTTTTCTTACAATATTCTACTTCTTGAACTACCTTGCAAATGGAGGCTGCAAACCTCCCTGAAACATCTGTGACTATATTGCAATGTACACGTCTTGTTCCGTTATGGATAAATTTAGGAAAAGTATGTTTAATAATTGGCGAGACAGACACATCTCTAGTTTTGAATGCATCTTTTCTATCATTCATGTCTTAAAGTTCCTTAAACATCCTTGAAGGTAAATGAATTATAACTGCAACTTCACCCCATTCCTCTTAGGTTACCATAAGGTTAGGATCTTATAATGGCGGGTTCTGTTCAGCCCTAATGCTTGTAGTCTGAATATTTTTTGCAAGAAGTCACACAAATCATTTGAAGCAATGCGAGGGCCTAATTCTTCTTAAACTAAGGGACACTTCTCTTAATCCAAAAACTTTATATAATTCCCATAAACGTGATGGAAATAAATAAGATTACATTATTTGTAGCCTTATAACCTGCCGCAAACTAGACGGGTTTTTAAGTAGGTCCAGATATTTTTATGGGTGATAGTCTTTCAGTTGTTGAAGAAATTCTCCACTTTTATGGGCTCTCAATTTCTTTGCCCTTTCAGAGTAACCCGCCTCAAGGCTTGTCGTAAGGAAGTTTAATTCACATTTTCGTGTACCCTATCTACTGAATATTAATTCTAATATAAACCTATTTATAATTAACACGGTTAAGACCCTAGGTACCAAAGGAGGGGAGAAACTGCTTGCAGGTTTCTTGACAAAAAGTGACAGGTGACAAGTAAAACGCAAATGTGTTTAGGCTTTATCCGCCGTGTACTAGAGGCCTCTTTTCTTATGGGACGTGGCGCCGCATTATTGGATGATTGGTTCGCGACATTTCGAAAAACGCAGCGGCCTTGAGACATCAATTATACTTTGACGCGGCGCCACAAGCCAACAAAAAACGGGTATCTCTCGATAGAAAATGTAGAGGCACTAGTCTTAAGAGGTGAAAGGTCACAGAATTCCGCAGACATTTACAAAAGATTCGACACCATTAGTAGTATGAATATTGTTGAGAGGTATCTCACGTGTGTTTGCAACTTTAATTCGATATATATAGAAGAAACATTATTTCATGCAGTTCACATGGGTACTGACGTTGAAGCTCTAGAAAATCACTTTAAATCTACATAAATTGAATTCGACATTTTTCGTTTCAAATTTTGGAAAATTAAGTCAATTTCTACAATTGTAGTCCAATAAAATGCACACAATTTGTCATTTACACATTCATAATTACATTAAAACAATGAAACTCCTCTACGTTTCGAAACATACAAGTTCATTATCAGCGAATACATCAAATATTTTTATAAGACGTATCTAATTATTTTTGGGTTGTTGAAACTTGATCTCTTGTGCAACGCGCAGAAGAATATAGAAGTATACTGGTAGTATTCCGCATCGAACGGTTAAGTATAGAAAGCAGAGTGGACGACTATTATACAACCTATAGAAGGCAGCAAGTGTATGTGATGGAGGTTGTTTGTTGATTACTGTAGGTTACTGATCATAGTGCGCGGAGTGAGTAACATAAAGTTTAATTCAATTTCGTTACGTGACTTCAGACGTGCGAATGTATACGTGGGCTTCCCAGTATACGTCCACTTAATGAACGCAGACATACCTCAGTGAACGAAAATACTTAAGAAAGAAACGTTTTGGAAACGCCCAAAAGATGACCGTTACGCTCTTATGTCACTTACGCACTGAGATATTAAAATTGTGGCAGGGAACAGAATGAGAAATTGTCATTAAAACTGTAGCTGGCGCGTGCTGCTTTTGAAAGAAATGGAAACATCTGGGTTCGGTAGCCACGAAAACAAAGCCTAACATTGGACCGGTCAAGCACAGGAGGAGCGAGGGCTATAATGGGGTTGTGTCGAAGGGTGGCTGGCCATCGGTGGTTTAGATTACCTCTGCGAAATTTGTGGTAAATGGTTACTATGACTTCATATAGCAATACTTCAGAATACAGATTGAGAGAAAAGGAGACCCTCCAGAGTGTTTCAGCCCAAAATCTGATGTCTGGATACATGCATTGTCAGTAACACTAACGAATGACGAATTAAAAGTTAGTGGAAGAGCACCACTGGACAATTGTAAGGCAGAGATAATAAAATATCACTTTTCTTGCATATACCTTTCGTCATGAACACACGTGAAGTGAAACGAGTGTCTACGTGCATATCGGCTAATGCAGGCTATACTCGTGTATATGCCTAGATAAGCTGTATGTATCTACTACTAAATTCATCAAATATGTCATGCTTCATCTCCTAATTCTGCAGGTCCTTACTTATGTTTCATCCATTCCCATGCGTGTCCCTTGCTTGCCCTGAGCTTAACGCGTCGCTCTCACAGGGCCGGTCATTATGGATGTGAGCACATAACGGTGGGGTACTGAGCGAGCGCAAAGAACCGGAGCAATATAATATGTCATCTGAGGAAATACAACGTTTCCAACAGGTTTTTTCCTTCTTTCTTTTAGCTGTGAAAAGGCGAAAGGTCCAACCGCAATAGGCAGCGGTCACTCTTTCCGATTGTTTGGATTTCAGTGAGGTGAAAAAGGGCAGCTGACTTTTGACCGTATTGCTGGTGTTTTACTTTTGATCCTCGACCTACCATTATATAGAATTTATTCCCAGAGGTCAACAATACTGTCACTTAACCCCCAATATGTGATATATAGCCCGTCGCCCGGAGCATCATGGGCCCACAATAGCATCGTTCATTGATTTCCTTTTATGCTTATGTGATATGGTTTTCTGTTGTAATGCATTTTTGGCGGGAAGATGTTTTATTGCATGGTGATAAATACAGGTAAAGTCGCCCTGTGCACGCTATGAACGCATATGGGATAGCCGAAGTGTAAGTCAACTCATTCTTAATATCGATACTATGTGGGGGTGAGTAGTTAGCTTCACGCCTCGGCCACTTTAACGAAGGGGACAGAGCCTCCGGCACCCATTGAACATGGGGTCGGGTGCCCAAGAGGTGCTGTGGAGGTTCTGGCGTAGAGATACCTGTCTTGTCCCTGAAGAGATGTGAACTAAGGTTGCTCGGTCTTTCATCCCATAGGTTAGTTACTATACCGACTAAGGTATCACAGCGCCAGTTACTTTGTGAACAAGTTCTTGTTATCGGAGAATTGTATAAGTGGTGAAGGGCATGGCAGACGACAGGTTTTCAGACACATTAGTCTCCGGACTGAAAGATCAGGGTTTGTTCTCCTACAACTTTAGACACCCAGCCTCTACCCATGGCCAGCAATGGGCAAGCTGTCTCCGGGTGTAAAGTGGCCGGGTTTTGCCTTCAATTTTCTTCTTCTTCGGCATACCTTCCTTATAAATTAACCAGGGCCTCCTGCAGAATGGTAGCCCATATAGAACTGTCTTCTGCGTTCTTCCTTCACCTCTTTAACAACCACGAATTTCAGATCAATCTCAATACAATCTAGCCACCTTAATTTTGATCTTCCTACTTTTCTTCTTACATCTAGTTTCCCCAAAAATACTTTCTTTACGGTCCTATCATCAGACATTCTTATCAGGCGACCAGACCATCCTAGTATTGCAGTCAATCACTCAGTCACTGTCTAGTGGCGATGTCTTCAATGCCTTCACATCCCCGCCCGGTAGGCCTCTACGCTAGCATGGCCTGGTGCAGGGAGACACGGGCAAGTTTGCCTTAACCTTAACCTCGGAGCAGGTTCTTGTCTCAGTGGAGCGTGCTTCATGTTCGGTACGCCCTGGTTTATCACTTTCCGGACAACAGCTGCCCTGAGTAAGGTCCCTTCTCTCCGCCTACGCCTAGGCCTCAAACATTACCATGACGGGTTCCTTCCACATCCTGTCCCATTCATTTCTATTAAACTTCTCACCACTGTTCTGCGATCCCGACAGTGTCGTTAAATGAGGCTGAATAATGAAATTTGCGGCAGGGCTTCAGAAATAAGGTCTTTCGTTTCCCTTTAGAATATTAAACTTACTTTCTATACATTTTTACATTATGGATGTTCCCTATAAACTTGTTGCATTATAAATCACCGGAATGTGAGTTCGAATCTTGCCGGTGGTTTGGCCTTCGCAAAGGCGAAGATGTTTTTAGCATTACAAAGCATAACGGTTAAACCAGTAAGACCTTATTTTTGAGGCTCCGTAATGGATGTGGCCTTCTTGAAATTAAGAGTTAGTGAAACGTGCCAGGAAACAAGTTTATAAGATCAGAATAGAATTATGCATTTCAGTTATACGAAGAAGAGTGAGAACAACATCGCTGTCAGTCTGATGCTGACAAGCGACTGGATAGTCTGTGCCTTGTTATGCGGGATGCGTTACAGTCTGTGTAGTGAAACAACAGGTTAGGAGAACGTCCGTGTTCAACTTACTCTTGAGTCGAATTTGAGGCACAAAATTATAGACGACGAATCTGAGCCACTCTTATAACATGGCTTATACTCTACTAACACAAGGCAGAGTGAAGTAGATTTAACTTGGAAGATTCAATTCTTCAACATATGATGTGCTGTAGTGCAGGCTATTGCTTTTCTTCTATTATAAATGTTTAATAATTTACTAGATCAGGTTTCTATACAATATCCCTTTTAAAAATCTTACAAAAATACTTATTTAAAGAAATTAACACTGTCAAACTAGTCAGTGTTTCAGGATATGTAACTGTAACTATGCTTACATTTCATTGCACAGGTATGACAGACACTGTACACTTATGAGGTATTTACAACAAATCCATCTACAGATTCAAAATAGGTACGTTCCTCTTTAAACTGCTGACACACTTACTTCAAGTATTTCGGTCTGTAGCATTATCGAGGCAAGGATAAATTTAACTGTAAGTTTTACTGTGTAATTCAAAGATCAATTTCTGCTCATAATTTGGCCTAGTATACATTCCGATATAAGGTCAAAACTCTTCCTAGGTAAATATATTGTTTATATAGAATTTGTAATTGCGTTTGTGGCGTGTCTGGATTAAAACTTCACCATCTCTGTCTCTCTCCAATATTTCAGCACTTATCGACACTAAAGCGAAACTAAAGTAAATAAATTATTTTCGTCGACATGTTGGGTTTGGTATTCTGTAAACGACCTTAGCAGACGTTTCGTATTTTTCTGTAATCCGTTACTAAAGGTCATCTCCGGATCATACGCCAGTAGGCTACTGTCACTACCATTTCGCAATGTCCTTCGGCAACCATGTCAATATCATTGTTAACAGCTAAAGTGGACCGCCTCTAGCTCATGATATGCGTAGCAAGTGTGATTAAAATCCATGGAATATTTTAAAAGTTATTAGGAAGAGAGTCATTTGAAAGGACGCAAACACCGGACGGCACCATAGGTCTGTATTTTGGTACGAAATAGAATAATTTGATTAAGTTAATTACTCAACACGGTATAATGTAAGCACTTTGTATAGTTTGCTGCCTCCAGGTAGCCTAATTGCAGGTCTAATGTCGCAGCCTAGACTTTAACCCTTTAAAGACGAAGCGTATCTGTTTTATATAAGGACTCAATGCGTACCGCGCTGTAAACACTCTCCACTTCGGTTATAAAAACCAGTCTCTTAATGTTTTATAAGGCAAAAGTTACTGTTTGTTCTGGGAGCCGTATAAAACACATAAATGCAATGTGGGCACCACGTAGAATATTTAATGTTAAACCTGGTCGTATGTAAAGTTACCGCTAGACTTTAAAAGGTTAAAACAGTCACTTGTGACGTCTTATATATACACAGTACATATATATATATATATATACACACTCTAAAAACCAGAACCACAACAACTCTACAGAAGAAAGTTTTTTAAAGAGAATCTACATCTTCAGATCTAATTATTAACAATCTGAAGAATGACTTTCATCTGAGTTTTAATACTATAAAAATGTCAGTTCCTAACTTCGCAGAGAACACAGTCCCTGTCCATTATAATGACAAACTGATTAACAATGTTTAGGGAAATCTTTGCTTTTTCTACGGATCGTACGAAACGCGTAGATATACTGTGCGGCTAAATGCAGTTGTTTTATTGCAAAAATACTTAGTCAGTTCTTTATCGCAGGTATTCTAGCAGCCTTGTACCAGTAATATACGTCGAGTCTCGCCGAATTAGATAAATACCAGACTGACGAAGTTCCGACATATTGCTTTGTGGAAGCAAATATATCGACCTTGAGCAGATATTGCATTGCAGTAACACGTACGGATGCTTGAACGGATACTGCTTTGTAGAAGCAAACACATATCGACACTTGAGCAGACAGCCCCGCTCCCCGAAGCCGTAGCCAAATGGCGAAGGGCAACCTCTGACCGCTGAGGTTGTCCTCCACCATTTGTTTCGAGGCGGTTAATGAGGCGCACGTGCGTGACGGAAATAGCGGCGTGCCAGAGAACCTGCAGATTTTTAGCCAGAAACTTGCAAAGAACTTGGGATGGGGCGACGGCTGTGTCAGCGAACCGAATTTCTTGGCCTCTGAATATTGCCAAGTTTTTCTCACACTCCATAGTAGTCCTAGCAGCAATTATGAGACTATGCCCTTCCTTCTGTCCTTCTCCATTTCTTATACTTCATGTTATTCTTGTGTACGGAGGACACAAGGACGAATTTATAAATCCAAAATTGGGCTTATTCAAAACTGTGCAGTGCAGATAGGATTTGTGGTGGAGAATATGACATTAAAGCAGATATCTCCTCAAGTGCTTCGGTTTTCCTGTGTCTGTGTCAGTCAACCCAACCTATCTAAAGGAACAGGTCGCAATTCGAGTTGTAATCATTCTTTGCCTTTGTCTTTCAGTAAATTAGATACAGATATAAGCTTGTTTTTGGTTTTCTTTATTTCGTCTACACTTACTTATTTGCACTCCCCTAAGCCCCCTACACCTCCCGGATTTCTGCAGCACGTGCGAAACCGGAAGTGTGTGGCCATGGGTCCAGCTTGTGTCGGTCATTATTTTAAGACGAGGCAAGCTGGTCCTCCCTTAGGAAATGTAGATATTCTAGACAGCAGAAGAATACTGTCAAACACACCGTGTAATTTTAATATGCAAAATCGTGTATAACACTGATTTTCTTGTGACTGCCCCACGTTTTTCTTGTAAATGTAGGGTCTCTCTGCGATGGAAAGGTGTTTCCAATATCATCATCATCATCATCATCATCATCTCCTTTGTGCAGGGTATTCACACTTATATACCTGAAACAAACCATGTTTCTAGGGTATACAGTGTCGCAGCTATTCTGCACGTACTGTTAATGATGCATATAGCGCTGTCTGCAATATTAAACTCCTTTGTGCTTCTACATCAGCACTTTCCGCAGTGTGTGTGCTGTGCCCAGTATAGCTGTTTTCCGTAGTACCTTGATATCGTGCTTTCCCGGTATGCTGCTCAAGTATTTTCTGAAGGATTTTGAAATGGTTCCAGTTGCCCCTATTATTACTGGCGTCACCTTTGTTTTTACATTCCACGTGCGCTGTATTTCTATTATAAGGTCTTTATATTTTAGAATTTTCTCGGCTTCTTTATTCATCACAATTCTGTCTCCCGGGATTGCAACATCAATTAGCATACATGTTCCTTTTTCATCATCCCGGATTATGATGTCCGGTTTATTGTTGGGGATGGTTCTGTCGGTTTGCACGTGTTGATTCCATAATATGGTTACCTTGCCCACTTGACTTGTTTCAACTGATTTCGGTACATGTTCATACCAGAGCTCACTGTCTAATTTTACCCCTAGTTCCTTACATGTATTTAGAGTGCAGTTAAGCACACATTGTATCATGTCATTTGATGTATTGTTCTTTTGCCAATATTGGGCACGCTGACATAATGTGGTCTGCTGTCTCCTCAAATTGGTGTAATAATCTGCATTTGCTATCTTTTCTGTTTGCTATTATTATTATTATTATTATTATTATTATTATTATTATTATTATCTTTCTATCGTGAAAGACAGTAACATCGTAAAACCAATAACATGGTGTAGTATGAAATTAGGAAGAATTTAGACGCTCATCCGCTCAAGATATGGCAAGCCCAAAGGGAAGTCCAACGTCTATTCGCACAGTTTCCTTGAGTCTGTCATTAACCCATCTTATTTAGGTCCAAACTTTTTTCTCTGAGTTTTATAACGAACTATAATTTTCCTGCTGCTTCACACAGGTGTGAAACTTGGTCTGTCTTATTGAATGAGGAACACAGGCTAATGGTGCTTGCGAGTAGCTTGCTAAGACGGAGGAAGTAAGAGGAGGATGAGGCGCTACATGATATCTACTCCTACCAGTTAGAGTCGAAATCGGTTATAACGCCTTGAAGGGAACTGGATATTTTGTGTCATAACGTTGTGGTTAAGAGAGAGGAATTGTTACCACAGAATATCTGACGTTATAGACGAGGTGTCGTATAAACCGATGTCGTTATAACTGGGTTAGACTGTATTATAACAAGAGAAATAAATTGTCGTCAACACAATCAGTAAGTGTTATACCTTTACTAGTTGTTCTGACAGCAGTTTATTTCTCTTGTTATTACACCTAACACAGCGGGACGACAAACGTAAAAATAATCACCAGTTATTACTGAGCAGATCAAGTCAAGAAGAATGAGACGGGCAGGCATGTGCGACGTGTGGGGTGTAGGAGGGTTGCATACAGGATTTAGGAACACAGACTGGGGAAGACCAAGGAAAAATGCAGTCAGGTTAGCTGGTAATCTAGCCGATCAGATTCGGTACCTCCCAAATGAATATCTGCAGCATTACTGTTACATAATCCTGAGTAATATTTGGTAGAATTTACAAAAATCATGCATGGGAAATATAAAGTTGTTGAATATTGGCAATGAAATGTAAACAGAAATCAGTACATATTTGTATAGGAAATATATTATCTTGTCACAGCTGTACACACATAATACAATTATACACATACACTCTATAACTCTTAAAAGGAAATTTTAACAAGACTCTTGTTATGTGTGATGCATAACTTAATAAAAATATCTAATATAGCCTTTAAAAAAATTTATAGTAGAAACACAAGTTTCAATAAATAGCCATAATGAATACTGAATAGGAAAAATTTAACTGTATTTAAACCAGCATGTCATAAGTAGGTTAATATAAAATTGTTCTTCACCAATATATATATATATATATATATACATATATATATTACAACCTGGAAATAATTACTGGTGAGAAGAGCAAATGCTACGTCACATCACTTATTGCAGGAGTGAAATATGCACTTTTATGTAGTTGAGTATACTCTTCACTTGAACAGGACTTTCACGATTATCCGCCATCTGCTGGGGGGGGCCCCCCACGGTGAATGAGCCCTTTCCTAATTTCCCCATATGCAGAATGATTCGATTTTGTGGTTGACTATTGTATTCTAATTTGTATAAACATCGTCATGTGTGACATTTTTTACAAAATAGTGCCATTCAATTTCAGTGCACTGAGCACTTCATGGACATTTAAAAACGGAAATAATTGTGTAGTGTTGGAGCTCCAGTGGCAGAATCTAGTTTCCTAGGTTTAATTAAAATCATCAGTTTCAAATGCAGCAGAGTTTACCTCTAAAGGAAATTACATGAACATTTACTTATGACAATCTGGCTTATAAATACAAAAACAGGTGTGCCTATAGAGAGTTTGATTCATACTTGAGATCAAAAGAAAAGTATGTCAATAGACATATGAATCAGAATATGCTAAACACTTAACTAAGATCCTGAAGCCAACACATCCACAAAACACCGTCCACTGTTTGCATACTCCTTCTTCTCTCACGCTCGATTTTGTGTATGATAGTTTATACTTCACACTCTCACTGTGCCATTACAGAATTTGCAATTTAACATATGTCTACATTTCACTCTAATTTAACATGTTTACCATCATATTCCACAAAATAAACATTGACAATGTGCAGTATATTGCAACTGTCTTGTATAATTTTTAATAAGTCCTTAGTATAGTAGGTAGATGTTTAGACCGAAGCCATGTTGCAAAAATAGTGCATTAAAATTTTCCAAAACATAAATTTTCTTTTTATTAGGCAGTTGTATTTCAAGTAACACATATATATATACACATACATAAAATTTTAATAGTATCGTAAGTCATCCCTGGACTATTAAAACCCTAAGTATAGTGTTTTTCTTTGAACTTCGCACACCAGCCACACATTTCATTGCCAAATTACAGAAATAAAATGTGACCATTTTCAGATTGGTAGCCTGCCATTCAACCAGGCACTTTCCTCAGAAATAATGATGTCACAGCATGAATCTGATGTCTTAACCCTATATAATGTTGCATGCATCTGCTTAAAAATCTACAGATGTTGCAGCAAATAATCATTATAATTGCAATAATTTATTCATTCATTACACGTTCCTTTCTATTGCCATATTAGTAAAAAGGCAGAAAAATTTTCCCAAAAAATTTTTACTTTATACTAATCCTTTTGTTTAGATTTCATTTTACAAACCTTTAGACTCATATGACAATTTCGGGTGTTAACAAGCACCTTATTTTTTTTCTGTCAAATATAGCAGGTAATGCTGTTTTTAACTGAAGACCCAGAGCCTGGTACTTGT
Organism: Coptotermes formosanus; assembly: GCA_013340265.1. Classification (NCBI taxonomy): domain Eukaryota; kingdom Metazoa; phylum Arthropoda; class Insecta; order Blattodea; family Rhinotermitidae; genus Coptotermes; species Coptotermes formosanus. Next base: position 998,799 of record BLKM01010564.1, read on the forward strand.
GTTTAAATTGCAATACAATGTGAATAGAGGTAGGGTTGAGCGAGCAATAAAACTCCAAAAGGTGTAAGTAATATATTTAAGGGTGATATGGCACACGCAGTTAGAATATTCTGCACTGGCAACGAAAGTTTATAACTGAAAACAAATACGCACATTTTTGGAGTGAAATGACTGGGCATAGGAACTACTTGAAAAAAGTGTGAATGGCAGCCGTTGAAAATGATCACACTGAGAACTGAAAACTCTTATGCAAAAATGCAAGAAAATGTTACATTTATTTAAAAAGTTACTTGCCCACTCTAAAATATAAACCATTATCAAAACTTCCTCCATTGCTAAATCTTGACACAGATAGTCTCTGTAAGAAAGATATGGAGGCAAGAATAAGTTGAAAATTATATCTAATTTCTTCGTCTATTTTGCTGATGTTATTGAAAATGTGAAACCATATATCCAACAGACAACAGTAAGTATGACTAAGGGCAGGATATATGTAACAAGTAACCATAAACTTGTCAGGGACGGATTGTCTTGATTTATGTTACAGTCTCAGTAATGGAGAAATATATTTCAAAGTAAATGAATGTAAACAAATTTGATGACTTTCTTCTGCCATCAATGGCCACATTCAGAAACAAAAGTGGATCACTTACAGAATTGTAAACAGGGAGATGTACGGTTCTGCAGGCCCAGTATTACATGTTGATGGAGCTAAATACACGAGAAACTCAAACGAACACTCTTTAAAGGCCTGACTGTGACATATATCAGTATCATACAAAAATGTAGTAAAATACATTCAGATTAATTGTGCTGAATGTTTTTATTAATTTATGTAACATAATAAAGATCTCGCTTTTTATGGAAGCAGATGCTTTGACTTACTACTTCACTTAGTGGATATGTTTATCTGCAAGTTAGTGAGCTTTCAATGATTTCATATAAAATTATTGACTTAAAATAATACTGCTGTGATTTTGTGAGATTTTAATTTGCATTCCTGGTTCTTGTGGGTCTAAAGAATAAAGGTGCAACAAAATAAACTCAGCTTTTATGCTATGAAGATAAAAATGTACAATGCAGAACAGTCAGTTTAAAGAAACCATGTCAAGAAACTATTACTCATTTCGTTTTACAAATACCATACTTTGTTAATTACGAATTTAAAAGAGTTAACTTAAAATATTGCAGTAAAGAGGTGCCAGTGTGCCATAAATATTTATTTATGTACTTAAACAACATGTCATCAAAGCAACACACTTCTGTGTTTAATTAATTCCCATGTCACAAAGTACACTGGTCAGGATCATGCCCAGGCCAAATTGTCCATGCGGAAGGACTCTCTTATATGCGTTGGCTATAAGGTTGGGTGGTCTGCACAGCAAATATTGACACCATGGTAAAGAAAACATTTATGACCCTGATGAGAATCGAACACTGGTTGTCTATCTTATAGCCTAGTCACAGTACTAACTGGGCTATAGGAAATTAAAAAGAATTCCTGAAATTGATGAAAGTGTTTATGTAATGCAATTTGTTATTTTTAAGAATATCAAATTAGGGATTTGTTGTGATATGCAGCATATTTCAATAAACGTGTTTGGCCAATTATATATATTCTCAATTTCAACTTAGAAAACTTTCTTTCCACTCCAGAGTTTAGTTAAGGCTTATTGAGCTAGTCTACTTTCTCACTGATTAAGTAACAAAATTAAAATTGAGTGCTGGATTAACATGACTTGGTAACTCATTAAGGAAGTGACTAGACTAAAGTGTAAAAAAAGGAAAGACCACTTCAAATGACATGGGCTTAGTAATTCTTACAGTTCACCCCATTAAGAATGAGATGAGCGCGCAATGTGGAGAAAAAAGTCCACTTTGTTAGCCGTTTGTACACCACACATATTACACGTGAATGGATCCTGGAACCCGTGGTAACCTTTGTGGATGCTGTACAAGAGAAAGTCATTGAATATAATGTCACAGTGGGCACAGTGGTACACTTCAGGATTGTCTCCTGAGACTGAATTATTTGCATGAGCACTGCTGTTTTCTTCTCTAGTCTTTGGCAGATCTTCATTCACTTCCATTAACTCTGACTGTGAATGTTGCTTCCCATGTATATCATCTTCTTGAGCATCTTGTGTGTTCATCAGATTGTCTGTTCTCTCAGGAGGAGGTTTCTGTTCACTTTCAGACACATGAGAAGAGCTTCTGTTTACACCTCCATTTTCTGACAAGCTTGACTGCTGGAGTTTCCATGAGATTTGTTCCAACTTATATGCTTGACCTTTGCGTCGATGCTTTGAAGTTTTCATTGATGTTGATTTATGTAAAATGGAAGGAGTAACATAGGAGACAGAAGCCTCTGAACTGACATTCATTGCCTCAGGTTTACTAAGGTCTAACGGATCGCCCTCCTCTTCTTTACTGTTACAAGACATCACCTCTTCTTCAGTGCCTAATTTATTTCTTTTGTCTGGATTCTGTTCCTCAGCAGACTGCTCGGGAGCTATCATCTTGAAATCATTTGAACCACTGGCAATATTTTTGTTGTTATTGTTGCTGGTACCCATATGGTCATACTGGAAAGTGGTTGCAAAGAAATGTTCGGAGTTTTCATTAGGTAAATTCCTCTTTAAGTCAGGAAATTCAGCGCCTTTTTCTCTTGTGCATATAATACCAGGCTGTGGGAAGTTAGGTAACAGAGAATTGTTATTATTGTTAGCAATAAAGGCATTAGGCATAATACAGCCATATGGGTATGCTACAGGATGTTTACTATGTTGATGAGGAATGACTTGATATGAAGGCTGAAATACAGGTAATGGTGGTGGTGCATGATAAGGTAAAGGAATGTCATTATTGTTCTCCTTAGACGTAGATTTCATGGTATTCCTGGGGCGCTGCTTTGGACCACGTCGAGTACCATAAACATCGATGATTGGATCTGGGTTAGGAGTACCATCAGGGTTGAGCACCATAGCAGGAGTATGTTCATATTTACGTAAGTGAACCTTGAGGCTGTGGAGGTATTTAGTTTCATATTTACAAGTGGCACATCGATACTGGCACACATTTGAATGAGACTTTAGGTGGGAGTTTAGCATTGATTTATTGACACAGATATATGAGCAGTGAGGGCACTGATAAGGCTTTGAGTTAGCATGGTTCCTGAGATGGTACTCCAAATGGTGCTTATACTCTGTGACAAATGGGCACCTTGGGCAGGTGAGCATTTTGTCCTTCTTGATATGTTGTCGAGAATGATTCCAGAATTCCGTCTTTGTTACAGCAACAAAATTACATTGTTTGCACCGAAAAGTCTTCACTTTTCCTTGGGAATTCACCCGTGGCACTCGAATGCCAGCTTGCTCTTCATTTGCTTCAACAAATTGCTGAATAATTCCTGGAGATATCATATGGTGTTCAGAGAGGTGTGTCTCGAGTTCTGCTAAGTCTTTGGTGACAAAATTACACTTACTGCACTTCTGATCAGGGCAGTGGGTTTTGTTGTGTTCATTGAAGTCCGTCCTTAAAAATCAAAAAACGGCAAATTAATAAACCTAGGAAAAATTCATACAGAAGGCACAATACAAATCAAAATAAATTTATTATTACTTTAAAGATAAGTCATGGATTAAAGAGTATCCATGTCTGTTGTTTATGTTTAAAGGAAAAGCATTAATATTTGAGGTGTGATCAAATTAGAATTATGGCGTGAAGAATGAAGTTAAACAACTTAAAGTTAACACATATCAGTTCTACAAATGCCTGTTCTTATCCTGCAGTTTATCTGGTTTTTCTGATATAAAATTCCATAAAAATTATCCCTTATGAACTAACAGCCAGCATGATAACTGTCGTACCTTGAGAGTGTACTGTAATCACAAAGAGGGCACTGATATATATTTCTCATTCCATTGTTGATAGCTCCAGCCCCTGGTGAGAGTCCATGAGCTCTTTTGCCACCCATAATAGAAGACTCTTCCACTGCCATCTCCAGACACCTTAGTGGATTCTGCTGTCCTTCAGGGAGTGTCATCTTAAAATTCTCATCTCGTCCATCCAAAACCAATGTAGATGATGACGATGATGATGACATACTGTTATCATCAGACAGACTGGTATTCAATACTGAAGAAGCATTAGTAGTAGATATTGGAGGGGTCTTCACTGGAGAAACTGTGTTATGACTGACAATATGGCTTCTGTTTGCTATAGGAGTAACCAAAGTTTTTAGGCAGTGAATTGGTGATGAATTAGGGGTGCGGTTTTGAGTTATTTGATTCCTAGATGAAGGGCTTCTACTCGGTTGCTGATGAGGATGGTCTGAATCAGAGGTCTCTGATGTATGTTTTAATAGACTGTGGTCTAAGACTGGATTGCCTGGTCCTCCTAATGCTAGAAGACTGATTTCCCAGATAGGAGATATGTTTTGGGTTATATGGTGCTGATTATTTGGGAACTGACTTGATGAGGTGCTTGACTGTACGTTAGGTTGTGATCTCATCTGTTGGCTTTCTTGAACATTGAAATATTCTGGAGATCCAAATGAACCACTCTGTCCAGGAGATGGCCGACCGGTGCTGCTGCTGCCTGATGACCCATGATCAGGTGAAATACCTGAATCATTATTTGGGCTGTGGGAACCATGCTCAGTGTCCACTGGTTCTTGCTTCTACAAAATAAAAGTATAAGAATGGGTTTCGCTACATTGTTTTCAAAATGCAGTTTTATTTAATTATTCGCTAAAAAGTACCAACAATAATGCACGAGTTTTAACTTATGTGACCCAAAGTCCTTACAGGGCCACCTTCACTCTGACATGTTTTGGTGGCATCACAGCTTCCAGTGTGAAGCCCCCCCCCCCGATGTTGGTGGTATATATGCCACCGAAACATGACGGAATGGAGGTGGCCTTCTAAGGACTTTGGGTCACATACGTTAAAATTTTTGCATTACTGTTGGTACTTTTTAGTGAATATAAGAATGGGTGTAATATACAATACTGAACTGCATGTGAATACGTAGCAAGAAGAGCAAATTAGAGTCATATGCCTCTGGGCTGTTGTGTGGTGTCAACCCAGATGTTGGAACTGATAAGACAACAAGCAAGATGAATTTTAACCAACTGATGCCATGCAATAGCCCAAAAGCATCTGATTCTGGCATGCATTGTGGCGACAGCCTTAAATCCCATAAAGAAAAGCAAAGACTGTGGATCTATATAGGTCAGTTTTACGCAATTTATGAAAAGTCAACATTTGATTGTTCTCGAGAATTTTGTGGGGAATTAAAAAGACCTAGGAAGTACAGAAATAATGGAGCAGAAATTCATTGAAACCTCATCCTAAGACATGTAGGGAAATGTGATTCTCACAGTACAACATCCTGTCCTATATCAAGCCAAAAATTGGACAAACAAAGCAGACGAGTCTAACTACATCTTAATTACTTCACCGAATTTATGTAATGAATGACAGTTTACTGTTGGCTATTGGTTGTAATCAGGCTTCTAAATCTGGGTAATATTCTACAAAATTTATATGCCTTCAGGGGCACACATGTTGGTGTGTGTCTACATGATTTGACAAGGTCACTAGAATTTTTGTTAATATTATAAAGCCAACCCTAGGTGCATGTACCTTTCATTCCTCCTTATGTGTGTGACAAAATAAGTTACATTTTCTAACAGCTGTAATATCGATCATTTTCCAAGCAAGTACTCAATTGGGAATTTTGTTTTATGTTGGTCTATACAAAGAAACACATAATTTAAGTGTGGTTGTGCATTAATGTTACACACTGAAATAACAGTACTCTGAAAAGTTTGAAGGTTAAGTACTTTAGTTCCTCCACATTTTTTAACTTGTCAAAAATTTTAAATTTTTACATAAAAATTTCAGGTTTAAGTAAAAATATCAGGCTGTGCCATAGGTTAGAGGCCCATATACCATCCACCTGGGATTTGTGGTGGACAGAGTGGTACTGGGACAGTTTTCTTATAAAAGAGCTTCTGTTTTCCTGTGTCAGTTATCTTTCCACCACATCTCCTTATTCTTGCATGTGTTATGCCAGGATAGCACAATAAACCCATTAGCGGCCATAGAGTGAAGGTACTCATTCTCACCCCAGCCTCAAAATAAAACAATACATCAGACGCCTAGGGACAGAGTAAAGTCTATTTAGTTTGGAGATACTGTTTTGAAAACAATGTTGTTTTAATATTATCCTTCCTCACTTTGGCACATCATTTCAATTCTTTGATATTCTTTCTTCTTCTTCTTCTTCTTCTTCTTCTTCTTCTTCTGTTTCTTTTCCTTCTTCTTTTTCTTTTTCTTCTTTTTCTTTTCCTTCTTCTTCTTCTCCTCCTCCTCCTCCTCCTCCTTCTTCTTTTCCTTCTTCTTCTTTTCCTCCTCCTCCTCCTTCTTCTTTTCCTTCTTCTTCTTCTTTTCCTCCTCCTCCTCCTCCTTCTTCTTCTTCTGCTTCTCCTCCTCCTCCTTCTCGTCAAGCGCTACAATCCTTTGCGGGTCTTGGCTTGTAACACAATCTTTCTCCATTCCCGATGGTCTCTGGCCATTGCCTGCGTCATATGTATTTGCATTACGTTAAGTCCCCTTCAACCTCATCTCTCCATCTTTTATGTGGTATTCCTTTTTTCCTTATTCCTTCCATTCTGTCTTTTGCAGTTTTTGTCATTCTCTGGTTTTGCATTCTTTCAGTAAGACCCTGCCACTTCAGTCGGAGGAATTTTTAAACTTTACAGTACCTTTCCTGTGTTATATGTTTATATTATTTCATATATTAATTAGGCATTACGAAATTAGTGCTAAATGACACCAGTTTTTGTAGATGTGTTTTTAGAGCTCTGACATCTTATGGCGGTAAATCCCATTCCACGTCATTTAGAAGACAAAAGATACAGGTTTCTTCGATTGGCACAAGGCTAACAATATAGTTTATGCATCAGAACTTACCACAGAAACAACTGGAATCTGGGGAGGATGAGGACCGCTCTGCCAGATGCTGACAGGCATATCCTCTAACATGGTAGTCTGTTGGCAACCACTCTGCTCCAGTGTTGAGACGCTGGTACTGGTCAGAGACCCGGAAGGCGTGTTTATATTGTTGCGTGTTCTGGTGTCCACCATCTAGAGACAAGAATTATAAATACGCTGGCTTAATAGAAGTGATGTTAAGTAGACATCTTTCATTTAAGAAATGGAATAGCTGGGAGCAGCGAGCATAAGGAATTTTACTGAAGAGCGTGCTGAAAGCCTGTACTGACTTTGCCAACGTCCTTTTTCGCTGAATTGAAGCAGACATTCTGCTATAATATTTATAACTTTTTACATCTTGTCGTCTGTCATTCGTCGTTAGAATGCTGCTACTGCCTTACCACATTATCACTGTGTCGTCAACAGCAGGATCTTAATAAGAAGACGGAAGTCGGATAAGGCCAGAAAGTGCCAAATGTTGTCCAATTCTGATTTAAAACGTGGGTCTCTACCGCTCAAATGCGCTGATGGTTTAGAAGAGTTTACACCAAAATTGAATGTCGAAAGAAATATCCGTTTTGTGGCACTGCCACGGAGGCTTCGAACCCTACGAGAAGATATTTCTTAGGCATGACCAAGAAACCAATAAAAATAAAATGTTTGAAGCTGCGGTTTTAAAAGTTACAACTTACAACAAAGGCAGAGGGAAAAAAAGCTAACTATAGCGCGCTGCACGTACAATAAATTTAAGGGCTGACATTGCAATCTAAATATTTCTTTTCATTACATTTAAAAAAAAAGTACCAAGTAGAGAAATACAGACTCCAAACACTTTCGTGGCTCATTTCACATCCACATGCTTCTGGTTCAAGTATTTTAGAGTAGGGAGGCACTGTACGTGGCTAACTGAGCCAGAAAGCATTGCAAGGAATAAACATGAATTATGTTTAGACTCCCAGTTCGTACCTCGCACTGATCACTCTCCATCTCGGAAACACGTTTGTTTAATAGATAATCGCTGCTTGTGATGGGATCCATATAAGACATACAAGTACGCTCTGTGGGCAGAATGTAGAATTTTGAACACTGAAAGGCGTGGTAGAGAAAGGAACCAAGTTTTGAAGGGTTAATATTATTGTGTTTTGTGTAAACCTGGAAGGACTGAAATTGAATGAGACACGTCAGCTCCTGGTCTGCGCTGAAGTTTATAATCTAACAGGCGATAACCTAAACGCTATAAAGACAGGTGCAGAAGCTGTATTAGTCGTGATTACGGAGACTGGTCTGGAAAGAAATGCTGAGAAAATTAAGCATATATATATATATATATTCATATATAAGAAGAATGCCGATAGCGGTGTTTGTATACACAAAATTTTACGACATTTGTAACACCAAATGTTGGCATTTAAAATTTTTGAATTGATGAACGTAAAGCGGGGGGGGGGGCGGGGGGAGGGGATTTCAGTGAAGCTGCTGTGGAACACAATCATAAAGACCCCCAATCAATTGTTTACTTGCCGTTCTCCAGCTGAAGAGGTAGCCTGTATATTCTCATATATGTGTAAAAGGCTAAATGCTGGAAACATACAGGAGATAACTCTTTCGTACTGCAGTGAATGGTCAAAATACATTTTTGCAGACTTCCGTGTTTCACATTGAACAAATGAACCTTTATCCCCCAAATCAAAAGAAGCCAACTGCCATAAGGGTCCTAGAAACAACTGCCAGTGGACGAAGGGCGCTGTTTTGACGCCATGGTAACAATGCAGGGAGGCTGCAGATGAAGACAAGGTGTGTGGAAGGGTTTGCACTCAAACCCGGAACTGACGCGTGGCGTCAGAATGTGGGTCAGCTGCAGCGCACCAATGATACAGAGGGTTGATTGTTATCAGTACAGAACCTGGGATGGATATGCCCAGCCAGCAGGCCGTCTCAGCAAAAATGACAACAAGAATCACAACGAATGAATTTCATTTGAATGTAGACTTATAAGTGGAAACTCTCTGACAAAATATGGTATGTAGAAAGAAGTTTTTGCTTTACTAAGCAGTAAGGTTACAGTTTAATCTCCGAATTTATTAAGAGATAAATATAAATTTCAAGTAGGACCATTATCAGCTCTGAAGATAAGATACAAAGGCCTAGTCCAGTGGTTCCTTGCGTGTCTATTGAACATGAAACCTTACACGAGTATTCCGGGTGAATTCTACTAAATCTGCTAAAAATTTTTGCACTTTTTTATATGGGTGTCAAACCTGTTCTTTAGCCCTGAAAGAAGAACGTAGATTAAACTTATCTGAAAACATTGTGACCAAGAATATATACCTAAGTTTTGTATTCAAAACTTAGGACCTTACCTAAAGAGGACAGAATATTTATATTCATATAATAATTAATACTCTAATCCATGCAGCAACATGAAAATGTAGTGAATATGAGCAATATTTATTACATCGTTACACAGTATATGATAAACACTTTCAAACCTTTAAATTTATATTTCAGAAAATATTGTGTCCTAGACGTGAAAAGACAAATACGCTACAGTTGTAACTACGATTTTAGAGATGTCACAGAACGCACGTTAAATCCTGCCTTCTGTAGCCCTTCAAGACCTTGTGGTCATTATGTATCTATTGCCCTGTCTAAAAGTAAGGACTCTGGCCTTTGGCCACGCAGCATAATTATGTATGCTGTGTGATTCTTAAACAAACATTGGTTGTATCCGCATAGAGCTTCCTGCAATTTGTCATTTTAATGGAAGCACATCTTTGTTTCTCCGAGCTACATGAAAGGGTCTTTATATACAGTTTATTCTACTTTCGCAGTTCGATTTCAAGCGACTGAGATGCTGCTACATGCAGTGCAAGTCAATAATATACGGCGTAATGTACTCTACGAAGCCGGGTTTGTCAAAGGCATTGCACAAATTCTACATATGTCCCCCCCCCCCCCCCGTTTATCGTCGGCACTGTATCCCTGTTTCTAGAAGATATGTTTAATTATTGCCCTTTTATCTATTTTTAAGATATTTCAAATTGCCTGTAAGTTTTGCAACCGAAATTTTACAAGAATATTCCCTTTTCGATACGTGGATTCCCCATCCATTTCATTGTGTACGATTTAAACGCCCAAACAAGTAGGGACAACCGTGGAAATTCGTGATATTTCTCGGCTGTCTAGAAGCATGCCTTACAGATCTGGGTTTTTACATCACTGACGTGATGTAGGACTGGTAATGCAGAGTTTTCTGCAGAATGCCTTATAATGAGTCTAGCACTTCAATCCAAGAGAGCCATAACACTTTTGTCATTGTTCAGGCACTGCATTGCCTGAGTTTATTCGTTATAACTACGAGATTAATACTTTTTGCCTGTGTTAACCTTCGAACGTGACATGATAAATTTTCGATTCCTGGCTGGGACAGGGCCTGAGATTTGTGTTCGCCGTAGCGTCCACACTGTGTCCGGCAGATACAGTGGGCAGGTAGCCGACCGTTACGTTCCGTTTCGTTACAAGATCGACGGTGATTTCGTGACATGTTACGAGTTTAAAATAGACTCAGGGAAACCCTTTTAACTTTTCCAGTGTTAGTGATTCATCTAATAAATATGTCAGCAAGAACTTAGCAACACATGACGGAAAGAAATAATGGCGGTGAGATGTAATGTAACGAGTATATATCCCTGCATTTGGCTCCTGCAGCTAAACAAATTGTAATTTTTTTAATAATTACTGATTTTAAAAAGCCCTTATCTACCAGAATTATAATACACAATAAAGAAAAATTATTGTTAGCCTTTTAAAGCTCAAAGGCCAATATATGTTGTCTACCACAAAATTCAGCTTTAGAAGAATTTATTCTTTTCCCGTAGAGTATTTGTGCTTTAAATAGGTTTTGCACAAGGAACGGTGATTATTTCGCCACAAAATATTTTTCTATTAGTCTTTTTGGTGGGCTTCGTGTTGTTTTGCTGTAAGGTAGCAACTGCATTACTAAATTAATGTAACTTAAAGCAGGAGACCACAAATCATCCCAAAATTTGGAGCCACCTCCAAATTATAGGCGCTAGGAGGACGACGTGAAGCAAGTTCTGTATGAAGACCTACACGTATGCAGTTACCTTTGAACCCCCCCCCCCCCCCCCCTCATCTGACGCTTTATGCTCGATGCATGTGAAATGTAAGGAAAATCGGCAATAATTAGGCTGAAAATATTAGGCGCCACTTTAAACCAAGTAGTCTATCTAGCCACTAGGATCTGATCGTAGTCTGTAAAGTGAATTGTAATTTGGCTGTGGTTTGTGAGGTAGGGACGCTAGCTGAACGCCGAATGGAAGAGATGTCTCATGTTCTTTCACCCAGTCAGTTAAGCGCAAGGCGTATGAATTCCTGTTGGATATAACACATAATATTAGACCGTTAATAATTGCCAGGTAGAATGTTGAGTGAAATATTGCAGATAATGTGTTTTATTGTATTAAGATAGGCTGCAAATAAACTTTATCGCCGTGTACTTTACTGCTCGTGCAACCACAAAAAGTGTTCGAAATGTCTGTGAATATAAGGTCAATAATGGTGTGTTCATGAGAGAGCTTGCTTGTACAAACGGAGCAGCACAGAACATCTTCAGCCAGAAGTCTGGAGGCTTCAGAATAAACGTAACGGGATTTGTTTGCTTGTTTTCGAGAAATTGGTAACAACGGTGTTTGATAGAAAACCACTACAGACAGAAAAGTCGATGTTCTTTAATATTGCAGCTGCTTTTGTTCTTGTGCAAAGAAAACTTTGGTCTAAATTAACATTTACGAAAGTGGGCTGAAAAGTTTTGCCTCCAGCTAAATAAAAAGTGAAGAATAAAAGAGATTTAAGTGAAACAAGAAAATAAATATACTTTTAACCTTTATTTACAACTGTGCATAATCACTTTTCCACATGATCTGCTCCAACTCCAATACATTTTACCAATATTCAACAAGTTTTTGAACCCCGTTCTTAAAAAAAAACTTTTTCTTTCTCCCGAAACCGCTGGCGTACTGCAGCCTTGACTTTAGCAGAGCTGAAGTTTTGGCCCCTGAGGTCTTCCTTCAGTTTGGGGAACAAGTGGAAATTGCTAGGAGCGAGGTCTGGGCTGTAGGCTGGATCTAGTAACACTGTAAGCCCCAAACGTGCAATGGCATCATTTTTGGCGGCACTTGTGCGAGGCCTGGCATTGCCTTATTGAAGCAAGACGTCATCAGTTTCTGCCTCCTTCCTCGTGATGCGTTTTTTGAGAGTTCTTAGGCTTTCAATATAGCGTTCTGAGTTCACTGTAGCACCGTTTTCCAGGAACTCAGTGAGAACAACACCTTCAGATTTCCAGTATACTGTCTACATTACTTTTTCAGCAGAGGCTTTGGTTTTGAATTTATTTGGCGTTGGTGATCCTTTGTGGCGGTATTCCATAGACTCTCTTTCGTTGTCAGGATCATATTGATCATTTATTCCCCTGCACTGCATGTATACGACAACAAATGTCGATTGAGGAATTTTTTTTTTCCGCAGTCAAGAACTCGGAATGGCACGCTGTTTGAACCGCACGTCTTCACAGCCTTGCCTTTGGACTGGAACTGAACCGGACTTGCGAATAGCTATGGGTTCAAGGTTCCATATGGTAGGAAGGAGATGTCACATGACTGCGTGGAGCCGGTTTTATTCAGTTTTCTTTAGTGTAATAAAAAATACGGCAGATGAGGCAAAACTTTTCAGCCCGCCCGCGTACGTTCGGGTAAGATGCAGAAATATTACCAAGATATTAAGCCCTCGTTATTTCTCGCAGCACAAGATAAAATGCACATTACGGCAAACACTGGCATTACAACGACAGGCATTTTTCGTCTTCATGCTGCTGTCACCTTTAGCCACAGAAAAACTTTCAATATGAAGTGGATGGTGATTGTATAAGACACTACATTTCCCACATAAGTACGCCTGTGTTACAGGATTAACTTTCGTGTTCTTTATCCCTTTGTTTTTGAGATAAACAATATTAGAAAATACGGGGCCGTTAAACCACAATATATAGAGCACGTCATTGCACATGGTTACTACAGATTTAACAGTGACATGATGTGAGTTTAGTAACACGTGGCACTTTTGCCTTATCTGGCAAATGCTATGAAAGTTTACCCCAGTTTTGTTGTATTGTACTGTGGTAATATGAGGTCTGGGTTTCCCATGGTGGTGAAGTTTCTTATGCAGATCCTTTGAATTATGACACCGTGTTGTTTGGTAGGTGAGTCTCAATGATTTAGGGGTACAGTCGGTAGCCATCTATTAGCATGCAGTGTCGAAATCTGGAATACCTCTCTGGTACAGTGGTATGGAGTGTTACAATAACGGTATGTTCATTTGGGACGTCAGATACATACTGACAGATTTCTTACTATTCAGCTTCTTCAGGTAAGTATCGGAATAGAATGGCCTGTATCCAAGTACTTAATTTGAAATAGCAATTTATTTTTCATATTTACTTTTTTTTTTCATTCCGGCGCTTAGGTCTTGCTTTCCGCCCGTAAAATATTATTTCAACATAGGTAAAAGTTACTTTGTTATTTCTCAGTTTAGTTTTCTCCTCTCTTTTCTCTTCTAGAAAGTTTACTAAGAAATGCCATGACGCGCCTAAGGTAAATGGGGGGGGGGGGGGGCGGGAAATCTGCGCAATTGCCATTGCGCAACCAACAGTCTTCAGTTTATAAACGATAATCACCTAAGCAAGAAATGTCTTGTATTTATGAATGCCAGCTCAATCACAATATTACAAAACCCACCATTAAACGCTATCCTAAACCAGATGATTCGAGCCCAAACCCTTGCCTTTGCCTTTTTCAGTCTCCTCTTTAACAAGATCAACATCGCCCCTCGCAACTCTGTTTACGTTATTTTATTCTTGCTAAATGTTTTGGCTTTTCTGGAAAGCAATCATCGGGCAATGAAAAAATACGCAAAGGTAGACACTTTAAGTGCAGCCGACTAGAATGATACTCCTTCAAATAGCTGAGATCTGAACTTTACTAAAATAGCAGTTGTTAGGCCGAAACTACGAAATAATAGACACCAACTGATGCACCAAAATATATACAATCTTTATTCGTAAAAGTCTCCTACATATTTCGACCGTACTGGTCCATCTTCAGGGAGAATAATATTGATACACTATGGTTGCATTTATATACTTAAGGCTTCATCCTCCGTTTGAGAGGCGACGCCTACGCGACGCCTCTCAAACGGAGGATGAAGCCCAGGGCACATTCGCACTTAACTATATAAACGCAACCATAGTATATCAATATTATTCTCCCTGAAGATTGCCCAAGAGGGTCGAAATATGTAGGAGACTTTTACGAATAAAGATTATATATATTTTGGTGCACTAGTTGGTGTCTATTATTTCATATGATACAGTGCACGGACATGGAACATATTAAAGGCCGAAACTCGATAAAGGTCGAGATTGTATATTAGCTTATCAAAGTGTTATAAATGTGCGTTATATTAAATCCGTAATCCTGTACTTGGGGGGTGAAAGGGAAGTTCCCCAGTAACGAAATGAGCCTTGTGGGGTACAGTCAGTCAGTAACACCTCATTAAGTTCAAAATTCTTAACTGTTTCTTAAAATAAGCATGCCATTAAAAATAATATATTCCTTTGTGTTTAATTTTGTATCCTAATTTTGATCAACGCTGGAGAGGTATTGTAGACTGTACTGTGCAGTTTTTTTCTGTAGTTATTAAGTTCTTCGTATCTCATCTAATCAGTCAGTGAAAACTAAACTGCCCATAAAAGCATAAAGGGGATTGTTAAATAAACACTTTAGTGTAATATAAAAGTAATTGTTATTATCCGATAAAACTAGGAAGAGATTTTTTACTTATGTAACAATGGTAGGTCGAATATATCTTCACAAGCAAACCAGACGTGTGGGCCTTCGTAGAGTCGTAACTAAGCTAACTTTCAGTTCTGTTGTCAGGAAGTGCTGTGGGATACCATGCAGCGTGTGGTTGTTTAGGAAGGGGTTGTACATTGTCTAATAACTTCAAATATTACAATGGGACCAAATGTACGCATGTTTGTCGTTTGTCTGTGTACCCTTCTTGACTTCCTTATAATTATGAAATTGCTGTGGAACATCAAGTATGGTCCTTTATTACTTATGTGTAAGATTCCCATAACGTCTCCTGTCGATCCCATTGGCTATCCGTTTTCAAGGTGTTCTGCGAATTTAAAATTAACCTTATTATTTCGGAAAGAATATGCACGTTTTTTAAACCTGTGTGTCACACGCAATTTCTTACCCACATTTAGTAAATGTACGTATAATACTGTCAGTCTGTTAAATACAAATAATAACTCTATTCCTGAGATGATACTGACGCTACATAAACTATAATTCTTCAAAGATGATATTGAAAATATTGTACCCCTCTGACGGAATTTATTACCAGATTTCTCCAGCCCGACATACACACAACTTTACTGAACAGAACTCCCTCATTCTGACCCATGCTACAAATACGCATTCACACGCCCAATTACAAAATTCTACAAGACACGGGTCAACACGCTTCGTTTCTGTTCAACACGCACCGCTAATCACCTAAAAGAAAATCTCATGAGGATTATATCTACTTTGAAAGTTCTTTTTGAACGGTGTTTAACTTACGGGTGTTTTTACAGACCTAGGCAAAAGTTAAGATCTCAATCTGCAAACATGTATATATGTTGACACAGAATTAAAACCACTCTTTTTTATGAATTTTGCAGCCTGAAGAGGACCGCATGCCGGTTAAAACATGTAGCTGTTTAATGTGAATACGTGCTTTCTGAACCACAGTGAAAAGTTTAGGGACTGCTATACCATCTAATTTTAATGCCTGAACACCAAAAGCAACGGGATGCGCAAAATCAAAGTGGTTCATGTGGGGTTCGATGGCGATCCTGGTGAATAAACGAACTTCCCCCCGGGGCGGGGGCGGCCCCCACGGTTCTTGGCCAACATGAATACTTGAGCCTCTGAGGAAAATCTTTACGTCATTGAGCAGGGTATTTGCCCTGCACAGAGATATGACTTAACCTATTTGTTCCCTGTAATAAAGAACGTCACAAACACAAATTGTAGAATTTTAATGGCATTTGGCCTTACATTATGTCTTATTTTTAGTTTGCATGAAAATTTGTCTTCATTGTTTCTTGGGCATATTATTTTCATATCAGTGAGTTTTATGTTAAGCCCGTACACTGGGGCTCTATACGCAGAAATTAAATTTGCTATCCAACTGTTTGTGCAGATAAAAATTACAGATTTTAACTGAAACCTCTCCACTAGTTTCTGAAATGAAACGAACACAATGGTTGCTGTTGGCCGAAAGGATTAAGCTCTGAGCTACAGACTCATTTTCGGACGCGTTACATTGCAGCAAGAGACAAAAGCCACGCCGTGTGCTTAACATGGAGGCTGAGCATTTGGTGGCTGCTTTTATGGCAAGAGTTACATTATCAGCCCGCCAGATCAAACGCTTTTAGCTTTACATAACTTACTATTAGTGCTATAAAATAAAGGAGAATGAGATCAGGCGGACATAAAACACTCACGGAGATAATCGCAAAACGCGAAGGAAGAGATCATTTGATAAA
Source organism: Coptotermes formosanus (assembly GCA_013340265.1). Classification (NCBI taxonomy): domain Eukaryota; kingdom Metazoa; phylum Arthropoda; class Insecta; order Blattodea; family Rhinotermitidae; genus Coptotermes; species Coptotermes formosanus. The sequence goes on from BLKM01010564.1 coordinate 1,015,476, forward strand.
ACTAAATGCATATGGTAGATTAATGTTTAAGAAGTAGGCGGAATGATGTGGAATTATCTCAGGTGGTTTGGCACAAAGTCTAGTTGTTGAGCACTGGAAAACTGACTGTATGGCTGCTTAAACTCCAAAGAAGTTCGTGATGGGTTTAGCGGCAACGTACTTCTAACAAGGGCTCTGATCTATGGCATTATTCCTAGTTTGGTTTTAAAGGGAGCTAAGTTATGAATAAAGACACGTTGAAGTAATGGAGCTCTGCTGTTACAACAAAGAGAATTTTATTTGTGGAAGAGTTACAGAAGCCAGTTACGGAATTGTTGGTTTCTTATGCGAGCATGACCCTCCTTAATACACGACACACCCTTCATCAGCACCGCTATCAGGCCTTAATGCAAATGTCCGAGGATCAGCGACCCATTTTCCTATTCCAGAGGTCAACAGTTAGAGTCTCAGTTATTCTGCTGCACTTTTATATTTTTTCTAGCACCACCTACAATTTGTAATTAAATGTTCACATAAGTAGATCTTGTCTTCATAGGCGCACATAGAATTTTCTTTGGGGGATGGGCTGAAACTGAGGCTATATATAATTCATATTTGATTTGAAACACTGTGTTATGAAAATCATGTCAAAACCTCCGAGCCGACTGCTAGTTAGGTTAGAGGGCAAAATAAAACTGAAAAAATTTACATATTCCTAAATTTTTTTATATTTTTCGATATTCCAATGTACTAGTCATCAACCGATTTCAGTGGCTGTTTCTGGCTTAAGGGTAAATTACGTAAAACTTTTGATATCTTCGTGTCTACAAAATTTGTGTTTTTTTTATTTATGTTTCTGGGGGCTGCAACCCGGCAACCTCCCCCACTTGGGTGCGTGAGTGTTTATTTTTGTTAATGATTTTAAAGCATAAACCACTACTAATATTTTGTTAGCTTTATTAAAATATTTAAACCAATACTTTTATAAAAATAGAAATTTCGCTCCCCCCGTATCATCATCTTGGCGCATATAATTTTTGGTTAATAATTTAAATATTATTGTTATTATTATTAGCGTTTTCCACCCGCTACACAAGCCCTGTATTTCTTACCTGGTAATTTTTAACAAGTCCAAGAATGCCAGTTCTTCTCCTACGTCAGTTCTTCCATACACTCGGCACTTGAAACTAGGCAGCACTCCAGGCACTAAAAGAGCAGTCACCTAACCGTAACAACGGTCACTCAACAACTGAAAGAAACTTATAGGCCTTGAGTTACTCATAAAACCTACCACGATCCCCACTTCCTATTCCTTCCCTGTCCCTCCCCTCCCGCACTTCATCGATCTTCTTCCCTCCAACCCCCACCCCCGATCACCAACCCCCACCGAACTTCTAACATCTAAACCCAGTAGTTTGACCATTCTCTACCCCAATGTACAGACCAAGTTTCAGGTTGCCAAACCACCCCGACACGAAGTCCTCAACCCCTAAAGAAAGCCTTCAACTAGAACCACCCCTCAGTACCACCACCACCACCACCATTCGCCATTTCCGGAAGCTCCATACACTACCACCCCCAACATCAGACCCTACTCATGGAAGTCATTTCTTTTTTTACGTCAAAAAACCACAGTGATAAATGTTACTGTAGCTTTAAAAATCACACGTAATAAAAACTGGCGTCTTTAAAAAATGTGTCGTATACCTGCCAAAATAAATTTAGAGCAAAAAGCGATTAATGTAGTCTATTGAAGGGAAGTCTGCTTGTAAAGAAATGCATTAGCGGAAGGTACTGAAAGGTTCTGAACATAATGGTAAGAAGAGACAGTAAAGAGTAGCTGTAAGGGAAGGTACATGTAACTTATTCCAGGTGTCGAATTGTCCCAGCAGAGTAGTGCAATGGTTGCTTAAAGTGGCACTAATAATTAACGGTCGAAAGCAACATTTATTTACTGAAATCCACATTCAGCTGCATGTGTCTGCTGTAAGAATCCATCCTCAGTCTGGTACTGTGCAACTGTTATGAAAGAGAATGTCATATTATTAAATAAACGTGATCTTAACTTTGTCACCTTGACAGTGGTACATTCTCTTTTACAGCTTTATAATCTACTTGAAAATGGCTTAAAATAAGCAAAATTTGAGCTAATTGCGAATTTTAATAAGTAAGACTTGTTAGGCTGGTGTGCCTAAGAGGTAGAACCATGTCAAATTAATGCTAATATTGCATATAAATACCTGGCATCAAGGCCTTTGGTCTCCATTCCATCTTTTTGATGGAGATATCTGATATTGCAAGGTGTCTGTCGACAGCTTCTTAATTCTAATATTTTATGTTTTAATACTGCTTTTAATCTGAATAAGTTTATTGTGACTGTACATCGATGAAGTTTTGCAAAAAGCCAGTGTGGGTATATTTGTCCTTTGCCGATGTATTTGATACTGTTTGTGCCTGTGTAATATTTTGGCTTGCTGATATTGGTTACAGTCAATATTCCTTCTAGTCTGCGCGGGTAAGCGGCCGCGCAGTAAGTGAGATGCTCCAGCGCACACTGAATTTTTGCCGCGCAGCTGGAATTTTAAATTTTCATTTTAAATTAATTAGAACAAACCAACAATTTTGCACAAAAGTCACAAAGTTATATTTACACTGACATTATCCCTACACGTTTCATGGACATGCCATCATCTTCAGGGGATACAAAGTGTTACAGGTACCAAAGTATCAAGAAATATCTTCCTGTATACATCAAATCTAAGAAGTGTGCAGCATATCGATATAAAGCACTTTACATCGCTTTGCTGCTCACTTCTTAGTTTTATTATAAATCAGGGTTGATGTATGCAGGAAGATATTTACACTTGCTGAAGATTTTGGTTCCTGTAACACTTTGTATCCCCTGAAGATGATGGTATGTCCATTGAAACATGTAGCGATAATGTTAATGTAAATATAACTTTGCGGATTTTGTGTATAATTGTTAGTTTGTTCTAATTAACTTATAATACGCACGGTGTAAAATATATAAAATTTAGTTTTAATTATTCTTATTATGCATATTACAAAAAACTTTTAAATTGCCGCGCAGTCGTCACATCGTATAAAAATTTTCTTCACAGAGCAGTAGCAGGTCCGCGCAGCTGTAAAAAAAATTAGAGGGAACGTTGGCTAGAGTGGCAAGCCGAACTACGTAGGAGCGTAAAAACTAGCTTTGTGCAGTAGTTGGAAACGAAACTTGTGTGTGCATTTGGTCTGTATTGTTCTTAACACAGCCGAACTCTCATCTACCATATCTAAATTAAAACCCCGGCGTGTTCATAAAGGATTTATAATTGTTACATTTTCTGAGCCTTCGGACGTCTCAGAAAATAAACCAAATTCCAGACCGGGTGTGGGGGCGCCCAGCCTGCTGTTTACTCGGGACAGTGAGCCCTTTCTCCCCCGTAATGTGGGCGGCACGTGATGTGACCACTCACCTCTATGTGGTGTCGAGTTTAAGAATGCATGGAATTATGCCTCCACTTCCCCGCATGCTTTCATAACGTGCACTTGGAAACTTACTTTTTGTATCCAACAATTTCTTCCCCTAACTCTTAAATCTATGGAGTGGAGTCACTGTTGAGAAGCTGAGAGTAGATCAGCTATTCAAGATATTCTCCCCCGCTTATAGAACATGATGTCGCTTGGCGTGTTCATACAACCGTGCTACTGGACTCTAACTGCACTAGACGGATCTCATTTCAAAAATTAATACATTTCGGTATTCTTCTGAACGTAGCTGACGGATTAAAATTTATTAAATTTGCTGAATTTGCCGTACTAATTGCGACACTGAATTGCAGTAGTTTTTGTATACAATTAAAGCCACGGAATGTAAAAATTAAAAGAACCCATTTCTTGAGGAACAAATTTAGTACGTTTTACTCCCACGTATGCATAACATCCTCGAGCTGTTTCTTAATTACAGGATTTGCAACCAAAATTTTTTAGGTATTTACTATTTCTGCGATGTGATATATAACATAAATATCGCCATACTGATAACCTTAATCGTAACTGGAGTACAATTCATGCAGCTCCACATCATGTAATTTTCTCCATTCTCCAGTTATTTTATCGCCCTTAAGTCCAAATAGTCTCCTCCATATTTCTCAACTTCGTGAAACGAGAGGAGAAATTATCTACCTGTCATGGTCTGACCAAATTATCTACCTGTCATGGTCTGACCAAATTATCTACCTGTCATGGTCTGACCAAATTATCTACCTGTCATGGTCTGACGCAAAGCGTCGTATGGGGTGTATTATGTTGATGCTAGTCTTTTCTCCCCCTAGCACAGAGATCGCAGGCCTAATACTATCATAATCATCATCATCATCATCACAATCCTTCCCTCTTCTGCCTACTTGTTTACAGCAGGTGTAGAGGGTTTTTAATTTCACTTGATCATACTCAGCCACACAGCACAGTCGTTAGGACTCCTCTGGACGAGGGATCGTCCCGTCGCAGAGACCTCTATCTGACAACACAAACACTGTACAAGAGACAAACATCCATGACCCCTGTGGGATTCGAACCCACGATCCCAGCAAGCGCTCGGCCGCAGACCCACGCCTTAGACCGCCCGGCCACTGGGATTGGCCTAATACTAACGTAACCTAATTTAGGCTAATGGCATTAACTGCATGCCACATTTAATTATAGGCTACAATAAGCAGTCATAAATTTGTTTATTTGTGTAAATATAGTTGTGTTTATACTACCACAGGTTTATTGCTTATAACATCATGTTTTTTTATGCGGAAACTTAAAACACCTAAGAGTGAGGTTAACCTTACGAATGCCAGACAATGTTTCAAACATTTAGCCCCTTCTAACGGCCGGTTTTCAAAAGGGATATGTAGACCAATGTCCAGTTTTCAACTTTTATCCTGACGTTAATTTTAGACACATAGATGAGCATGAAGCAGTACGGTCGAGGAGATAACTTTCAGCGCATTATTTACCTCATTGTCAGCTGCAGTCCTTTGATCACATTTAAAGTGTGGCCGCTGTAAGTCCTGTACTCACCCATTAGACGGACGGCTGCACGGGTACCAGTGTTGGTCTCTACGCGATAGCACACAAAGATTTCTCCACTTGTCTGGCATCAAACTACACGTAGCACAGCCTGCAATGCGTTAGCTACTGTCTCAAATCATTTGCACTCTTCATATTTTGAAAGTTGTTGTATAGACCTACACGAAGTTTAGAAAAAAATTTCGAAGCCCTTTGACTTCAGTGTGCAACAGAATCTTTCGGGAAGGACCGCAGTATGTTTGGTTGTCAATCACTGTTGACGGGCCTCACTGGGAAGTCTCTGTCGTTACGTGTTATACGTACTTGATAAAAATTGTTAAATAATGGACGAATAACTCAAGTACAACTTGAAAGTCGAAATTTTGTGCGTCAGGTGTGGAGATAGTCAGACCAAAAATGTGAAAATTTTAGAATCTCCTACGTATTTTTAAAGACGTCCACATAAGCCTGTAATTTTTTTTATTTTTTGCCTTTCTAAATTCGTGGCACAAAATCGCACACCGGAAGCAGCTTTCTACCTGCAAAGCAACTTTTAAACTGCCTCAACACCAGGAGATGTTAGCTTCATCACTTCCTGACGTTGTCATTCGCGCCTGGTGAGACAGGACCTCTGAACTTACGGCCTTGACCCAGTAGGTGACACCCTTAGCGGCGAATGCACTATAGCCCATAACGACGGCTCAGATACTTACGCGGGAAAAGGAAGCGGGGCGGAGACATGTGGTCTCATAAGACACACACACACACACACACACACACACACACACACACACACACACAGAGGAGTTCCTCAGACTGTGTTTACACGTCCATATGCAATGGGTTGCCACATTTCATGAAAGAATTTTTAAGTCAGGGATCAGAAAATAATTGGAAATGGGATATGGGACTTTCGTTAACATAAATATTAAGATAAGGGTTGTGTGAGATGCGATATTGTACACTGTGGCTTCTACCCTGAAGATGTAGGCAGGAGATTCTTCTGAAACCTTGGTACCTTTCTGCGAGTCTACGTGGCGCCACATCTCACAAGACCGTTAGAAATAATTAATTATTCTTACAAGTCATCAAGTAATAAAGAGCAAAATATTGAGCCCCTTGCAAAATTAGAATTGTGCTCTGTCCCGTTTATCTGTTTTTGGTGTGCTGTATCCTTAGCTTAGAATGATCCATACACAAACCCTAACTAACTAACTAACTAACTAACTAACTAACTAGCCAACCAACCAACCAACCAAACAACCAACCAACCAACCAAGTAACTAAATTAATGATTAACACTGTCTATCAATCTATCTATCTACCACGGTATCTATCTATCTGTCTGTCTGTCTGTCTGTCTGTCTATCTGTCTGTCTGTCTGTCTATCTGTCTATCTATCTATCTATCTATCTATCTATCTATCTATCTATCTGTCTGTCTGTCTGTCTGTCTGTCTATCTGTCTGTCTGTCTCTCTGTCTATCTATCTATCTGTCTGTCTGTCTGTCTGTCTGTCTGTCTGTCTGTCTGTCTGTCTGCCTGCCTGCCTGCCTGCCTGCCTGCCTGCCTGCCTGCCTGCCTGCCTATTTAACTCCATATAATGCAGCCCTATTTGGGAAGCTAAAAGTTCATCGGTTAGTCAATAAATTTCCCTCATTACATTGAACAAGAAGATTCATTAACGTGTTCACAAAATCCCGCTGCTTCTCCCTCTGCTGAGCCAGATCACTTCAGCGTACGGCTTCCCATTCTATTTATTTAAGATCTGTTAGTATTATCCCCTCACCTACTCCTGCCTAGGTATTCCAAGTCAGACACCTTATCACGCACTTAAAGATGGTTTCTATTCCAGAATTCATTTTTAATTCTGAAGTGCCTACTCTGTTAAAAAGGGATACGTACTAAGTGAGCAAAGTAAGGAACATCCAGCGCTCCTGCAGCACATGCTTGTAGGAAGGTATACGTGCTAATTATTCAGGTAGACGGGACACAAGGCAATGTGTCATGGGGCCAACTATTTCTCTACGTAGAGTTCAGCTGGAGGGGTTAAAAAGAATCAGGTAATATTCAGAAAGAAATACATGGATTGTCGGGTGCAACTGTTGTAAGAGGGCGTTGCTTATTGTGCTCTACCTGGAGGTGGCGACTGTAAGTCTGCTTTTAGTTAGCCATGAAGGAATAGTCAATAGGATCATTATAATGTCTGTGGGCAGAAACAGCACCGTCATATGAACATTGTAGCCTGCTGGTTCTAACTAGTTGGGAAATATTTCGAGCGATAAGGGATGTGTCCGTTTACAAAAGTTACTTATAAAACAAACATTTTTTCATGATAGGACCAACGTTTAGCCTGTGTCAATAACATAGCTGAGTTGTTTGAATCAGTAGGATGTGGATTTGTTTCTTTGTTTTGAAGAAATGCAAATAAAAATTCTTGGTTCGCTGTAGTGCTGCGGATGTACGTTGCACCTGACCTTCTTAACAAGAACAGAATTAACTCAAAATTCTGAGCGCCAGAAGATTCAGATGAAGCAAGTTCCTTACTGAGGACCCACAAATATTACCACCCACCATACAAAACTTAGTAGCATTGTCGAACTGGCAGCCGGCGTTTGTGCACCCCTAGTTTTGAATGTTTTGGTACATTTATGTTTCCCGTTGCTACTAATAAAAAGCTATCCCATTACTGGCCTTGACAGACCCATAGGGCACCAGGGGGCTGAGGCTCCTAGATTTCAAGACAATCGGCACAAGAAGGTGGTAAGGTTGTCAGCCCTACGCACCGGTCGCCTTTACCCCCAGGAAATATTGCTGGTACCCATTTCTGTTAGAGGCTGAGTCGATCCCAGGGCCATAGTGCGGCCGTAAGGATTGTGTCAATGAAAAATTCCAATGACACCATCGGGAATCGAACCCGCAACCTTCCGGCCTGGAGCGCAGTGCCTCAACCAAATGCCCCACCGCGTACCACTTCCTGCTTCTAACGATGGTGAGGGAAGAGAGTGAGGCGGGACGGATTACCCGGTGAAGTGAGCTAGGCTACAGGCTTGATGACCCTCACATCACGGTTCGAATCCCGGCAGCTACAAGAATTTTACTCTTATCAAAATCTTCCAGACTGGCTGTTGGACCCAGCCAGCATCCTCTTCATTGAGAAATGGGGCCTATTTTCTCTGAAGCCGAAACATGAACCTGAACACTCACCTCCGTCTAGTGCCGAGGTTAAGTATGAAGTGGACATATGCCTCCACTGCCTCGTTTGTCTTAACGGCCTGCACAGCGACAAATTTACAGTGCTGCAGTTTTGCAGAATGTAGAGAATGACATAAGAAAGGCTGGAGACAAACAATGCAGGACAGAGATGGGTGGAGGAGAGTAACTACGGGGGAGTTTATCATTCTTGAGTGGACCCACAGAAGAAGGAGAAGAAGAAGAAGAAGAAGAAGAAGAAGAAGAAGAAGAAGAAGAAGATGATGATGATGATGATGATGATGATGATGAAGACGAAGAAGAAGATGATGAAGAGGAAGACGACGAAGAAGAAGAAGATGATGATGAAGGAGGAGGAGGAGGAGAAGAAGAAGAAGAAGAAGAAGAAGAAGAAGAAGAAGAAGAAGACGACGACGAAGACGAAGAAGAAGAAGATGAAGAGGACGAAGATGAAGAAGAAGACGGCGAAGAAGATGATGATGGAGATGGAGAAGAAGAAGAAGAAGAAGAAGAGGAAGAGGAAGAAGAAGGAGAAGAAGAAGGAGAAGAAGAACAAGAAGGAGGAGAAGGAGAAGGAGAAGGAGAACAAGAAGAAGAATAAAAAAGAAAGAGAAGCAGTTTTACAGAACTGTGGAAGTCCACGACCTACTCAATTGTTGCAGGCGCCAGACGGCCACTTTCTGTACCTAGTACCTGGTACAAGGGTCAAAATTCTCGTTTGCTTAAAGACCTCAGATTTACAGCATACATGTTTTTGCTAAGTACCGCTTTTCCCTCAATCTATTTATACACAAACATTGTGGGACAGAAGAAAGAATATTCATAAATACTCAACTAGCAATGTGAAACGTTGTGTACTGTAAGATATTAAAAATTCCCCAGCAAATGATTTCACCATGTAACGCTCCTCACTTGCATCCTGGAAGTACAATCTGCAAAGCTCACCCGAGGGGCTGAGTGTTGTGTGGTTTCTCTATATTCCTGCACGTAAATGGCAGGTTAGTACAAGAGTTAGCACACAGATTCTTCCTTCCAAATTCTTTTAATTCACCCCTCACCAGCGATCTTACCACTGAGTACAGAAGAGTTTGTAAAATAAACCACAAATAAAATGGAAGAAAGGATTGATTCTCCAGGTCATATTAGAAGTAAATGTGTTGTTTAAAAGAAAAGGTTATGACATATATCTATATACATACATACATATTTTTACTACAAGGCCCCGGTAAGCCTTATGCCCTAGATGGAAAACCGCACGGTTAGAGAGGTCTAGCACAGAGATCATTTGTGCGACTTTGATTTTAGGTTATATCCGTTTCGATTCTAGCCCCATAACTCGCTCTGCTGGCTGTCGATATTAGTGTCTTTATGATAAATTTATCAAAGCAGACGCAGTGTCGATGATGCGGGGTGTGGGCCGGTAATGCGAAAGTCAGTATCTTCCCTTGAAAAAGTCCACACAAAGTCCCATCTTAATTGCTGTGAGTTCATCGAATTTTATATTTCTTTGATTTCGTTTGATTCATTTCTTTTCGTTTCGTAGTCCTTACTTCTTCTACCTACTCACAGTAGGTGTCGAGGTTGTTTATTTTCACTTGATCACACTCAGACACCCACCACAGTCGGTAGGACTCCTCTGGACAAGGGATCGGTCCGCTGCAGAGACTTCTACCTGACAACACAAACACTCACAAGAGACAAACATCCATGCCCCCTGTGGGATTCGAACCCACGATCCCAGCAAGCGCTCGGCCGCAGACCTACGTCTTAGACCGGGATCGATTTCTTTTGATATTAAATAAAATCTTCAGTCGATGTAATGTAATTAAGGAATTGACTACGAACCTTCCACAAATTTTTAGACAATTCATACCCCTTGTGTTCTCAGGTAATCAAATATGCAGACAAAATTCAGTAAAAACACATCAAATACACGTAGTCCACAGATCAGCTACATGTTTCGACCACACATGGCCAGCTTGATGATGACCATGTTTGGTCGAAACATGTAGCTGATCTGCGAACCAATTATATTGTGTTTTGACAGGATTTATTCTGCATCTTTGAGCCTCTTGCGGTTCATTCGACTTTACGTGAATTTATTCAGCGCTGTGAAATAATAATACTGCAAAAAAATATGTATTCAATGAAGCCCACATCCATTCAGCTATGCTACGTGTCTTCAGTATGGTCCAAAGTGGTGCCCTGCTGATATGCTAATAGTATTTGGGCTGAGGAAAGAATTTCCAGGCTTTAGGAGACAAACTACCTTATCATATTTGAAGAAAACCACTACTCTCCATCCGGACTGGTGTTGAATTCAGCCCGTATATATTTGTTCTAAGATCACTTGCTGAACCACGTCTAGGCCTCCTAAATGATCTCACCCCTTCAGACCTTGCTATCAGGTTTTTTAATCGATTCGCCTTCTCCTGACGCCTGCTGCGCGTCATGTTCACCGCATATCCCTTGCTTTAATTGCTTCGTTAATATCTAGCATACCTACATCAGATACACTGATAGTGTTGGTGCCGATTTCTTACAAATAAGCTAAAATTATAAACACAGCGATAAAACGATCACTGTTGATGTTGAAGAAACGTCATGTTCAACATTCTTCCTTAATGGTGTCATTACCCTTTACCGTTTCTTCAAACATCCAGTACATGCACACACTTAACAACAGTCTGCACTTTCAGTTACTTCATCCCAAACGAATGGCTTAACTTTTCTTCCCATAATAACAATTTCCTTGAAATTCCAGGTAACTGAAAACAAGATCCTTGTGATGTGTATCCACAGAAAATGTTACTCTAAAATAAAACAGGACCTTCAAAATTTGGTACTTTTATTGGGATGGATTGTTTGCCACAGATGTAAAGGTTTTGATTTCGAACAGTGGCAAGAAGTCGGTAACACGTAACAGAATACACAGCTTGAATGTGTTCCATGTCCGTGCACTATATTATACAAAAAGCATTAATCACCAACAAATGCACAAAGAGTTTTTTCATCAATTGTAACACACTCCTACATGTTTCGACCCTGCTGGGTCATCTTCAGGGAGAAACTTTCTGTTGTCATTACACTAAGGTTGCACTTTATATTTGAGTGAGAATGTGCTGTTGACTGTGCACTGCGCCACTTTTGGAGGCGTGAACGCCTCCAAAAGTTTCTCCCTGAAGATGACCCAGCAGGGTCGAAACATGTAGGAGTGTGTTACAGTTGATGAAAAAACTCTTTGTGCATTTGTTGGTGATTAATGTTTTTTGTACAATACACAGCGTAATAACCCAGAACAGCATTATTCAGAGTCACCACCGTGATAACATAAAATCTTTCCTTTTTTCGGTATATGGTCACGAAGTTCTGTTTTGCATGAGGTCTACTGAAGTGCGTAAGTGGTGTAACTCTTTCTGTTATCCGTGGCGTGACGCTAACGATAAGCTACATATGTATATGTAGACTTTACCGCATACATCCCGTTGTGTCACTTGTACACTGTCACTCATTATAGTGTGTTGTAAATAATGGTTTACGTTTTTATGGTACCAATATATATATATATATGTATTTAAAGATTTTTTACAGTCACTACATTCATAATTATGATGTGACCTATATGTTACAATGTCTCCCATGAATTTAATTCTGATTGTTTTTTTCCTAGTAAAATCCCTTTTTTAAATGAAGGTCAAGTCCAACACTCAGAATTTGTGCAATTAACTTATCGTTATATTTTATTTATTTATGATATTTGGACGTAGTGAGAAAGGAGAAAAGAGAGGTAATGTGCGTATAAGGTAACATACAGACGCTTTCGCTTAACCATGTTTGCCATGGAAATGCAATAATTGCTACATAATGTGTGTGTGTGTGTGTGTGTGAGTGTGTGTGTAGCCTTAGTTATGCAGCATGCAAAGCGCATGAGTTGTGCTATATTGTCATCTGGCGCCTGTCTGGCTCTGCCACATTTTTAAAACTTTAGCTCATGAAAGGTACAATTTTCGGAAAAATGTTATTAAACATGAAATGGGTGTTCTGCTTTTCTCTAGAATTTTTTCTTAAATATTTCTCATTCTAAGGCTTCCATGTAAAGTACCGTTGTTCTTGTCAGATTTTAATAAAACGTGGAACTTTCTCGACAGTTTTTCGAAAAATGTTTAAATATCAAATTTCATGAAAAACCGTCCACTGGGAACCGAGCTGTTTCTCGCGGACAGACAGGCAGACAGATAGACAGAGAGACAGACAGACATGACCAAGCTAATAGTCGCTTTTCGCAAATTTGCAGTTGCGCCTAACAAATGCATCTAACTATCTGACGATGGTTATATTTTCTGTCTAGACTTTCAACATCCATGTTTAAAGTAGCATTAAGAACAATACGTTTTCGGGACAGCGTCGGTCCCGTCCTTACAGGCGACATCTTGATGGACAAATTTGACTGTTTCACTCTCCAACTACGGTTTCAGGAAATCCACTTTTGTAGGTTATAGTTCTTCAGGAAAACAATGATGCCACGTCTTCACTGAATAGTAGCTTGTGAACTAGAGGATTTCTTAAAAGACGGCTGGCTACATTTTATAATAAGGGATATTGCTACCTATAGATATCACTAACCGGTAAAAGTCGAGAATATAATGCAAACTGACACGGAAGTACCGTTCACTGGCGTATATTTCTGTCGCCATATGGCCCTACTTATGAGCAGTGACGACCTTTGATTGCTGCATAACGGTCTTCTCTTTTACGACGTTAGGGTTCTACCAGAAGTTTCATCAATGTGGCTGTGTGTCGTTTTACTTGGTAACCTAAGTTCTGTTTTCGATGTGTGAATTTAGCGTAAAAACTTCAGTATTCCAGATTGTATTGAATAACGCATCTTTTAAAGAATGCTTCGCGTTACAAACAAGTCCTGTTTCTCGTGAGAGGGGCCAATCTGCTGCAAAAACACTTAAACTCAGACTGTCCTGAGAAGGAAAGAGAAGCGTCAGGCTATAACATTGTATCAGAACAAACCATGTGTGGTTCAGACACATATATCACATATCGAAATGTCACTCCTTTATTGTTGACCTTTGTGGTCAAAAGTCACTGCCCCTCGGGTCGGGAAGGGCAGCTGTGCGTTTTGTTGGCACTGAATTGGAACAATTACGGAATAGTGATAGCTGGCCCTATTTGGTTAAAAGTCCTGACCCTCTTTATGAGACTTGCCGTTATAATGTAGCCCTCCCCGTCCCTCTACAACCGTTCTAGTACGATGAGAAAACCTGCTTTACCATGGATTTAAAATATTTTCTGTTTCTCTTTGTTAAGGTGTGTCACTCAGCACTTACTACCAATCTCGATTCCGAAGTTTCTAACGTTCATTTTAATGACAGGGAAAGTGGCAGATTGGGTACAGATTCGATAAGTAGCCAGGTGGTGTGATAGTCAAATCACAATATTCAGTCCGACAAAATGAAATATATTTTTTACAGATATTTTATATCAGGTTATCTTGTTGAACAATCCTACATGTTACGATCCGTCGTGAGGTCACCATTAAAGGATTCCTATCAAAGTAAAAGGCCTACTTCAGGAAACTGAACTAGCAATCAATGTACACGTTAAAAATGTTTAAGAAGGCAGTCAGTTAAAATGTAGGCGATTGTTGTTTAATGGATCATGGTATCCTGGAAATTAATGTTAAAGACATTAAGTTAATTAAAATGTAAATATGAATAAACCTTGAAAATACTTAAGTGTACAAAATATACTTACAAACCGTGAGTGAAGGACAAAAACTGCGATAACTAATATACTACGTACCTATGTTTTGGAGACTGCCTACATATGTGTGGGAAGATAAGATATTGATAAATTTTGGTATTAAGTTATGGCGTATTGTAACGAGCACTTTGCAGCATAAATATTCACAACTTTTAGAGAAACAACGCAGGCCGAAAGTGTGACTTTTTTGGTTTTATTACTCTTAATTATTATTTTTTTTGTATTTAGTGCGTAAACTGAATATCGATGGGAAGGTCACATTTAGCCGCGTGTTCGTTTTCCTAAGGAAATATCAAAACGTGGCTCTTCACGTTCTTACGTCGCCTACGGCATGGTGACAAGCATTATAACCACCTAAAAGAATAACTCTTTAATTTGCTTCGTAACGTGATCACCTGTTCTCAACATTTCCCGCACCATGGGCCAAGGTCTTTAAAATAGCGGATCATATGAGAGTTTGTAGAATTTAACCTTGCCCTAATCGGAGTCTGAGTCTTGGAGTCGGAAGGAATTTTCGGTGGAGTCGGAGTCGGTAAAAATGTACCGACTCCAACTCCGACTTCAATTTAGAATCGTAACTAGATACTCCAAAGAACCGTTAGACTTATACCTAAAAATCGGTTATAAGTCTAAACAGTAGCCTGATGATTCACGTGGTGGTGATGAAATGTCTTATAGGCTTACCGTTATCAATACATATTGAGGTTTTACGGAGTCGGAGTCGGAATTTTAAAAATTGAGGATTCGGAGTCAGAGTCGGAGTCGTAAGTTTTGTGTGCCGACTGCATAGCCCTGACCTAACTCACGTGATAAGAATGAGGCAGATGCCAGTATCGAACCTCAGTGGGAACAAAGTCGATGCGTGATATTCCTCAGCCGTTCCAAATAAATGCTTGGACAGTACCTATATTTTAGGCTATAAGCACACCCTTTCACATCTTTTCCCATTTATTATTTGCTCCTCATCTTAATATATGACGCTTTATATTCTAGAATTCTGAAAACGTCTTTAACCTTTTAAAGCCTAGCGGTAACTTTACATACCACCAGGTTTAACATTAAAAAATTCTACGTGGTGCCCACATTGCGTTTATGTGTTTTGTACGGATCTCAGAACAAACAGCAACTTTTGCCTTATAAAATATTAAGAGATTGGTTTTTATAACCGAAGTGGAGAGTGTTTACAGCGCGGTAGGCACTGAGTCCTTATATAAAACAGGTAAGCTTCGTCTTTAAAGGGTAAAATAAACAGTAAATAAATCGAGCCTTTATCCACTGCGAAAATGTGGTGACTCCGATTTCCTACGTTATTGCGGAGTTAATTCTATGTGTTTGTATTATTTAAGTTTTACACTTAATGCTTATAATGTGCTGCTGCTCAAGCTCCCGACAGAATCCGTCCATCCATGTAAGGTGGTACAGCCCTTCTGGGCCCTGGCCTCCTTCAAAAGGGGCCTCCATTCTTCTCTAGTCCCAGGTCGTCTCCTCCAACTCCTTAATCCTAGGATCTGTAATGCATCCCTGTGAACAATGTCCTCCCATCTTGTTCTTGGTTTTTCTACTGACCTTTTGTTGAGGAATTTCCCATTAAAGCCTTTTTTTGGGATCCTTTCTTCTTCCATTCATACGATGTGACCCGCCCATGCTAGTTTTCTAATTTTAATATGCCCGAAAGAAAGGAGTTGCTTTCCAAGCCCCGGTTGTCCGGCGGTAGGTTGCGTTGTTCCAACAAAAGTGTTGTGGACGTCAATCGAACGGGTTTCTTCAAAATAACAATAAAAGCCGTGCCTTTGGATGCACGTCTGTCTACTTAGTTTTAAAACCCTTTCTTAAATACCAATGTGACAACCGTGGGAATTTGTGAGACAAAAACTTTGCAGCTCAGTCAGAATAGTGACACAATGCGAACTAGGCAACTGGGGTTGGGTTCTTAGCTGATTGAAGTCTTCTGTGATGTTACGCCGTGATGACTGGTAAATAGTTACGGAAGTTCCGGAAGAGCATAATACCTCCAAATTAGTAGTCATTTATATATTGCCTTCTAACTCGACATATACATTAAATCTAGCAACATACGCTAAATGTTTCTGTCGTCCTAGACTACATTCAAGCCTTACCGTACATACGTAACGTAAACCCCAAGTGCACATGCGTTACAATTGTTTTGTAATTTGTGGGATCTCACAAATTTAAATTATTTAAATTTTATACCTTAATGCCAAAAGTGGTCGAGCACGGCCAAAACATGTAGCATCCAATTTTTATTTCATTAATTTGTTGTGTTTGACTGCAGTATATAAATTACTACTAATATGTCACAACACAACGGGATAAATCACATCAAAATAGTATCTCCATCTTCAGGGTCAAGTTTCACCCTGACAATGTGGCCGTTTAGCAGTCCGCAGAGCGTAACATCCCAGAAGACTTGAATTTTCCATCGTTACCCTTGTGAGAAGATCAGCTTCGGCGGTATTATTTCTGTTCACCACTCTGCATTACCGTCGGCCTCCTGTACGGGGGGCACACGTGTCCCTGTGGCTGGGTGCCACCTTCACCGTCCCCCAAAAACCTCCACAATGTGGAGCTTCAGCACAGAAACAAACTCAGCCTTATGTAACAAAATTCATGCACGATCTTGCAAGGTGATAGCTATCAACAAAATGTGCACTTTCTATTTCCTTGCCCTCGCCCCCAGCCCGCCCCCCCCCCCCCCGGTTTTGTTCAAAGAAAATGGAAATAAGAACACGCCACGAGATAATTTTGGTTTGGCAAATGTAAGTACCGAAAACTTACATGTGAAAAGCAAAAGTTTTCGGGTAAGATTGTAGCAGTCAGGAACTCTAGGCTTGAAAGTAATGTCACCAGTTAGCAGTTTATTCTACCTATAACTTATCACAAAATGCGCCTGTGAGTAAACTGTACTTTATTTCCTTATTTTTAGGCTGAAGATTGCGTTACTTTTCAGAAAAAATTGAAATGAGATAAAATATATATTATAAAGAACGAAAAGACAGGCACTGTAAGCATCAAGTAACACTGAGGCACGTTCGCGTAACCATTGTTGCTGGTGAAAAGCAATAAGTATTACATATTCTGATGGTGTGTTTGTAGCCTTAGGTATACAGCATACAAAGCGCACGCGCCGTTTCATATTGTCATCTGTGGCCTGTCGGTATAGCGACTCGCTATTGGCTGGAATGTCTGGAGATTGAATCCCGGGTGGGGAAGAGATTTTCCACACCCGTCCAGACCGGCGCTACGGTCCACCCAGCCTCCTGTACGATGTGTACCGGATCATTCGCGGAGTCGAAGGGGCCGGGGTGTGGAAACCAACTACCCCATCTAGCACGAGATTAAAGAAAGTTTAAGCTGTACTTCTACTCCACTTGCTGTGCCCTCATGGCATGCTATAGGATGAACTTTCGCTATGCTGACGAGAGGGGTAGGGGAAGCTGGTACAAATTACCAGGGTCAGGCGGTGCGAAAGCGGGCCCGGGGCCCGATTATGTTGCATATTTTTTGTCTTTCTCGGTAGTATCGCCATTCCTACATTAACCCTTACTTAACACTTTCAGACGAAGCCCAAGTTGTTCTGCAACTGGGAGTCAGTTTTCCGATTTAGTTCAAAAATTTTTAGCCGGTCCTCCCTTGTTCGAAGGCCCATTTTTTTCACCTGGGCCCCGAACCCGCTCTTTGAAGCCCTGACTTTGCTTTTACCTTTACCTTCCGTGACCTGTCTGGCTGTAATATGTTTTTCCACATTATCTCATAAACGGCACAATTTTCGGAAAAGGTTTTCAATATAAAATGTGTTTTGATTTTTCCGCAAAATTTCCTCTGAATCATGTCTCATTCTGAGAAGAGTTCAGTAAGATATTATCATAAATATATGTAGGTCCTCACATAAGTACCCTTTACTGTTCGCCAGATTTTAATGAAAATTGAATTTTCTCGACATTTTTTATTAAAACTGACGGATTGTATTTAATTAAAATCCGGCTAGTGGTACCTCAGTTGCTCCGTGCTATCGGACAGACAGACGGACATGAAGAAACTAATAGCCGCTTTTTACAATTTTGCAAAAAGCCCCTAAAAAGGTATTCGAACAGGAGCTTCTGACCTAAACAAATCCCATGGCACACCCGAGCATAATTATAGGTGTGCAACATTTTTTAACTTCTTTCCTGAGATTATGCTAAATGAAACTATATTCTTGTGGTTTGTTTTCGTTTGTAATTTTATTCATAGACTTCTTGACCGTTGAAGATGGGTATGATAAATTGTCCCGAAACGTCGACACATAATTACCACTCTACTCTGCTTTATACTCCAGAAGATCGCAGATCTCATCTACTTCGCGACGGAAGCCTGAAGTCAGGCATTGAGTGGATGAAGTTGCCTTTAGCTATCCTTTTTATTAAAGGAACCTCCAGATATGTGTTGGTTTGTTTTATGTCCATACATTACAGCCGTCTACACGCAGATATTTCTTAGAAAAAACTCTTTAGAAGCTAGCTGGGAGCAGAGTGTTTGTTAAGATGACAGGAATTGACGTGACAGTTTCTTGACGCGGTGACAGAGAAAAGGACGAGACCCTTCTGTTATTTGTCAGTGGCAGTCAGTAGCAACCTGACAATAATATGATGGATGACTTGTGTAAAATATATGGTATTTCTTTGGCTGCTTTTCTCATGGTTTGTCACTCAAGCAATAACGGTATATTTTAAGCAAATGGCAATAATGATTAAACGCAGCTAACATTTTAACTCTTTCAGAATTTCTCACGGCTAGGAAGTTAGAATTCTTCCGTTCCTTCTCTTTCACATTTCACAGTTTTCAAAGCAATAACCAGTGTCATATAGACACGGACCTTTAATTGTTACAGAAAACTTTGTCGAATTGAATGTTTGTAGCCAGAAGAGACATACGATGAGCAATCACTGCACTGGAAAAAGACATCTGCTGCAAATCTATTCGTAAACAACTTTCGGAATTTTTCTGGTTCGATTCTCATTTTTAGAGCTCATTTAGAGGGGACCAGAGGCAGGTCACCAACAGCCTGCCTGTGTCCCACAGATGAAGGACAGGAAAAAAATTCCGACAAAAAACTAAAGCGACAAGACGCTGAAGTCGATGGTAAAAAGAACCCCTAGTCGGTAGCCCCGTCTTTGGATTTGTCATGATTTATGTGAGGGTGGAGCACAGTACTGTGGAATGTTCGTATCCGGGCCACAGCTGACCACCAGCCTTCAAACATCCTGCAAAACTTGTCGCCAGGATAAAGGGCACAATTGCCACAGATGTTTTAGACACCATTCCTCTATTTTCGGTTTATTTCGATTTACAGAACTGCAGAATCCGGACTCAGAATCAACTTCCAAGTATCTGCTGGTTCTTTCGGTTCCTCTTCGCCTTACTTTTGTAATTCCTTGCAATCTTTGGCACCTGTCTTCGTGGCTTCTGCCTGCATCATTCTCCCATATTTCCTGAAACTAATGTATCGTCAAATAAATTGCCGGTGGTTAAAGAGTGTTTAGGCGTTCCTCATTGGTTGTTTACAGAATTAGTACCTAAGGTTCTTAATAGTTCAAACTTGTAATTTCTCTCAATACTTTTTGTTATTTTAATGTCAAAAGATTGGAAATTTCAATTACACATAGAAGAAATAAGAAACATACTACGTACATAAATTTTAGTTGGAAAACCCTGATGAAATGAAACCATTTGGAACATGTACGAGAGTAACAGGCCTATTGAATGGTGTGTGGAGTGGATTAAGTTGGCTCCTACTATTTCAGAGCTATATGACTTATGTAAAGTGTTTGGCTACGGAATATACAGACAGGATTCGATTCCCGCAAGGCGTATTGGAGAGTCTTTTTTTTTAAGCTTCCAATCTTCCACGTATTAGGCCATGTCGACTGATAAATAGCTACCAGTGGACACACAGAAATTTACTGAAGACTTGAGCATGTATAAGTACCGCAATGAGAACCTTAAATCTCGCCAGCCATATTTTCTGTACCTTATCGAAACGGATCTGGGACCCAGGCAGATTCGTATTCAATGGGTCTCACAGACTTCTTCGGAGTAAATACTAAGTATAAGCGAATCCTGAAATGGACGACCTCTTTTTACCAAAAAGCGAGATTAATAATTTGTGTCTGTTTACGTACAAGGCCTGCTTGTTGGGTTTTGGGACATTTACCTTTAGAATATTATAAAGTATTTATTAGCAGTGTAATGACTTGATTTGGATTCTACTCCTTTCTGTCGTAATGCAGCAAGTTAATGTTTCAACTTTGAGAATTGCAGACTGGCTGTGTAGCTAAATAAAATGGGATATGTGCTTCGTTATCCTGCCAAACTTCCAGTCGCGGAGGTTGATAGGCGAGGCTCCCCCAGCAGACTACAGGCGTTTTGACGTTTTGCAATCTGCCACAGAGCAAGTGCCAGTGTCCTGCTTCGTACCACTTGTTCATAGAAATACATGTACAATAGATACAGACAAGATATCACTAGCCAAACTGATGTTATATATGTCGGAGTTGAGGCTTCAGGTTTTGTTTGATCTGTATTTTTGACAAAAGCGAAGAATCAGTAATGCTTTTGTACTTAACCTTTTAAAGCCTAGCGGTAACTTTACATACCACAAGGTTTAACATTTAAAAATTCTACGTGGTGCCCACATTGCGTTTATGTGTTTTGTACGGATCTCAGAACAAACAGCAACTTTTGCCTTATAAAACA
>BLKM01010564.1:1041199-1291915 GCA_013340265.1 Coptotermes formosanus
TTTGTTCTGAGATCCGTACAAAACACATAAACGCAATGTGGGCACCACGTAGAATTTTTTAAACCTTTAAAGACGAAGCGTATCTGTTTTATACAAGAACTCAGTGCGTACCGCGCTGTAAACACTCTCCAATTCGGTTATAAAAACCAGTCTCTTAATGTTTTATAAGGCAAAAGTTGCTGTTTGTTCTGAGATCCGTACAAAACACATAAACGCAGTGTGGGCACCACGTAGAATTTTTTAATGTTAAACCTGGTCGTATGTAAAGTTACCGCTAGGCTTTAAAAGGTTAAGTTGTGCGACAGCCGTGTCTTGGCATTTGTTTAAAAAGCCTAAAGAAAATATGTAAAATTCCTTGTCGATAAACCACGTTCGACGGAGTTCGAAACTGGCACTTTCCTATTGCCATTCAGAAGTCTTACTTGACCAGATTTGCGTAGTCTTTTTAAAGACAAGATCGCTGTAAGTCTTTGCGTCAAGACATGCTTTTCCTTATTTAATTTTCAGCAGCAGCCTATGCCCATTCCCTAAAATCTAACTGCCAGCTAACCATGTATACCGTTTGGCATACATTTGTCACCATGGGTATGAACATGTGACAGACCCCGTCACATCCTGTGTGCGACAGTCCTCTGGCGCGTGCTATTGTCCGGCTTTGAAGGCCCGTGATTTAGGACACGCAGCTGACCCCGGCTGGGTGGGGGGAGATACTGATAGGGGAAGGCAGTTGAACAGACAAAAATATCCCTGTCGAGTTCTAAAAACGAGATGAGTCTGTCAGGGAAACTTCCTGCTACAGCAGTAACGCGACGAAAACAACAACCGGAAGTGATAGAAGCGCCATGCTGCTCTGACAGGAGCTCCGCTACACTGGATGTCCCGGTAGGGCCCTATATTCATACGAAAAATATACCAGGATTGGTATGACATACCGGTGTGTGGTTTTATTTTTGGGTAGGGGAGGGATGTGTCTTGTTAAATCAAATTAGAGGAACTGAATTTTATTAGAGTACGCTGTTGCGCAAATCGTATTTGCTATGAGTCCTTTTATTGCTGATTTTGACCTTTTAAAGTCTAGCGGTAACTTTACATACGACCAGGTTTAACATTAAAAAATTCTACGTGGTGCCCACATTGCGTTTATGTGTTTTGTACGGATCTCAGAACAAACAGCAACTTTTGCCTTATAAAACATTAAGAGACTGGTTTTTATAACCGAAGTGGAGAGTGTTTACAGCGCGGTACGCGCTGAGTCCTTATATTAAACAAATACGCTTCGTCTTTGAAAGGTTAATCGTCAGTGGCAAAATCCCTCCGTAATGTCTCCTAGCCATCTATTTCACGGTTGGTCAAATCATGTACTCCATGTAACAATGCTCTAATTATTTTAAATGTTTTATCACAGGATATCTTCATTTGTAAAGTTGTACGTCTTCTGTATGCCACTCTAACAGCTACTCTGCATAAAAAGAACCATGTACTTTGTTTAAGCCAGTAACAAATTATACTCTGCATAAGGAGGGTAATGGAACTGGTTTAAGTCTATATCATATCCACTCTGCATAAGGGTCACGTAACTGGTTTAAGCCAGTAGCCAGCCATATATACTCTGCACAAGTAGAATAATGTAACTTTTTAAAGCCAGTATTATATCTATTCTGCATAAGGAGGGTAACGTAACTTATGTAAATGAAGCTAAAACCGCGTATATTGTGCGCAATACGAATTCTTTCGTGCACTATTACAGCGACTGTTCATGAGAAGAATAAAGTACAAACCTACAAAAACAAAAATCACTAACTAATGCACAAAAAATGTATTATCTTCATTCGTAGAAAACCTCCTACAGGTTTCGACCCCGCTGGATCATCTTCAGGGAGAACAGTTTCATTACAATAGGGTTGCACTTATACAGTTGAGTGAGACTATGCCATTGGCTTCCCTGTCAACGGAACGCAACGCCTCTCAAACGGAGGGTGAAACCCTGGGCACATTCGCACTTAATTATATAAATGCAACCATAGTGTATCAATATTATTTATTCTCCCTGAAGATGGCCCAGCAGGGCCGAAACATGTAGGAGACTTTTAAGCATAAATTATATATACTTTTTGGTGCATTAGTTGGTGTTATTGTTTCGTATTTCAAAAAATTCTTTCATAGCGACAAGTTTAAACTGTTTCCATGCCTAACGGTTCATCTAAATAGCACTCTTCCACTGTTTACACTTTAGGGCAAATGTAAGACAAACAAACATACACACAGTGCCTGTAACGATATATCAATTTTAAAATCAACATTCTAAAAATGCCATCTGACATTATTAGATATACACTGAACTTTGGAATGTTAGAACTGACAATTTTAAACAAGAGACAGTGCTGTGACAATAAGTGTGTGTTTAGCTAGGTCAAATTCTTGACAAATGTTTCCAAAGTACAGCACTTTCTTTAATTTTAAGCTACAAATAATCAACCGCTTAAAGGAAAGGAATTGTTCAAATCATACTTCCAAATCTGATGGCAGTCATTCTGTATATTCTAGCTCTTCTTTCAGGAATTCCTAGTTGGTAAAAGTGGTCCCAAATTGGAGGCATCCTGTTGAAGCCTTTATGAGATTCTTATGCTTTATTATGCAGGCTACATAAAATATCGTGGCCGTGCGCTGGTGTGTGTGTGTAGTTAATGCTAAACTTATGTAACGGTTGTTTGGCGTTCTGCACACTGCACCCGTTCCTACGTGGAGATAAATGTATACTCTCGTGTGTCGAACACATATTTCAAAGGCATTTTTTAATATTTTAAATATTTTATTAATCTTGAAACCAGTGGCGTAGGTAACAGACAGGGAGACTTCTCTTGCCGATCCCCGTCGCCGCGTGTTCTAAGGCGTGGGTCTGAGGCCGCTCGCTTGCTAGGATTGTGGGTTCGAATCCCACCGGGGGCATGGACATATGTTTCTTGTGAATGTTGTGTGTTGTCACGTAGAGGTCTCTGCGACGAGCCGATCCATCATCCAGAGAAGCCATACCGAATGTATGTGTGTTGTTTAGTGTGATCAGTTGCAACATTAACCCCCTACATGTACAACGATTAGGCTAAAAGAAGTCAGAATAACGAAGTAAGATATAAAAAGACTCCACCTAATTCTATAAACGGGACATCTGTGTAAATATTAGCGAAGTTACTCCCAGATGTCATAAGAGGGTTACAGGAAACTAGCTTCCGTCAGAAGAACAATATCCAGTCCAAGAAACCCCACAAGGTTTAGTCTTCTGTAGATCTGAGGACCTTTGAGCCGCTTGAACTGTGCCACCGCTTAATACCAACTTAGCCTCTTTCACCATGAAGCTAACTGTACCACTGGTATGACACGCCGCGTGGTTACGAATTGAATTTTCTCGCAGTCAGTGAAATATCGACCATTTGGAAAAAATTTTTCAAATGAAATTCGTGAATAATGCGGAGAAGAAATAACAGCTTGTCCCTAAAAGAAATTAGACCACCATTCCTCTTGCATCCAGCTCGTAGAGAATCACTACACTCACTGCACTGTAAAGCCTTCACAAACAAAATTAAGGGGAGATTAAATTCTGTAATTTCTTGTTGCATTTCTGTTTAGAATTCTTGTCTTCGCGTGTGCTGTGTGTAAAAGTCAAGTTAAAAACATGTAAAGTTATTTTTAATGTGTTCCATGTCCGCGCACTATATTATACAAAAACACTAATCACCAACAAATGCACAAAGACAGTTTTATCATCAATCGCAACACACTCCTACATGTTTCGACCCTGCTGGGCCATCTTCAGGGAAAACTTTTTTTGTTATCGTTACACTAAGGTTGCACATTATAGTTGAGTGAGATGTGCTGTTGACTGTGTACTGCGTTGTTTTTGGAGGCGTGAACTCTATGTGGTGCGGGCTTGCAGGCCGGGACCGCAGAGAGTTCACGCCTCCAGTACACAGTACACAGTCAACAGCACATTCTCACTCAACTATAAAGTGCAACCTTAGTGTAACGATAACAAAAAGTTCTCCCTGAAGATGACACAGCAGGGTCGAAACATGTAGCAGTGGGTTACGATTGATGATAAAACTCTCTTTGTGCATTTGTTGGTGATTAGTGTTCATGTAAAGTTGTAATCTTGTCTGTTGTTTTGTGTGTGCGAACAACCTGGGCACTTAGGTTAAGGGATCATCCCAGAGTGAGGGTGACTGAAAAGAGAGGGCTGACCAGAACTTTTTGACTCACTCGTAAGCGGGAGGAAGTGGGACGAAGTGAAGTTTCAGTTATTTCTATGCACGCTATGAAAGCGTGGTGGAGGTGAGAGGTCAGGTTTACGCTGCCGCCGCTTTACCCTGCGGAAAGAACCCCCCACCTTCTGCACACCGAATAAAACACTGCGCGAGGCCAGAGTCGGTCTGGATGCTTTCAAAAGGAGAAAAATCTCTTACCAGTCCTGGGAATCAAACCACGAACCCTCGGTATCCTATCATAGCTTAGTGATTATACCGACGCAGCCTTCGTAGTTCCTGTAGGAAAGAGGAGGCTTTACAATATTGCGTAATGAGGAGGTACATAATTCGCACTCTTCATTATATGTTCTTAGACAGATCAAATAGAATAGGAGATTGGGAGGGCAGGTAGCACGGTTATTAAACAAGCGGTTTGTATAAAAATATTTTGGTAGGAAATCCTGAAAAGAAGGAGTCTCTTGGAAGACCTAGAGTGAAATGGAAGAGCATATTAAAATTGGTCGTGTAGAAGGAACGCGGTGTTGTGTGAAATGGATACATCTGGCTCAGGAAGAGGACAAATGGCGGGCTGTTGCGATACTTTCATGAAACTTCAGATTTCACAAGATGAAAAGACATTTTTTTTGGCCAGCTGAGAAACCGTTAATTTATCAAGAAGGACCCTGCTTCATACAGTAATTCATTTAGTCCTTTACAGTAAGTCAGTTTTGCTGTATATCTGCCGTGCTACAAGCACTCAGGTTTCCACCGTAGATGTGGTTGCCATGATGACAAATAAAAAAACTAACAAAGCTGCAATTTTTCACATCAGGGGAGACCAGTTGCGTTGTGATTGGCTGTTTCAGAGATATGTTAGGTTTCGATTGGCTGTATGGAAAGAGGAGCCGTTTAAATGATCATATCGATCTTCATGTTTGCTAACGTAAAAATGCAAAAGTGCTGTAAGTGAACTGGCACGTTTCTTATGCAGATTGCAAACCTTATGATTAAGCAGTTTTTAGAACATATTCATTTGTAGCCTTAACTTGGGAGTGCCAGATACATGAAACAGATAATGTTGACTCTAAAGACATGAACTTAATATGTGTTGACTGTGGTTCTTTCCTTTGCCTAAAGTAATGGAATGTAAATGAAAAATAAACCCGTTGTTTTACCATGTTATAATTTTTCGAGTAGAGTAACATAATCAGCCTCTAACAGAAATGAGTACCAGGAATATTTCCTTGGGTGTAAACGCGGCCGGTGCTTAGGGCTGACAATCTTACCACCTTCATGTGCCGATTGTCTAGAAATCTGGGAGCCTCAACCTCCTGGAACCCTAAGGGCCTGTCCAGGCTTGTAAAAGGATTGCTTTACATTTACAGTAATATATTTTCATGAAAATTTGTACTGTTTCTGTCTCGAATATAGGAAATTGTTGCTATTAACATGCTTCTTTATGTGTCTAATTGATGGAATAAGACGATTCTGATAAGGCAGAAATAATCAATTAAAACTGGCCTACTTGCAATGGCAGTTCCATCGTGTATTCAATGAATTAGAAAAATGACTTCAGTATTCCGCATCAGATATACGAAATTTTGTTATGCGTTTACAATTTACGCAGCAGATGAACTCTGCTGTAACGTGATACTTCTGGTTCCAGTGTTTCTTGGGTCGAGCACCGAGACTGCTGGTTTTCTTCACCGTCCAGATAAATTTGGTAACTGCAGTTTTATTGAATATGAATGACAATTGCTTTCTTGTCTACTTCCCTATTGGCTAGCAAAGGGTCACTATTTGCTGCATGAGAATGATGTCGGAAGTGTGGATATAAAAATGTGCACAGAGGAGGTTAGATCAGTGACAATGTGCCTGGCATAAATTCGAAATTATTGAGTCTGAATGTCAGAAGCAGCGCCGCCACTCCTGAGTGACTTCGTGGTGATCATCAGAAGAATGCCTGATGTTGCCTGAGATAAGCAGAGGTACCTTAGTTCTTTACCAGCTGAACGGCTGTAAGCTTATCAAATAAGTACGTGTAATTCATAAAAATATAAAATGCACGTCATTTTCCTCTTCTTTCGAAAAACAAGGAAATTGACTTTGTGTCGTAAAGTCTTGTTTTTTTGTTTTAATGCTCTGGTGTATAATAGACAGAAGATGTTTAGTTTCAGTGCCCTCATGTGTAACATTGTAAAGATATTTCTTATATATTTTTGTTTTTTAAATAATTACTTTAATGTTTACTTCTTAGAAACTTCTTAATTCTTGCATCAATACTGCACAGCTCATTCTAACAAGCTGCCTTTCAATACGGCATCTTGCCCAGTCCATCAAAAATACCGTCTTATGTTTTTAATATTTGAATGTCCCCAATTACGGAGACGTTGTATTAAAACTGCACGTCTTGGCACTTTGGTTTCGAAGAAAAAAAATACCAACGAATACCTATTATTATATTATTTTATTTTATTACCTACATTTAAGTGAGATCTCAAATATAAAACTAAATACAAATGACATTGTATAGTGACCTGGGAGAAAGATTCTGAAAGATACACCTGACGATGGCAAAGATAAATGCCGAAACACGTAGTGTAACTGTGTACGGTATGACAATTGAATAAACATTACGAAAAATCTGAAGTTGTGCTGCACGGCTGTTATTGTTACTGTTATTTTAATTGAACGAACTTTTTCCATGAGAACTGTCATTTTGACTCCGCAGACGTGTGCTGCCTGAACATACTACACTTTTGGTGTGGCTGGTCAAAGTGATGAGTCACTCATCTGTCCCAGCATCCTGACGTAGCTTTCAACCCCCATTCTGATGGGAGGGTGGCGTGAGGGAATGGGGTTGTCACGTCAATAGAGGGAGGTGAAGAAACAGAAAGAAGTGATATGGAGAACCTGGAGAAGTAGCGTATCGGAAGAAATTCCTATTAAAAATAAGACAAGAAATACTGTACGATTCTTCACATCTATCGTTATTTGCACTCTTCTGAGTAGATCTGCACTTCTCAGTCTATCATATGAATGCATGGCGTGTGCAAGGACAATGTTACCTTTAGGCCAAAACTAGAAGTTACTTATCGTGAAATTAGGAACTGCGGAATTGTTATAAGTAGTCGGCCAGGAGGAACGATAACTGTATAGAATTACGGGATTTTTCAAAGCATTATACGTATTAAATTAGAATTTACACAAAATTGCCCCTGTGTACCCACATTCACATTAGATATTTACAGGTACTGTGAAACTCTTGCAGCATGAATTTCATTACTCACACTTATCTGGTATAGGAATGCGTGGATTTATACCTTCACTCCTCCACGTATCGTCATATTTTCATTCTAAATTCAGCGCAGGAAGAATTTTATTTTGTACGTTCTGTTGTGTCGTACATACATTTTAGTGGCCCTTCTTAATCAAATTTCATAAAAACGTATTCAGATCAAATTTTATAAAAACGCATTCAGAACAGCCCCTTCCTTGCAGATGAACTGGTACTGTAAAAAGGAAATGCGTAAGTCTAATTCAAATTGGCCAAAGAATGCTCAGATTAAATGTTTAAAAACACTGTAGCCACACTTCCTTCGATAGACGTCTTTAGACTTAAGAAATAAGTCTTCTGAAATGTGATATTTTTGTATACACAAGAACCCCGCATTCGTCGTTATAAAACTTGATATTGAAGTGCTATAATGCTACCTTAGTGAGGTCAGAAAGGCGTGTAATTTCCTCTGCCTTTGTATGATAAAACACGCTATTCAATAAAATTGTTGACAAAATGCATAGAAAAAATACAAACGTGTCAGCAACAATTGCCCTCTCAGCAAGGCACCCTAATCGCTATATAACAATATGTACCTGATACCCCCTCCCCCCATCCTAAAACCCTCATGTGTGTATTTTAAGAATGGGTGGAAGCTGTAATAAAAACATCCCCTACGTAACATTAACAGGTTATGCCTACCCTAACTTTTTAGCCTCTGCAGGTTGAAACATCCCTTCCTCCAGTTTAACGAACAAAAAATAAATGGAAGAGGGTAGAGAACAAGAAATTTTTTACTCTGTATTAAAAGTTTGTTGAAACCTGTTATAATACTTGGGGTGTACCTAAAAAGGGTCTTCCCCACAGCCACGTGCAGGCACCCCTCCTGAATTGTAAACTGTATTTGTATTAATATCTGAGGAAAGTTAGTAATTATATTTGACCATTTCGCTCAAACACCTTGTAACGGAAACTTGACACTTGCAGGTTGCGAAATTGTTTTGTGTACTGCAATACTTATTTAAAATTCAGTACTAAACTGATCTGTTTATTTTTACACTGTAATTATCTTACTGTTTGTCTTGCTTTTTATTAGAGTGACCGGGGTTCAATCCTCTGAAGTTACAGAAATCCTTACCTTCGCCACTGCAACTAGATCTGATCCGTGACTTATCACGTCTTCTAGCCAATTGGTTCTTTACCTAAGGATAACGTGCTGGTGCCTAAAGGTAACCATGAACTTCCATCTAGTGTCGAAATTAAGCAAGCGTGGCGTTCTCCCTCTACTGCCTTGTAAAACCATGACTTGATGCGTGAGGACACGGACAATTTTAACTTTTGTATATGTCATCATCATCGTCATCATCATGTTCCAAACATTTGTTAGACCATGTGGTTTGTTGCGGTTTCGAGCTGTCTTTTTTGCCGGATCTTCTGCCCCGAGGCCTTTACTGCAGAATTTAGGTATTCTTAATTGAAATGTCATGGCAATTAATGCACTACTATTATGCAATATTTTCTTACGTTGCAATACTTTGTTACAATACTTAGTTGGTATGAATTTGTACTTAAATACTAACTATGCACGGTATACATAATACACAGTTTGGGTATTCTTGTTCTACCCATTCTGTTGGCATTATCTCTCTAGTTATGTCTTCGTTTGCCTGTGTATTCTAGCACAGGTCCTGTTTTGAATTCTTCCACTGTTTGCTCGTTTCGTTTGTGGTCCCATTTGCTGTAGCCCGCCGTAAGCCTCATAAATTGCATCTTTTGTATATTTACGTACGTGTACAGTTATTAATGCTGCCATTACTGTTATGAATTTACACGTACGCTTCTAATACCTGGAGTCATACTTGTGCCTGTGTGTATGTTGTGTGTGTGTGTGTGTGTGTGTGTGTGTGTGTAATACACAATTTATTTACATCAGCCGGTCAAGCAATTGCATCAGCAATATGCAGGCCACATTATCTGCTACAATTAGAACGCTGCAAGTAACTGAATAAAAAATCTCTGACAATCGTGTGTTTACGTCTAGCTGTTTTCAAATTTTGCTGAGACACATTTTAATAAAATTTCGTAGGTTAAATCAGAAGCTGGATTTTAAATAGGAATCTCGTAAAGTTTGTGTTACCTGAGAAGTTTCGAACCATTTTCTGGATGTAAAGCGAGAGGCGTGGGTTTCTCATGGCCGTGTTGCTGAGAATTAAAATATTTTGACATGTGATACAGTGCCGTGAATATGAAGGGAACACGAGCCTTCGGAACTTCGGGAGCCATTAACCCAACGACACAGAATCGGAATTTAGACGGCGTGAATCTTTAGTTGTCCGGGTGGTATATGCACAAATATCGTTCTACAAAAAGTGTTCCAAATCGCCCGTACAAGTTGAGAACTGTATCACTATCTGTTTAAATCATAGTTTTAATTTACGTGACATCGTATTTAACATTAACAAATTCTACATTCTGGCCACAGAGTGTATTTATGTGTTTGTTTATGGATTTCAGAGCATCAGTGACCGTTTTCCTTTTACTCTATTAATTGATTCGCTTTTTATAACCGAGATGGAAAGTGTTTACTGCGCGATATGTACTGGCTGCTTATGTAAAACGGATTATGCTTCTTCCTTAAAGGGTTAGTTCACTTTTGTTAATCGCATTCAAGATATTACTTTTTCTCAAAATGATTTGGCTGTTTCTTTTAATTTATGAAATATGCAAAATGAGGCTTGATCTTTGAAGACCAAAATTCACTTCTCAAATTATCATTTTTCCATAAATTCACATCGGAAATTATATACGGAACGATTCTGGGTTTCTTAGCTAGTGAGGCTGTCTTCTTTGCTGAATGTGGCCGAGCTAACCACTCACCTCTTTGCTCAATGTGGCCGAGCTAACCACTCACCTCTTTGCTCAATGTGGCCAAGCTAACCACTCACCTCTTTGCTGAATGTGGCCGAGCTACCCACTCACCTCTTTGCTGAATGTGGCCGAGCTAACCACTCACCTCTTTGCTGAATGTGGCCGAGCTAACCACTCACCTCTTTGCTGCCTCGAAGCCATCAAATTTATAAACCGTTCATTCCCGAGAGAATGAAGAGTTTAATGTTCAAAGTAGGTCCTTGCAGGGTTTTGTTCTGTCAGCTATGAAGTTTCTGTTTCCATGCAAAAAATAACATTTTTGTCATTCTGTCTCAATCAAATGAAGGCAGATCTCGAAACTCCCGTTGTGCCGTCTCCTCCCGTTCCCTTTTAACTCGTCGCTAAGAAGCAAACAGCAAGTAAAAGGCAACAGGATAAAAACTGAATAAAATATGACATTCAAATGTTCAAATTTCACAAAATATTATTACGACGAACAATTCGGAGGGGGGGGGGGCTAGAAGAAGAAATGTGTAACAAGCGTAGAAGAGATACGAAGTGTAAACAGAACTGGAGTTGGAAAAATTTAAAGGAAAACTGCAACTTAGAAGAATTTTGTTTAATTTGGAAGGTAGTATTTTTCTTCAAGAAAGAAGTTGAAGGAACAAGTGGTGGGCTGTTGTGAAATAAAGCAGCTTTGATATTCATCCACGGCGAAGATTTGCACAAAGAGCTGAGTGGCTATCAGCTTATGCAAAAATACTCTGTTCTGCGGAGTTGGTGAAACAGAAGATTGTGGACGCAGAGAAAGCCGCCTTCGGAACCCCCGTGAACACTACGCCCCTTCCTCTTGCCCTAGGGCTGTTTTCTACTTTATTCCATTATTCTCCCTCTTGTTTTTATCTCGGCCCCTTCTTTCTTTTCCGGACATTGATCGCACCTCCCATCCTAGCGTTCCTCGCGTGCCAGCGCCCCACTTGCCCCTCCACAATGAAACCCACACACCCTCCTCTCTCATTTCATCTAACAAACTTCCCCCGGAGGACTTCCCGCGACCTATCCCAATCTGACCTTCTGCTGTTCATTGCAATTTCGTCCATCTTAAAGAACATAGAATCCTGTCTTATCGGACAGCCGCGAGTGTTACTGTCTTACACCTACAGGAATGCAATTCCTTGAAAATGAACTCATACGCTAAAAATGAGTAATTTTTACAGCATTGTATAAAGGAGGAGTCCTTCCTGAAAAGCTGACATTCTCTCAGCTGGTGAAAAAATTCCTCGCCTTTTATAAAGGTAAAAGGTAAAGCAGTCCCATTACAGGCCTGGACAGGCCCACAGGGTTCCAGGACGTTGAGGCTCCCAGATTTCTAGACAATCGGCACATGAAGGTGGTAAGGTTGTCAGCCCTACGCACCGGCCGCGTTTACCCCCCAGGAAATATTCCTGGTACTCATTTCTGTTAGAGGCTAGGTCGATCGCAGGGCCATAGTGCGACCGACAGGATTATGCCAATGAAAAATTCCACTGACACCATCGGGAATTTGTAGCACAGTGCCTCAACCAACTGCGCCACCGCGGGCCTCGCCTTTTATAGAACAAAATATTCATTACTGATTCTTTCTCTTACTTCCACATTTTTCATTATAATATTTTGTTTTGACGATACTATATTCATTGATTCAAACAACGACCACCAAAGGAACACTTATAAGCAAAAATAAATATTTCCCAGCGTTTACAGGAGCCCATAAACACATCCTCTTCTGAGCCAGTCGAATTAGTTCATTATGCAGCATTAGTGTATAGAGAATATCATTTCATTTTTATTAAAATTACACTTTGCTCTTATGTGGATAAAATGGTTTGTGGCTTTCTCAATACGTCTTTACTTTCGACTTATAGTTCGCTAGAAAAAGACATCTTCCATTTCGTCTCAGACTTCTCAAGAGGAGAGAGGAAGCGTCGAAACCTGTGATCTCCCACTTTTAATGTGATCTGTCGTCTGCATTTTATCCGGCGTAGCCGCTGGCTAATGCATGAGCAGTTCGGGTGGTTCAAGAGAATTCGATAAATCTTAAGGTAGTTTAAGAGGTAATGTGAGATTCATACAATAAAACTCAAGGTCAGTCTAAACACAAATCTTATTATATACAAAACTGTTAAGTAGCTACATGTTTCGATACCATACACGCATCATCATCAGGCTTCCTACGAAGACAGTACGTAAAAGTAGAAACCGTGTACGATGTTATATCCTGTATTATGGGATCCTATACTTTACTGTTTTTAGATTCTAGCGAGATCTCATAATGCAGTGTGTAACATGATATGTAATTTTGCCTTCTACATACCCTTTTTAAACGAAACCTGATTATGATCAGTGTAAGGGGCCGAAACATCTAGCTGATTAACACAACATAACAGTAACATAACATAACAATAAACGTTGCGTTGTGACTGACCTTGAATTTTACTGTACGACAGTAAAAGCACAACGGAATGGTAGCCGCGAAAGTAACGTGAGGTTACTTAGTTACTGAACATCCATTTTTTATTCCAGGCACATCTCGGAAGCAGCAATGAAGGAAGAGTATTTAGTGAACCCACTTTCGGCGAGGGGTAGCACCGACATGGCTATTCCTTCAGAAATATTTAGACTGCATTTTAAAGACATCGGAAAGGTACCGGTGTCTTGTTGATTGGGTTCAAAACTGGTTGTTAAACCACACGATGAAAATAACAGTAGCTTTTTTAATTATGCCAAGAAAAACGTTTCGCGTGACCGATCGATTTGTGCATGGATGAATTGTTGTTGCGTTCTGTTACAGCTTCTCAACATGCGTGGTACCTTTGCTGCGTATTTACACAGGGGTTCATTGCACAGAGATATGTTATCAGTCAATGAACCAAGAGGCTATAGAGGTTACTCGTACGTCAGACCCTGTTTATTTGAAACAGTGCGAATTGTGTACTATAATATTCGGAAGGAATTTTCCATTTGCCTTTTTTTTTTATTTGCTTGTCTGAAAGGTTGTTGAACTCTGGACATTGCCTATGAGTAAGTTCGAACGAGGAAAACACAGTAATGACTCCGGAACGAGAAGTCAGAAACACGTGGATGATGTGTCCTTTGTCTTTTTTCTCGTTCTAATATAACAATACACACGCTAAGATGCCGAACAGAAGTACCCTGGACCATCTTCACAAATGACATTCAACATAGCATCATAGTAAAAGTGGGATAACTCCGGAAACATGTTTAACAGTGCTGTGTGTTGAGATTAAACGTAAAAACACTTGATGTAACCACTAACTTGTTTATCGTCACTGATTCATCAAGGTCGTCGAGAAGGCGGCTCCATAACCTGCCTAATATGCCGCATATGAACTTAGGTCCGATTGAGTTACTGTCTAAAAAGTTTCCAACAATAATGCATTGTTTAATGATTTTAAAAAGTATTAACAAAGTTTATGAATATTCTTAAGTGGATTATACTACGGATACAAAAGACAAACTGTGCTTTATAACAGCGTTGCTCCAGCTTCGAACTGTCTGTGAAGTTTCCCCGATGACTGTGGTGGTCACCACTGAAATATGACGCAAAATGGAATAACTTTGTAATAACTCCAAGGAACAGAGGCCTTCTTGACAAGGTAACAGTTTCTCAGCTAGTCAGGGAATTCCCCGCATTTTATGGAAGCCGGAGGTTCATTTAGCATTCACAAGAGCCCGCCACCTGTCCCTATCCTGAGCCAGCTTCATCCAGTCCATGCCCCCATCCCACTTCTTGAAGATACATTTTAATATTATCCTCCCATCTAAGCCTGGCTTTCCCAAGTAGTCGCCTTCCCTCAGGTCTCCCCACCAAAATCCTGTATGCACCTCTCTTTTCCCCATACGTGCTACGTGCCGCGCCCATCTCATTCTTCTCGATTTGATTACCCGAAGAATATTTGGTGACGAGTAATACCTTTCTAAAATTATTAAATAAAAGGATTATTTTTGGAAAATTTTTAGACAGTAACCCAATAGTAGAGATACACGGTATAAGGAGCGACGTGCAGTTTTTAGTTCCGGTTTTTAAGGGTATTATTTAAAGACACTGTTAATTGCTGAGACTATATGACGTCAGAAATAGATGAACAAATTAGCATGGTGCCTGGTGGAATGACAAGGGAAAGCCGAAGTACTCGGAGAAAAGCATGTCCAATTGTCACGTTTTCCACCACAAGTCCAGCATGGATTGGCCTGAGAAAGAACCCGGGCTTCTATGATGACAGACCAGCGACTAACCACCTCAACAATGGCAGTATACTTAGTCACTTGCCAGTTAAGAACACGTCAAGTATTCTTCGCTGTGTTTGAATAGAAGTGTCCACACTAGCGATCACGTTCAAGGCACGGTAAGGTCACGAATAGCTGCATTCAAATAGAGGCAAAGAGTTTTCTCCCTGGCCCTGAGCGGACCCTTAGACGGAATAGAGCTTTACAGTCAAGTTTAGTGTTGTGCATTGGGCATTTTTGTTATAAAATTATTCGAACGAGCCAGTAATATCGAATCTGTCTCAGGTTCAAATCCCGATGGACGAATTAATATTCCTTTTCCTTACGTTAAAACAGATTTTCTCAATTGCAAGATGATACAGGCACACAGTAGGCCTAAAAAGTGGGGTGGAGGGGGTGTAGTAAGAAAGATATTTAAGACAGTTAAAATGTTTTATATTTACTTTTCAATACCAGCACTTTCTAGTGAGATCGAAAAAAACACGAAAACTGATTCATGGTACCGGGCTTATTGGCTGAAAATCGAACCCTGAACTTCCCGAGCATGAAGAAGGAATGTTAACACCCACAACCGAGACGTTTTGTGTAACTGGCGTGTCAGCTTATCTTTTGTGTAGGTAGGTAAGCGTCTTAAGATACTTAGAACTATAATTTTGCCTGTTGTTTTCTATGGGTGTAAAACTTGGTCGCTCATATTGAGTGAGGAACACAGGCTGAGGTGTTCGAGAATAGGGTGCTGAGGAAGACATTTGGGCGTAAGAAGGACAAGGTAACAAGGGAGTGGAGAAAACTACATAACGAGCAGCTTTATAGTCTGTACTCCTC
Organism: Coptotermes formosanus; assembly: GCA_013340265.1. Lineage (NCBI taxonomy): Eukaryota > Metazoa > Arthropoda > Insecta > Blattodea > Rhinotermitidae > Coptotermes > Coptotermes formosanus. The sequence goes on from BLKM01010564.1 coordinate 1,056,692, forward strand.
ACCAAATATTACTCGGGTGATCAAATCAAAAAGAATGAGATGTTCGCGACATGTGGCATATATGGGAGAAAGGACAGGTGCATACAGGGTTTTGGTGAGACCCCAGGGAAAGAGTCTACTTGAAAGACCAAGGCGAAGATGGGAGGATACTATTAAAATGGATCTTCAAGAAGTGAGAGGGGCCGCGGTGGTGAAGTTGTTGAGGCACTGCGCTTCAAACCGGCAGGTCGCAGGTTCGATTCCCGATGGTGTCAGTGGATTTTTTTCATAATGCTGTCGGTCGCACTCTGCCTCTAACAGAAATGAGTACCAGGAATATTTCCTGGGGGGTAAACGCGGCCGGTGCGTATGGCTGACAACCTTACCACCTTCATGTGATTGTCTAGAAATCTTGGAGCCTCGACCTCCTGGAACCCTGTAGGCCTGTCCAGGCCTGTAATGGGACTGCTTTACCTCTACCAAGAAGTGGGATGGAGTGGCATGGACTAGATTGGTCTGGTTCAGGTTAGGGACAGGTGACGGGCTCTTGTGAATGCGGTAATGAATTTCTAGTTTCCCTAAAATTAGGGGAAATTCTGAACTAGTTCCGGACCTGTTAGCTTCTCCGGAAGGACTCTGCTCCATGGAGTTAGATAGACGTTTTAAGACGGACCTTCCTCTATCCCAGAGGTGCTGTCTTGTTTATAAAATACTGCCTGATAATTAATAATAAATCGGAACGGCTGTAAGATATCCTCCAACACGATATCTAAAAAAGAAGCAGCAGGTAAACACAGCTGCTAATGTTCGTTTGTAACGGACAGACATGGAAGTGATTTTGATCATTTTTATCTGCTTAATAGCAACTCCAGGTTTCACTTTGCGGATCTGGCGTAGTGCATATCACATATCAGAATAGCCAACATAAGCTACTTTATAACACAGTAACTGCAACTTTGAGAGGGCAGTTGTACTGCAAGCTCGCAGTACTAGAATATCCGTTAAATTTTTTTGTAACAAAAATGGCTGACATACCAAGAAGACAAATATTTTACAGTTAAGTTTTATTGTGGCTCCTCGTAGCGACTTGTGACATTGATTCACTCAGTCAGCTCTGCAGCTAATGGACGTTACTTTCAGCGCGCTTCACAAAACATCATCACCTACACGGCATGTGTCATAACACTATTCATAGAATTTATACAATGCCGAGAATATACAAGGAAAAACGTAACAATCTGGGTGGCCTGAGGAGCTATGACCAATACGACTGTAAACGTATTACTCCATTTTGACGTACGCAGCGTTCCGTAATGTCTTATACTCAACCCAAATCATTCGAGTCAAACCTGACTACAAGTCATACGGTCTGTCAACAAACTAAAATTTAAATAAACCAACTATGAGGAAATCGATGTATCGACGGCTTCTATGGATCAAATAATTTATTAACCCTTTAAAGACGAAGCGTATCTGTTTTATATAAGGACTCAGTGCGTACCGCGCTGTAAACACTCTCTACTTCGGTTATAAAAACCAGTCTCTTAATGTTTTATAAGGCAAAAGTTGCTGTTTGTTCTGAGATCCGTACAAAACACATAAACGCAATGTAGGCACCACGTAGAATTTTTTAATGTTAAACCTGGTGGTACGTAAAGTTACCGCTAGGCTTTAAAAGGTTAAAGCAGCGAAAATATAATTTGTCACGGAAAAGTACACAGTACTTTATTATTAAAGTAATAATGAATGTGTAATTTGAAGGAAAATGCCTGAACAAACGGGAAGGATTGGGAAATTTAGATTGATAAACAATAAGAATTTTGTGGTACGCCTGATTTTAAATGACACATTTTTTAGTATTGTTAGGATAACCGGAAAACACGACTGGCTGTGCTGGTAGCTCAGTTATGGACTCAAGAGGCGCATACATAATTTTGGTAAGGAAGCCTCTTGGTGGTTTGAAATACTGAAGAGATATAAAAAGGTGATTAACACGAATCATGGGGAAACGATTTACAAGGAGAGGGCTTAGATGGAAGTGGCGCAGTTTCGCATCCAGTGATGGAGTTTCGTAAGAACCTATTAAATATATCAAACTTTTTCTTTCCGCCACAGATTTAGTTGGTAGGTTGAGTAGCTACCTAGTTAAAGGGCAAATTAATATCTAACAAGATGCTTTCCAATTAAACAATAGGGAGTTTCTGGAGGCAAAGTAGTGTACGTGGGTTCAAATTCAATACTTGATTAACCTTTTAAAGCCTAGCGGTAACTTTACACGCCACCAGGTTTAACATTAAAAAATTCTACGTGTTGCCCACATTGCGTTTATGTGTTTTGTACGGATCTCAGAACAAACAGCAACTTTTGCCTTATAAAACATTAAGAGATTGGTTTTTATAACCGAAATGGAGAGTGTTAGAGCGCTGTACGCACTGAGTCCTTGTATAAAACAGATACGCTTCGTCTTTAAAGGGTTAAATGAGTTACAAAATTATATTCAGCAAACCCAAAGAACACGTGCGCAACATTTGACTTACTGCTGTCAGTAAGGCCGTACACTTTATTACGTTCAGTTAAAAAGGTAATCGGCAGTTAAGTAATTGGGAAAGACCTAAGATCCATTGATTAGTACACAGCCCTCCCCCCCCCCCCCCTCCAAAAAACCGCAGTTTAAGTTATCATCAGTTTCCTTCCACAGCAACAACAGGCCCTTGTGTTCAGGATGACAGAACGACAAGCAGAAGGGGATGCAGACACGCGGCAAAGATACGGAGTTTCCTGTTGGGGAAGGTTAAGAGAGTGCAGGGTGACAGGCCTCGTTGTAAACAATTATAGAAGAGAGAGAACTTTAAAATAAAGATAAAACTCAAACAAGAGGAACAAGATAAAGGAAACGAGATAACTTTAGGCTGGAAGTGAGGGGTCTGTTCTCTTCAGCTTGAGGTGGGTCATGGCCTTCAAAGAGGAACGATAACACAAAAAAACTGACATCCTATTACTTATTTTAAGCTTTCACGATGATTTAGTGTTGTAATTGATCCTGTTATTTAGTGTGGATACCGTGTGACGTTGGCTATGTTGCCGATGTTTTGGGGGGAAAATCCTGTCTCACAGTCTACTTGTTACTGACATATTTTCGATTAACACACAGCTATTCCTGTATTCATGTGCAACAAGCAGCTTCAGTCCTTCACAGTTTGAGTTGATATTAAAACAAGAACTGGGCATCATATGTGCCAGGCTTTATATAAAATTTATAACCTAACATAACATTGGTACATGCATTTTTTACTTCATAACCACGATATAGCGGTTATCGTAAGGCTCTGTATAAAATAATAAGCTAATATCGTCTAATTTTTAATAAAGCACGACGTAGTTGCCTTGCCTGAAGACGGAAGCAAATCCGGCTTCCTAAACATTGTAAAGGTAAAGCAACCCCATTACAGGCCTGGACAGGCCCTTAGGGTTCCAGGAGGTTGAGGCTCCCAGAATTTTAGACAATCGGCACATGAAGGCGGTACGGTTGTCAGCCCTACGCACCGGCCGCCTTTACCCCGCAAGAAATATTACTGGTATTCATTTCTGCTAGAGGCTGAGCCGACCCCAGGGCCACAGTGCGACCGAAAGGATTATGTCAATGAAAAATTCCATTGACACCATCGGGAATCGAACCCGCAGTGTCTCAACCAACTGCGCCACCGCGTGCCCCTCCTAAACACTGTGCTTCGTTAAAAAAAAAATTATGTTGACGAAGTCCAAAGAAACAAGATTACATCGGTCAGTCACATACCGCCGTCCGAGCCCTGCAGAACTGAATAAGCGAACGTATATGAATATTGCTTTAGTCTGGGATATGACGAGAATAATAATAACAATAATAATAATAATAATAATAATAATAATAATAATACAAGTTAAGGGGCAAGGTAACCATATTATGTAATCAACAAGTGCAAACCGACAGAACCATCCCCAACAATAAACCGGACATCATAATCCGGGATAATGAAAAAGGACCATGTATGCTAATTGATGTAGCAATCCCGGGAGACAGAAATGTGATGAAGAAAGAAGCCGAGAAGATTCTAAAATATAAAGACCTTATAACAGAAATACAGCGCATGTGGAATGTAAAAACACAGGTGACGGCAGTAATAATAGGAGCAACTGGAACCATTTCAAAATCCTTCAGAAAATACTTGAGCAGCATACCGAGAAAGCACGATATCAAGGTACAGAAAACAGCTATATTGGGCACGGCACACATACTGCGGAAAGTGCTAATGTAGAAACACAAAGGAGTTTAATATTGCAGACAGCGCTATATGCACCATTAACAGTACGTGCAGAATAGCTGCGACACTGTGTACCCTAGAAACATGGTTTGTTTCAGGTACATAAGTGTGAATACCCTGCACAAAGGGGATGATGTAATAATAATAATAATAATAATAATAATAATAATAATAATAATAGTTTGAGTTCATCTTTTGCAATGCCTGGAGCTGCATACCGACTAACATCGGGTTGACAACATGTAACTTTGTGGACAAGAACAATATTTCACAGGGATTTACTGCCTCCATCTTCAGGGTAGAATGGTGACACTGCAAATGAAATCAGGACGTTCCTGCGGAATACTGCTACATATCTATTTAAGGTACACGGTGTCACAATCCAAAATCAACCTCTCTTTGCCACCTCAGTCAAAACGTTAGTTGTTGAATATGTATGTGCAACTACATACAGTTTTCATTACATGGCGCCTCTCCTAGTATTTAGTTGTGCCAGACCACAGGGACAGGGAATACAACGGGCCCTGTGTTACGCAAAACGAGAAACATAATAAGACAAGAAGAAATGCGTTGTTAAAATGCCATTAAAACGTGGAAAAAAACCAGAATGGGAGAACACTGGTGTCTACGTTATCTTTCGTATAACGCCGTCTGGTAAATATGCGATAGAATCTAAAAATATTTGTAAGAATTACTACTCTTCGTGCCACCCAAATACCAGATTCTGAGAAGAATGAGTCTGTTTTACAGCACTGAGCGGCACTTCGTGAAAAACATGTAAAACGTCATCATCAGTAGAAACAGAAATGTTATATTGACAATTTCAGGCTCAGCGGTAAAAATGTATACCATTTTCTGCAGTATTAAGAACTCTGCATTTTGTCACACAGTGTATTTTTTGGTGGCATGTGATTATTACAGTAAGTATCCCACCCATTTTATCTCTACCCACTTACATCTGACGCCAAGATAAAGAATGAGTGGAGCTACACCTCTATTCCTCTTATCTGCCTTCATGGCCTATACAGGGACAACTTCACCGTTTACATATTTAACCATTAGCTCTCTATACAGCACGAACAGACTGGTTTCTATAATGGAAATAGACTGGGTTCTCAGTCAAGTAGAAACTGAAATATTACGTGTAATTTAGATCATGGATCTATCATAGATCTCCAGCATTTTTATGGCAAACGGTCACACCACACCCACTATTCTGGGCTGGTTCGCGAGCCGCGCGTGTAAGAGTAATAAGTGGTATACCTAGCCGCCTAATTATTGTGTGATTTTTATAGCATATACATAATTTACAAATGTGGCCGCAGGCCGCATAATACAGCCTGGCGGGCCGCGGGGGTGGAGCCCAATGATTCAGATAAATGGCAGTCTTCCAGGGGTGAGAGACCGAGATAGGGTCGTCGGTACACAGACTAGCTATGGTCTGGACGGTCTGGGATTCGAACCCCGGGGGGGAAAGCGCTTGTGTCTTTTCTCTACCTGTCCAGAAGGGCCATCCGCCAAACCAGCCGCCTACACAATGGGTACAAGGGTTTTCTGCCGTAGGTCAGGCGACCAGGGCATGGCATTGACCGCCCACCGCACTCTACCGAAGTCAAGAATGAATATTCCCCCCTTTGTGTCTCCTGTGGTATGATACAGGGTGATCTTAAAACGGTTAAAAAATACCTTTACCATAATAGTGTGATTTTTCACATATTCTGCTTCTACCGTGCATATTTAAAATACAGCTAAAAGTGCACTTCTTTGTTTTAATTTGGGTGCGCTGCAGACATAGTCCTGAGTCATCTTTCACATCTAAGCTATGATCAGTATGCCGGGGGGGGCAGGGGGGGATTCTTGACTATTATTTGATTTTTGGAGAGAACAAGCCTATTGCTTCTGGAGACGTTTATAAGCCTTCATCTCCTCAAGAAATTCCCAGCCTTTCATGAAACTCGAATGTTCTTTGTTGTAACAAAGAAAGACCTGAATACCACCACACCCAATGAACATAGGGTATACAGGCACACTTTGTGGCAACAGCTATCGGTCTAATTCGGGCACCTTCCGGCAACTATAAAGGAATAAAACTCATAAAAGTACTGTATACAATTGTATTAGATGGTATTAATAGCTGTGAACTCAGTTTTATAATTAAAAAAATACATACTGCAAAGTCGTGTTGTTTGTTTCATAATAGTCAAAATATCTAGCAGGGGACAAGGATACATGGAGAAGATCTATTGCTGACGCCAAGGCCCGATGCGGGTTGTCGCGCCATTGAAGAAGGAGTCAAAAGTGGATTAGCACACTTAAAATGCTGAAAAGAATCACTTATTTTGCACGTAGATATTTTTCATATTCCGTTTTAATTGCTGTAACTAATATTATATTATACAAGGATTTTTAATATTTTAATTTCATTTTAGTCTTGTATTGATTCGTCTTTTACTTACTTGTTTTTGGTCTGGTGGTTGACTAAATTGGATTGATGTTACCACGAGGCGTTGGAAGTGACACACAAACATACATTAGCTGTGTTTGGCTGTATTCAAATCACGGGCGCACCCAAAGAAGAGGGGGGGGGGCCGCCGGGCTTCACCCCCCCGGAACCCTCCAAAATCGAAATTAAAAAAAAAAATTAGTAGCTATTATGATATCAAACGTTTTATGTGATTTATCCTTCAGCTGAAATCAGCCACTGACATCAACAGACTAATACATTACAATTTTGAAAAATAAATAATAAAATTAACAAAACAAGAACATACTTGTAGGACACGGTGACCGAGTCATGGAACATGCAGTTATATTCGTATGTATATAAATGCAGTTGCAAACAGTGTTATGTTATACTTATGACATGATTTTTATAACATAATTTTTAAAATCAAAACATAAATTACATATAACCTCCAGGTCATTCCCCCCAGTGAAAAATTCTGGGTGCGCACCTGCCTCCAATCGTTCTTTGTTTTTTTACCGGGCCCACGAGAGCCTGCGACTGGACCATATTCTGAGCCACATGAGTCCACCCTACACCCTCTCATCATGTTCTGTAAAATCCATCTAAATATTATCTTATGATCTCTGCCCACCTCTCCCAGGTCATTAAGTTATTCAAACAAAAATGTTTATAAATTTCTTGTCTCTCCCAACACCCTAATAATTTGTAAAACAACATGTAAATTTTGTCAGCCACGTGCAAACCCTTATTTACATTTCCCAACCTGAGAAACCTGTGTTTATGCAGAGGAATCAGTACAAATAAATTCATGCATAAAATAATGATAGAGGTAAATATAAAGCGTTCATCTACATACATTTTATATAAATGCATACATACTGCACGTAATGGTAGCATGCACTTCACACTTCACAATACTGAATAATTTTAATGGTGACATAATACATAAAACAATTCAGAAATTGTATGCAAAATGCTCCATTTTCTTTACACCGCACATATCCAGAATTTGTATCCTCAGGCACTTATTTTGATGGTAAATGACCTGCTATATTCATTCTCAAACGTTTTGCGACTCATTTCAGGAACACTGAAACTGTTTAAATGACAACACATACTTTTTCACTATTAAGAATGAATAATTTTAACATTATAACTCAGTATCATAGCATTCAAGAAGAGTGCTCACTAACCCCTACTGCCGTCATGGTATCCAGGCTTATAAGGAGTCTGTTCATTACTTCAGCCTGTAATTTTGGTTCTAATACTGAAAGTGAAACAAGGTCAGTAGCCCATAAATTTTGGCAAATTGAAGTTTAGAATATACACAGTATCATTAAAATGGTTTTAAATTTCTCTGTATTCTTCCACAGAGCTAGTAATTGTTTACACACCAAATGTGAAAGACAGCTGTTTTTATACATGTCTTCTTGTAGCTCCTGTGTTCTGTGAATTATGAGGGTTATTCAAACGAGTCCCACCTGTTGTGTTGCTACCAAATATGGGCAGTATTAGGCAAAACAGACACAACCATGTGCATGATAAGCCAGAATTTGACCCTGAGCTGTGCAACAGAATGGGCACATTAGAGCAAATGGGAATATGACGACATTTTAAATGCTGAAATTCAAAGTGCAGAAGCCTCTTGATTGTGGTGTACTAGGATCTGGACATTGCCTTCAACACACAGCCCTAATATGGAACCTTTGCACTGCCATCAGCAAGAAGTGTCCTAGCATACTCACAAGAAGCACCACTGTGTTCATGACAACATCCATCCCCTTGCAGTTTCCACTGTCCAAGATACACTGCACCCCATCCTCCTTCAAAAATCCCAAGAACCATAGATTTGGGTCTGATAAAGATATCAAGTGTGCAGTGGTACCTGCAGCAACCTTGTGAGTTCTTTTTGGAGGAGCTGCATCAGCTAACATGTCACTGGCAAACCTGCCTTAGTGCCAATGGGGAATAACAATGAACCACTTCATTTGAACAAGCCTCATAAAAAACACTTTTCCAGAGAGGAAGTTTATACTTGTGTCTTGTTTTTTCCCTGTCATGAGGGACTAAAACTCACTCATAAGTACATTAATATTAAATATCACTACTGAATTTCATGCAAATAGAACCTTTGTTCATTATAAATCCTGCAGAATGCTACATAATCTTCTATTACATGCAGAGAACCATTATTCTCAGCTGCCTGGAACTATTTTGGTATTGAACGTTTGCTTATCTTCAGCCATATTCCACCTTTTGCTGATATGATGAAAGACTTTGGGTTCAGTTCCAAAGGCTGTTTTGTCTTCTCACACACACTAAACTCAAAGTTTGAGAGAAGCAGAGCGAGGCCCACTTTTGTCTGCAGCAGTCCAAACCGCATCCCTGTAAGAGATCATGCCCAGTGTTCTGAAGCAATGTGTGTGTAAATCAAAACATACTTGATCATCATGCACTTACATTATTTCCAAAAGAAGTTTCAAAGGCAAAATGTGTCTCTCAGATCTGCGTGTAGGTTAGTCCTCATAACAGCCTTTGAATAATGCTACAAGACTGATATAACGAGCAGAAACTTACACAAATTCTGGCAGCACTTTTTTTTTCAGAAGTAGGGAAGTATGGACCCCACACATGCGAAGTCCAAAAACTGTAACAAAGCCCCTGGAGTTATGATGACTACAAGTGGCCCACAGCAGTACTTCTTCTGATTTCTCACTTTCAAGAAATTCATCTTTCACCAAATCAGAGCATCTGTCAAATTTGTTTGGTAAAAGATCTCAGGTTCTCATGTCAGTGATTATTAAAACTGTTATCCTGGTTGTGACACTGTTCTGTTAGTCCTCTGGTGGTAGTACTGTGGCCCTTAAAATGACCATTCGTGTTCCTGCTTCCCATCTACTGGCCTTTAGATGGCACTCTTGCCATGAAAGACTGCGACACTTACAGGAATTGTTTTTGTTTCTTTTTTTACGTTTCCTCTTTACTATTCCCACTGGCTGAGACTGTGTTGTCTCCCTCCCTGTGGATCTCACTGACCACCTACTTTGCATCCTTCCCGTATAAGCTAACTGCATTGTCACCCTGCTAGCTTTGACCTGAAGATGGAGGCAACATGTTCCTCCAAAATGTTACTTTCCATGGGCAGTGCAGGTACAGAGGTTGAAGTGTAACTCAGCTGCCCATGTGCATCTGGCCAAACTAATTTAGGTCTGGGTAAAGAGTTTGTCAGCCATGCTACGGTTCAGGCAGTTAGTCACAGGCCTTTCAATGTGGATGACCAGGTTGGATCCCAGGCCAGTTCACATAGGACTTACAAGGACAACATTTTAAGTACTTCAGTTTCCTCTGCCAGTATCATTCCACCACTGCACCATACTCATTCTGAATTCACCCACCACAGATGTTATATAAACTTAGCAGTTTACAGTATCATTAAGCAATAAACTTGTCTCTTCACTTTTTGCCTGCCTGCCTGCCTGTCTGTCTATCTATCTATATCTACAACATTCGTGTGTGCAATTAAAGAACAGTAAAGCCTGCATGTATGTTTCTGTGACTATAGCAAAGGTATTATAACATACATATAGGAAAAGAGCAAGAAACAGGCATTTGACAGGCAGCAGTCTGTTTATAACACACAGCCTACATATTGCTATGTGTTTATGTAATGCTGTTGTGTACCATGTTTTTGAGAAGGGAAGGTAAATTAAGTCCACCCACTAAAAATAAATGCAGAATTCCATACTACACTACTGCAAAAAGAAAGAGAAAGCAGGGAAGGAAAAACAAACAAACAGAATGAATGAAAGAACAAGCACAAATAAAATATTGTGTGGCTTAGTTATATTAAAATGTACACGTACATATGTATGTATATATACACAGCATGAATTTCAGATTTTTGACTAAAAGCAGAATCAAATACGAAGTAAACTTATGTTAGGTTACTTATGTAGCATAAACTTCTGATTTTTTATTTTTACTGTAAATAAGCTGGGTGTGTACTATTCAATATTTCTCAGCAGACAATATTTGTATTACCTGGAAACCTGCGTGAATTGGAAAATTTTCACTGGGATCCCATTATAAGCATACTTTACAGTATGTACAACACAGTACCATACAAATGTTGTGGCTTACCGATGCAACATAAAGCACAGCGCTGTACAGTGTTGTGGCTTACTAGTGCAATATAAGACACAATGCTCCACAAATGTTGTGGCTTACCAGTGCAATATAAGACACAATGCTATACAATGCTGTGGCTTACCAGTGTGATATAAAACACAATGCTGTAAAAATGTGGGTTATCAATTCAAAATAAAACATGGTGTTGAACAAACATTATGGCTTACCAATGCAATTTCTTGGCCCTTCTCCAAATGGCAGATAAGTGAAATGAGGCCTTAAAGACTTTGCTTCGTCACTGAAGCGTTCTGGGTCAAAGCGATCAGGTTCTGGGTAGTAACGTGGGTCATGGTGAATGGCATATACTGGTATGACAACTCTGACACCCTTGTCAAGTTCAGCCGTGGTGTTTGGTATGGTGTATGGCTGTGTCACTACACGGTTTATGTTCGATGCAGGAGGATGCTTGCGTAGAGTCTCTGGTTTGAAAAAAAGTGTACAATTAATAATTCATTTTCATGTTCAAAGAGAAGAAATAGAATATGAGCACACAGAGTTGCAAAACTATTGCACTGGACTAGTGTTTACCAATAACATGAAATGAAATACGTGTGTTATGGAGGGCAAAAACACCACCTTCCTAGTAACGAAACACACTTACTTTCCTTGCAAGTCTGTTACGTGAGTGAATCTGTTATATTTCAGAATATTGTTTCCTCAGACATGAGGATGCCTGTCATTGTCATTTAAATAATAAAGGAATGAAAACTGACTATAAATAGTAAAAACTCAATGTGCATTTCTTCTTGGAAAACAGATATTCAGCTGGTGAGGAAATTTATCACCTTTTATGGAATCTGAATGTTTATACAAGGCAACATGATTGGGCTCAGACGAATCCATTCCACCTTCTCACATCCTGTTTATTCAAGAGTCATTCTAATATTATCCTTTAGGTTTTTGGACTAATGTTTTGTAGGCATTTCTCATCTGTTTCATGCATGTTCCATGTCCCACCTATCTAATCCTGTTTAATTTTGTCACTGCAGGATTTGACTATATAATCTGCATAAAGTTTGACCATCTTTCTGAATAACTTTCCTTCCTTTTGAAATAATTTTTTTACAAAGAATTAATGTTCTTATTTCAGGTATCACCTCAGGCCATGTTTGCCCAACTACTATCAAATATAAAGCAGAATCCTCTTTATTCAGTCTGTGCCTTTGTCTATGAAAATATAAAATTCTTGGTTCACATTTCAACCCCCTGTCATGTACCTTACCAGAGTGGAAGAATTCAGTACATAGTTTTACAAACTAGACACGATAAGTGTCGTGCAGAAAACATTACTGCATATGTGGTAAAATAAGTTTCTGTCATTTAATTTACAAGCTGCGTGACTGATCATACGAGGTTAGAAGAGTAGTGTATTTTTCTGAACACTGAATAAAAAATTATCAGAGGGTCAGTCCTTAATCCTCAGTGATCCAAATGACATAATACCCCACAAAATATCTGTATTACACATGTACACACTTTTTTTAGGCTTTTATATATAATGTTACTAAATACATTTCAAAACTACTGTAGCCTTGATACATTTCACACATCAGTCCTAATAAATAAAATTATTGTCAGTGGTTTAGATAAAACACTTGTACATATTTGAGATACTAAGGAGTCATAATTTGCCAAACATTACTCTTGTTTCCGTATTCTTTTGTCTTACGTTATAAATAATTAATGCCTATAGAATATTAATAGTAGACATAATAGAATAAAGATCACTGGAGCTCTTAACAGTATATTGTACACTTGTATTTGGGGGACTGAACCTACCCAAGGGTGCTGGTCATCCCCACTGTCTGTGGTTTTTGTACCTCTGTCTCTCCAGCAGAATACTAGGACACTGCCTTCATGTAAGACATAACCATCTCTAAAATCCTAATCTACGGTGCTTTTTTCCTGCTTGACCAATAAGCACTGGCCCAACGCTCTGCCAGGGTTGTGTCATATGCCACATCTTGGGAGGTTTAACAGTCAATGAGGGGAACTAGACATATAATCTCAGTGATAATAACCTTTAGAACATCTAGCAAAATGTGACTAGAGTGTCAGGCTGGCATGTATCACTGATGCAGGGAAAAACACCTTATGCTTACCATTCACAATCATGCTGTCAGGTTGGCATTAAACAGTAAAACCACTCAGCTGAAACTCCGTGATTACATGGCCTGACATTCAGTCAACGAAGAAGGGACATATTATAAAAGGAACGGAAATCGGGAGGGTGAAATCACGCTACTTAAGTACTAATGATATCTTCTGTCAGTAAGCACATGACTAATAAGGCTTTACTCATTACACACAGTCCATTCTGTTGTGTAATTCTGTAATATTCACGTTGCAGTACAATCAGTTTCCTTACCATCGATCACTTGACTGAGATATCTCATGCCCTGAACTGCATCATACGTGATCTGCCCTCCGAACTTCTCAAGAGTGACATCTATCTCTTCCCTGAGTTTGGTTTGAATGGAAGGATTCACAGCAAGCTCATACAAACAGAAGCTGAGTGTGGTGGATGATGTCTCAAAACCAGCCAAGAAAAATATGAATGCCTGAGATGCCAGTCTGCTGTCAGTAAAGACTGCAATGCAAGAGAATCAAGTGATACACCTCTATGATGCACTAATGAAACTCATCTTCCAAACCATGACATGATGAATTTCAAACCAATCAACCAAAGTAACTCATTTCTTTGAAAATTTATTGTACAGAACACCCCCCCCCCCCCCCAACATGCTTTTAAGAGGTCTGTTCAACACAGTTTTATGTGTACATCTATTTATGCTGCATGAAAAATGCCTAATCAATCACAACATTAATTTGGTATGTGTAGTGACACTGAATGCAAAATATAAATTATCATGAATTTCCCACTTTTTTGATTCTCTAAGGTACAAGGGAGAGGGAACAAGTTATGATTAGCAGCATTTTGATGGTGAAAAGAGGATCAGTCCTGCATACAGTAGTTTTGGTGCCAGACTGAATAGTTGAGTATATGCATACGTGTGTGTATGTGTATGTATATATGTCAACTTTAGAACACGTACTCTGTGCAGGCAATATGATACTGTTAGGGGCTCACCTAGACTTTCTGCCATGTTTGACCCATTTTTTTCTGTTAAAGTTGTGCTATTTGTAGAGAATTCCTTCTTGAGATCTGACTTGTCAACTTCATCATCATCATTTTGCACTTTTCCTTCATTCTTCAGCTGAATAAGTTGCTGCATGAAGTCATTACGTACTATGTTGTGCTGCTCCCGGTACTTTATCGTGTCGCTGACAGCTGATATGAAGAACTGGGTAACTTCCCATGGCAGAATTCGGATACCGAGTTGGGGCACAAGTATACCAAGCAGCAGCCTTATCACTCCATTTAAAGATGGCTCTACAACTTTACGCCCCATGGTTCTAAATTCTGAGTTTGGGTCCTTAAGTGAATTACACTTCAGACCAAAGACACAGCTGCCAATAATATCAGTGGTAAATTTTGCCATGATTTCTTTTACTTCCAGGTCTTCATTTCTTGAAGCAGGTCCTTCTAGGTAGTTTCTGAGTTCCTCTGCACATTCATTCATTAAGCTAAACATCATCTTCATCTTTCCAACAGTGAATGTTGGTGTAAGTTTTGCACGAAGTCTACGCCATTGGTTCCCTTGCATGTTTAAGAGATGGGCACTTAGTGGCTCCTTCTTTTCATTGAATGAAACCCGGCGGTCCTATAACAAGAACCACATTTATTGTGAGAATGTTCTTAAGGAACTCTTCATTATTATTCCTTTACAAAGGTATAATTATTGACAATTTCATATTTAAGTGTTGTTAATAAGTGAATATGCTGCGATATCTTTTACACTGAAATCTGAGAAAGTTAAGATGTTAGAAGCAACTTGTGTTGTTAAGACTGGCAATAATATGAAACACGTTAAAAAATTTTACTCTATTACCTGCACATCACACAAACAGCCAGTACACAGTAAATGTCATAATGTTTTTGGCAGGCGTTATTAGGTCCACCACAGAAAATGGGAAACTGACAGGAAAGACACGTTTTAGTATGAATATTTTACCAATGACATATACTAACATATGCAAGTTTCTTTTCAAATAAACTGCATAAAATGGGCTATTAACATAACAGTAAATGGAAGAAGATTACCTGGAAGTATGCAAAGTCCTTTACCATTACAAGTTTGATTATATTTGGGTCTCGGACCACTAGAATCGGTGATCGGAACTGAAACACCCCACAAAATGGTTTGCCATCAAATGAATCGTAGAATATCTTGAACTGCTCAGCAAACGAGATCTTGAAGAACATCCGTCTAGTATTGCCAAATCCAGGCGCTGGTTTCAAGTAAGGGATGCCTTTGTCCTTCCAGTAGTTGAACGTACATGTGGAGTACCAGTAGATGACATAAGCAAGAATGGCAGCAATGGACATCCAGTTGAATAAAACTGATTCAAACATCATACCGAACATGGCGGGTTTCCTGTAAATAGAAACATCAGTTTGTATTCCATAGCCTCAACTGAAGTTTATCCCCTGTGGCACTAAAAGCTTCGAAACACAAGCAGAATACTACGAGTAATACGTGCATTCTTCATGTTTTCAATCCCTTCTTGTTGTTTCGAATTTCGGTTTTGTGTGTGTGTGTGTGTGTGTGTGTATAAGGTATAATTTTCCACGTACATGCCACAAAGGCACATGGGAAAGTGGAGATACAGCTCCATTCATTTTTAACCTCGGCACTGGATGAGGGTGGTCACCTTCACGCCCCGGCCCGTTTACCCCTAGACAGCATGTCTTTGTGGAATAGACAGTAAGAAACTTTCTGATGGTTGTCACACTGTTATGGGAGAATTCATGAACACCATTGACCCACATGGATGTGGGGGTGGGTGAATCTTATGCCTACTGGGCTTTCAGGGTTGAGGAATGAGCTGGGGATGAGACAATGGCTGTAGCAAAACCATTCGTTCTAGGTGCAGAGGACGCAAAATCAAGCTCGTGGATTTCTAAGGCGATTTTGTAAGAATCTAATACGCTAGTAAAATAAAAAAATGCTGTTCAACAACTGCAGAGGTTCAAACGTAGGAAACGCTGTCTATAGACCGGACAGTACAAGAAATGGCCAATGGATGCACCTACTCTGGAAGCAAGTTATACTAAACACAACTTAATGCATGTGAGTACAAAACGTAACACACAATTACGATTTCACTAATTGGATCAATGATTTATGACAATAATCTCGATGAATCTGTTAAAACGTAACTTAATTAAAACTGAAACCAAATGATAAACCAGTAACATGCAGCGGCAAGAAGTGAAAGTACGTTATTTCTGTTCTGTCATTTCTTGGGGAGTCAACATTTATCAGTTACGAGCTACCAGAAATTGAGTGACTTAAAATGCTAGAAACAATTGTCAGCACAGTCACCGATTGCTCCAAGGACAGACATGGATATAAACTGATAATATTTGTTTCTTTAGTGTACAGTTTCCTCGTCATTGCTGTATCAGTGGCTACGTCAGTGATATTTACAGTACTGACAGTACGACAGCCTCCACGTTGCTGGTTACCAAACATACATTAAAAGATCCTGACCGACTACTTTGTGGTGGTCTCCGGTCAGGGCTAGGGAGGCAGGGGAAAACAAGAATGTGTGTTGATATACTCGTATTTGCGATGGATGGAGAGGTAGTGTCAGGCTAGCAATCAATCTGTTGCTAATGCCTAGTACACATTCGAATTCAATGTTGCGATTCATTGTTACTGGGCTGAATCGGGGCTGAATCTCGGCCGAGTCCGAACAACCCGGCAACATTGCAATAAAGAATCGGCGCTGTTCAGACTCAGCTCAGATACGTGTTCCTTGAGTCACATCCGGAATGCGATTCATTGATGCAATGTTGCACAACATTTCAAGTGTGGACGTGTTCGGGGGCATTGCAACAGCCAGTGCGTCAGTACGCTCCGAGTTTTCATCAAGTGGATTAGGAAAAATCTTGTATTCTCTTTTGATATTTTGCCACCGATCATTTTCAAGACATTCGAAGTCTGTCGGAGTCATCCTGATAAAATTCCTGAATCCAGATCCATCTTCTAACTTCAGGGTATCCAAAAAGATCAAGTCCATATCTGTGTCCTCCCGCGAATAACTGGCGCATCCAACAACGTTTGGGCTTTTTATTTTTAATGTGCTGACTGAGCAATACAAGGGAAGAGGACATTGCGGCAAGAGCTAATTCCTGTGACACGACGGGGCGAAATGACTCCCGACAGACCTGCTAGGTATGGACACGATGCATTGTATCGGGGGCAGCGTCCGGGCTGTCCCGCAACAATGAATCGGAGCTACCGAGTTTCAGCCCCGCAACATTGAATCCGAGTGTATACTAGGCATAAAGATTACAACAGTTAAATGCCATGGCATTCACTGATGTATTTGTACAGGAATTTTACTGCTGCATCCGTAGACTTGTGATTGGCCAGTATCTCTGTTGGGTAGCTCTGCACAAATATTATTATGTCTGATTTCAACAGGGGGCACATAAAAACTGATGGATTTCTTTCTTGCTAGTATTATCACGCTTGATCTCTCATGTACCTATTAGCGTTCCGACCCACACACCCCTCTGAAATGTAAGTCTGTGAGCGCAAAGACAACAAAATTTCCTGCGCAGTCAAAATTTAGTGGCCACCATGAAGTAGAAGACCTGTACCAGCATTCAGTCCTCTGGTTACATGGCTGCCCAGGATAACTTAGTGAGTTACTTATTGCGGCGCATAATGGATAAATTGACATCGATTTCCGTGATTTGAGGCTTCCGCTGCGATGCTGATGAGATCTGCGTTCTTCTGGGCTATTACGCAGAGTCGAATGGTAGTCCTTTGCCGACGTTTCGGGACAACGTATCAGTCCCATCTTCGAGGGTCAAGAAGTCCAAGATGAATAGAAAGCCGGCAGGAAAACACGCGGTTTATGTAGAGAAAGGTGTGGGCGGGGACATCAATTTCTTTGCTTGTATGAGTTATCTTAACAGTAACAGAGACAGCACTAATTTCTTTCGTCAGACGGCTTCTTATATCTAATTTTCCGTGTTTTAAGGATGAACACTACCGAAGAGGTATCGGGAGAAGCTTGTTTTATTGCAGCCACCTTCATCTGAACAATAACACTTTGCAGTTTTCGGCGTGGAAACATAAAGTAACAGAATGTTAAGTAGCGTTCCCAAGACTTACGTATTTGACAAATGCGCCAGTAACTGTTAACCTTTTAAAGCCTAGCGGTAACTTTACATACTACCAGGCTTAACTTTAATCAATTCTCCATGGTACTCACATTACGTTTGTGTGTTTTGTACTTATCTGGGAACAATCTGCAACTTTTACCTTACATGTCATCAGATGATTGGCTTTTTAAACTGAGGTGGAGAGTGTTTACTGCGCGGTACGTCCTGAGTCTTTATATTAAACAGAATGTGTTTCGTCTTTAAAGGGTTAATACAGCAACCTCTTCACGGATCAGTGAATAAATCACGTTCAGTGTGAGAAGCAAGCCGACAGAAGTGATAGAAGACGGTTTCCTTTCACCATATACGTATGACGGCATGCGCAAAGCATGCATTCGAATAACGAATAATGAAGGCAGGAAAGCTGCGTGTATAGAATAATGAAGTATGTAAACACTCTCCAGGTAGAAATACTCTTCATTCGACATTACGAAGCAATACTGACGATAAGTGATGAACTGGTGGAAGTGAAATAATTAGCACCTGTACGTCACATTTCCTGAGCTGGGGAAGTAGTCAGAAGCAGCAGCAGTAGTAGTCGGCGCACTGACTTGCTATTGGCTGGACAGTCCGGGGATCGAATCCCGGTGGGGGCGAGATTTCCTGCATCGCTTTAGACCGGCCCTAGGGCCCGCCCAACCTCCTGTACAATGGGCACCGGGTCGTTCCTGGGGTAAAGCTGCCGGGACGTGGCATTGACCACACACCCCCCATCTAGTGCCGAAGTTAAAGAAAGAGAAGAGGTATACCTCTACTCCCCATATATGCCTTTATAGCCAGTTCTAGGGTGCAGTTTACCTTTACCTTTTCTTCATATTTCGGACCTTGCGGGTTTTAGTATCAATCAAGAGGCCGCCTTTATGTACTGAGGGTGTTCACTGTTTTTATTAGACATTTTAGGAAAATGCTGGGAAGAAAGACTGCATTAAAATATGCCATGGTATTTTCCTCTTGTTAGTCGGGATAGCTTAGTCGATACAGTAACTAGACTACGGGCTGGACGAAGGAGTAATCCTGGTTCAATGCCCGGCACTGGCAAGCAATTGTACTCTTTTCTGAAACGTCCGTACTGGTTCTGAGGCCCATCAACAATTCTATATATTGGGTACCAATGGTTCTTGTGCCGGGGGTAAGGCGGCCTGCGCGTGAAGCTGACAACTCATTTCCATCTAGTGCCGACATTAAGAATGAGTGGACTTGCATTTGCACAGGGAACTCGCTCACTAAGAATGCCTAGAACTGTCGCCCCCTACCAACAGCAATAGAGTAATCCTTTCTATAGCCAGCATATCCCGACAACGCGCCAGATACGCTTACAACCCGTGGGATCATCTCGTGGTCTATGGCCTGTTTATTGTCTCCTGCAAGGCCAAATTAGCAGCAGTGCAATGATACATGCACACGATACGTTGCGCGACAAGACGGTTACAGCAGTATGTCTCTCGCAAGAATAAGTTGCGAAAGCATTAATTTATGTTATTTTCAAAAATCTGCGGATGTTCCAGAATAGAAGTACGTAAACAGGAACCGGAATAGGGTAGTCAATATAGCGACTAGGCTACTGGTTGGACCATTCGGGTTTCGAATCCCGGTCAAAACCAGCCCTGGGGCCCAGTCATCCTCCTCTTCAGCGAGGACCGGGGTCTCTTCTCAGGGATAATGCGGTTCGAGCGTGAAATTAACCACTCACCTCCATCTGGTGCCGAGGTTAAGAATGAGTGGAGCTATGTCTACTCTGCCTATATGCCTTCATGGCGTAGACACTGAAGTTTTTAATAGAAAGTATAGCCTGGACGCAATATTAACCTTTTAAAGCCTAGCGGTAACTTTACGTACCACCACGTTTAACATTAAAAATTCTACGTGGTGCCCACATTGCGTTTATGTGTTTTGTACGGATCTCAGAACAAACAGCAACTTTTGCCTTATAACACATTAAGAGACTGGTTTTTATAACCGAAGTGGAGAGTGTTTACAGCGCGGTACGCACTGAGTCCTTATATAAAACAGATACGCTTCGTCTTTAAAGGGTTAAGGCACCGAGCAAAAGACCAATTTTTGTTTCTCTACTTAGTATCGTCCGCAGGCGATACTGGAGGGGTACCAGGTTGGTTAGTTGGTTGGTTAGTTAGTTAGTTAGTTAGTTAGTTAGTTAGTTAGTTAGTTAGTTAGTTAGTTATAAGGAGTTGCAGAGTGGAGATCATCCCGTGTTGCCAGCTATTAGCCGAACAAAAACATTGTCCTTCTTAGAATACTGGTACTACACTGTGGCCCTGTCTAAAATAGGAAACCACAGGAAACCATGTAGATGGTTGTGGAACACTTCCGTTATCGTCGGACTCCGACTGAAGAAATTATATGAGAACGTAAGAACAGAAACGTATGTTTTTAGAACAAGAGGTGACACACTGCACTCACATTCTCCGCCCCTCATCTGCCCGCCCTTCCACTCCCACTACTCTCGTACGACAGGCTGCTCACCCATCGGAGTGCCATAACTTTGCGATTTTGCTATGCTTCACATATAACGATGTTCAGACACATAACAAGTGATAAGGATATTGGATACCTATGTGAATAAATCAAATAAATATTTGAAAGAAACTTGATAAAGTCACAGACTTTTTTTGCAGGAAGACCACAAAGGAAAACACAGACATATAACGAATGTCTCTTTGTACATACCGCCCATATCAAAGCTGCTTGATATCTGTGGTATTTGAAACTGAGGGCTTTACATTACCTGTCTGATATTTAATCTAATTTTATATCGGTCAGATAAAGCACAATCTATGAGAACGAGATTTAACCTCGTCAATTTTCTACAAAAAAAAAAGCTCGTTGTGCAGAGAACTTTCGTGTGATGTAAGATGCACAGACCATTGCAATCTGCAGCTTTAAGTGGCGTTCTTAGATACCGTAAATATCTAACGAAGTGCAAAAACAAAATAATTTCAGAATCCGTGTAACGTAAATGGCGTGATAATGCGTGGCTGAAGTGAGGAAAGACAGCTGTGATAGCGACTTGATTATTTAGAGCTACAGAATGCAATAGCACTCTTAATGGACGGTGATAAACGAAGTGGCTTATATTGACTGGATGGCATTCATTACACGTGTAATATTGATTAAAATTACCATGCCCTATGAGTCACCATTACAGCAAATGAAGTTAAAGTTGTCCTTGTGCACGCCAAGAAGGCGTATGGAGGACTGGAGGTATAGCTCCACTTATTCTCAACCTCGACACTAGATCGAATTGAATAGGAGGTTTGTTGGGCCCTATAACCGGTCTGGACGTTTTGGAGGGGAAAAAAATCTCCTGCTTCTACCGGGATTCGAACTTCGGACCATGAAGCCCATAGCATAGCAACTATACCGATGACTACATAGAGTAAAAAACCGCCGCATTTATATACTATTGTTCGCAATTCCTTCTGCGCCACAGGAGTGAGCAACTAAGATTGCCAGAACTTGAGCAGGCGATTACCGAACTCCGAAATTAGTAATCAGTGACAAGTTTCGAACCAGTGACGACCATACGTCCGCATTTTTCGACGCCTGGACAAGAACACTGCAGCCCACAGGAGAATTAACAACGAAAAGTGCCTTAAAACACGAACCACGCTGTAAATGTA
The DNA here is from genome assembly GCA_013340265.1 of Coptotermes formosanus. Classification (NCBI taxonomy): domain Eukaryota; kingdom Metazoa; phylum Arthropoda; class Insecta; order Blattodea; family Rhinotermitidae; genus Coptotermes; species Coptotermes formosanus. Next base: position 1,078,568 of record BLKM01010564.1, read on the forward strand.
ACGGTCTCTTATTACAGCGGGCAAAGGTAAACAAATGAACCACAAAATACGCCAAATTTAAATGCAACATTTGTTAAAGTTTGTACTAAAAGCCAGTGAAATGAAAGTAAATACACTTTGTGTTCGTCGTTCATTGGAATAGGACTCTCCGAGCTTTCGCTTATGCGAAATTTTGCACAGCGTTCGATGGTCTATCAGACCAAGCTGCAAATATGTACATGGCATTGAACGCTACTAATTTGTATACAAAACAATGCGCCTATCAGTACTTCACTGTAAACAGTCGAGAGATTTGCAAGCACCCGCCACCCTGAATAGTGTCTTATTGTGTCTGACCCCCGTGCAGTCTGGTAGCTTAACGGGTAACTTCAGAAGAAAAAACTGTTCTTCACCTGTATAATATTCTACATAAAAGAAATTACCTTCTAACATTTTTGTAAACAGTCTTGGCACATGCCGACCGAAGTTGGCTACTCGAAACTGTAATGGCTGCACCTTCCAAAATGCACAGGCTACCTTGACTGCCGTTTTCGTGGTTTTCCTCCAAATCCCCCACCTGAAAATGCCACGTAGTTCTTTTAACACTATTGTGAAATTTGCACGTTCTTTCTCGTTAGCTCTGACAAATCCAGTTTAACGCTGCGCAGGCGCGACACAGAAGTTACACAGCCAGTGGCAGGGCGCTTCACCGCGCGACTAAATTTTCGGAAACTGTTGGCTTTCTTGTGCCGAATCAAAATTTAAACATTTTACTTTGCTTAATGTTGACCTCAAAACATCGCCACTGTCCTTCCCGATAGGTGCGCTTTGGTGCCTAAGGCCATAAGTAGGTATATCAGTATATTCAATGGGAGGTGTTTTGATGAACGATTTTAAATTAATTATGCTAATTATAGGTACCAAAATTTGTTCTGTTCTTATTGTTATGTTTCATGTATTTATGTATGTGGGTCGCTAGTTCATGTATTTTGTCGTATGTTAGTGTGTTGTCTCTTTAATTTGTCTTATGGCTGTTGTGTCAATATATTAATAATAAAAAACGCAGTTGAATTGTTGGTTTGTTATCTTCGCCTTGGTTGTTGTTGTTTTTGTTGCTCTTTCGACGCGTGATAACTCAACATGAACGCTGTTAAATTATGCAAAACTCGTCTGTGGGGAGACGCAGATGCCTTGAGCCCTGTTCTTAAGGATATGCAGCCCTGCGAAAATTCACTTTCACCGACTTTCGTATTAGAGTACATTACTTGAGTACACTCAACCCTGTTAATTAGCGCTCCTGCTTACGTCCCTACACCTACTGCAGCTAGCACCGCCGCCACCACCGCCACCACCGCCACCGCCACCACCGCCACCGCCACCACCGCCACCACCACCACCACCACCACCACCACTACCACCACTACCACTAGTAGTAGTAATAGTAGTACTATTGCAAGTATTACTACTACTACACATACCGATAAATTAGACTGTCAGAATCACGTTATACTGCTACTACTGCTACTACTACTACTACTACTACTACTACTACTACTACTACTACTACTACTACTACTACTACTACTACTACACATGCCAATAAAAGTAAACTGTCAGGATAATGACAACCATATGAAGACTGCATAAGATTCAGGGGCGTAGGTGAGTGTGGAGGTTGGTGCGGCCACCCCGGGCAGCAAATTGAGTGGTAGACTGAATATTTTAAATGAAAATTTTGAGTTTCTGCACTTAAATTTTAAATTACTGAGTCGAATATAAGGAAATTGAATAAATAATTATGTTCTTTTTTAAAGTTCGTAATTTATGTTTGGGGCGGCCATTGTGATTACTGGCCCAGGGCACCAAAATACGCCACTGTAACGTACATAATCTCCCCACAACCGTACGTGTACCATCCTTAGAAACACTAGAACACAATATTATTCCATGTCATTACTAATACCGTACCTTTTCGTGGAACTACTGTTGCACGCGTACGTTCACTCACTGATAAAGGATGACGTGCAGTTCGAAATGCCTGTTAGTATGCGTATCACAGATTCCGTGCCTGCTCTCTGCTGTCCCAAACACGCCTCTTGCGCGCTGCACGAAGAGTGACCGTATGGCGTACGATGCGCGGCGTATTGTATTGGCCCGGCCGCCTGGCCAGAACGCGAAATCATTGTAGCGTTGTGCAACATGAGCGCTGAGTGTCATTGTCACGCGACACCGTCAGTCAGAGCGGCGTTGTGTTTATAACCTCGGCACGTTATCTTACCAAAACAATGGACTCACCTACGTGTCTGCGGGCCAAACGGCGGTCGGCTAAGTTTCCAATGCTGGGAGCGCCACATATTTCGAACAAATAAAATTACCAAAGAATAAGGAAAATTACCATGAGTGGAGGTGTGGCTAAGGTTGATTAGAGTTGTGTTAGAAAAAAAAAACATAATTTAGGGAGATGGATCTTGTTGAAATGACATTTCACTGTCACACGCAAAGCCGATGCTTCGGAGTGGGCTGGGAAGTGGGATGAGGATGGAATTGTAACACAGAGTGCTTTTTGTCACCTTACCGAGCACAGCAGCTTTATCACATAGGAAATCTGCATCCGCCGGTACATCCCATGTGCCCAGGGCAGCGACAAGAGAGACCCAGCGTGTCATATGGTAACTAAAACCAACAAATGCACACAAGTTTATGAAAATATAAACGTAGTAATACCTCTTACATGTTTCGGCCACTCATGTGGCCATCCTCAGGGAGATGCGTTACAAAGAATAAATACATTGAGATGTATCTCAATGTATTCTTCGTACCGCACCTCCCGCTGCGGCGCTTTGAGAGGAAAAAGTTTTGGACACCCCTGCCGTTCGTAATTATGTGTCGTATTATTTAGCTCCACATCACTTCTATATTTGATACAGCATTGTTGGATTCTACTCGCACCTACCAATCGCTGCGGCTAAAATTCAGGATTAAGCAGTTGCTGGTATGGTGAAATGTTTCCGGAGGTAGGTGCAGCTTCTTTTACGCACAGAGTTCGGTGCGAATGTTGACAAGCCAACAGCAGACCGTTTGTCATAACAGTAAACAAATAGTATTAGCATTATTAGCAGTGTTTGTAAGCAACACTAGTTTACCGTCAGTGGGGTTTCCCCTAACAAGGCGATTGTTAGTTTCATGCCCGTCGTGAGGTTGACTGAGCGCCTGTATTCGCTTGCCTGGACAAAAGAAAATACGACCTCCACTACTGCTCACCGAACGCACCCTTCAGGAAATCCTGAAGGGCAGAATTCTTCATACATACCTAATGCGGAGGCCCAGGTTCGATCCCGGGTCAGTTTACGTGGGATTTGTGGTGGACAAAGTGGCACTGGGACAGGTTTTTTTCCGAGCACTTCGGTCTTCCTCTGTCAATTTTATTCCACCGGTGCTCCATTACTAGGAAAAGGACAAACAATAATAATAATCATCATCATCTTTATCTTCATCGCCGGGTTACGCAATAAGCCTCAAGGCTGCGGTGCGTCCCTAGCCTCTGCTGCGGGGCCCTTCACCGCTAAAAAAATACATACCTAATTCTTCAGACTGAAAAATACCCGCGATCGGGAATTTGTTGGGATCTGCGCTCTTCTGACGTATTTCTCACCGTCGAGTGGTAATCCTTTACCGACGTTTCGGGACAACGTATCGGTCTCATCTTCAAGGGCAAAGGGTTGACCCTCGAAGATGGGACCGATACGTTGTCCCGAAACGTCGGTAAAGGATACCACTCGTCGCTGTGTAATACTCCAGAAAGGTGTAAATCTCATCAACACGGAGGCGGAACCTTGAAATCACAGAAAGGATGCTCGTTACGTTTCACCACGTTGCCAACCAGCATGCTGCAACTTGCTGGCTTCATACAAGCTTCTGCTGCTGTTGTTGCATCCGACGCGCTTATAAATGTGTGGACTGAACTTCAGTGCAGAGACAGTAGACACTTCTCAAATTAGGCAGCAGTCACATTCCGGAACGTCCAGCGCAATTCGAATTTTGGGCAAGTCGGGACTCAGTATACATGCGCCAGACAGAATGGAGTATGATCAGCCGCAGAATGACGAAACCGCCTGTGTTATCGCCCAGCAGTATTCTTCCGCCACATTTGTCTCATTGAGTTTTCATTCCCACAAGGAAAAAAAAAATACTGCGCGCATTTTAAAAATGATTTTGTTTTATTTTTAGACTTTTTATTAAAGTTGCCAATCTCTGAACCTGCATACCCCGAAACTGCGTAAGGCGGGTAGTGTCTGTTATGTGCCGGGACTTGCAGTACCCTTACGAAGCATCTGTAGACTTCTAAATGTAGGTCACAAAGACTTAATTATATAACCTACCAAAATAGTATTAGATCTCTTTTCCGTGCCTCTTAATTCTTGCGCAATATTACATTAAATTCATCTACGTATCCTGCCTTCATGCGGCATTTTTAGAAAGATAGTAGAATGTTGTCAATCTAAGGCGCGGGTGTGCAGGTGCTCGCTTGCTGGGATTGCGGGTTCGAATCCTGCAGGGGCATGGATGCCTGTTGTGAGTGTCATGTGTTGTCAGGTAGAGGTCTCTGCGACTGGCCGATCCGTCGACCAGAGGAGCCCTACCGTGGTGCGTGTGCGTGTATGTGTTTGTGTGCGCGCGTGTGTCACTGAGTGTGATCAAGCGGCACACTGACCTCCACACATGAAATGGACAAAATCTGTTCTCAATTGCCTACCTTAACAAGCTTACTGGACTGTGGTGCCCAGTCAGTGAGAACAGCTCTGTCTAACAAGTCCACCAGACTAGGTGCTTTCGCTTATTTGAAAACGGAAGCACAATCGGCTTCCGAAACGTAGTACTTCGTTAAAAATTAGACGATGGACAAATTTCAACGACAGATGATTATATCGTTAAGTAATATACCGCCGTTAGAGCCCTGTAGTGCTTCATCATCTTACAGACTTTGTAAACTTACACTGTGTGACCGCAAATTGAAAGTGTGCAGGCCCACCGTGTTTTATCGAATGGTGCATCGCGACCGTCTGACGAAATGTCAGCCACTGAGAGTAAATTCGTTCTTTGCGACAGCAAATAAATATACATCAGACTGGATTTTATATGCAGGACGGATACAGCGATAATGCAGTAGGCTTTTATGGGAGAGGTACCAGGTTTGAATTTCGGTCTCGACATCCCCTTCTCTGACTGAGGTTACTTTTGGTTTATTCAATTTAAAATAATATCTGTGCAGTACCTTGTTAAGCTCGCTGCCGCTTCTTGCCAAATGCTTTTTAATTCATCATTTAAAATTCCAGACACTGACATCATCGTCAAATAACCACAAGACCTTACTGTCTTCTACATGTGAAAACACGTCTACGAAATTTGTTACAAGTTCAACGTCTTTTTACATTTTTATGACTGGAAATGGGTCATAGCTTCTTCTTGCCGTAACTCGGTGGTTATGTTGCTTTCTGAACCACGCAATCTCAATTGCCAAGATCAGAAAACTCCAGACAATGCTTCCAGCATACAGCGACAGGATAAGTTGCACGTGTCGCAAAGTAACTGTGGTGTTAGGCACAGAGTCGTCTTCCGCAGCCGCTGGAGAATGCGTTGTCCACTTTGTGCGTAGATACTGCAAGATGCCACTGGCCTGCAGGCGGTGGATGCTGCAACAGGAGCGATAATCTATCTTAACAGGGTATAAGGCAGACTGTTGTATACTTAAGATGGAGACAATAAATTCCAAAGATGTATGGGTAAATAGTGTCCACACTACATGCCCTCACGTCCCAAGAGACAGTAATTTTCATCTGACTTTCTGTGTTGGAGACAGGGAAGTGGCTTGCACTTGTATCTCCGTGGCCCAATTAATTTCCCACTATTCATGAAGATTCAAGTCTTGTGGAATATAATGCCGTGTAGAATGCTGTATATCTGTCTGTTCCGGGTGCGCACCCAGAATTTTTCAATGGAGGCTGACCCTGAGGCTATATATAATTTGTTTGATTTTAAAAATCGTATTATAAAATCATGTTGTAAGTACAATATAATACCGTCTGCAAGTGCATTTATATACATACGAATATAACTACCATGCTCCATGACTCAATCACAGTGTCCTATCTTCTTTTTTTTAATTTTATTAATTTATTTTTCAAAATTGTAATGTACTAGTCATTAGCTTATTTCGGTGGCTGATTTCGGCTGAAAGAGAAATCACGTAAAACTTTTGATATCATAATGTATACAAAACCTGTATTTTTTTTAAATTTCGGTTCTGGGGGGTTGAGGGGTTGCAACACGACAACGCCTTCCCCCCCTTGGGTGCGCCTCTGGCCTGTTCGCTATGTGCTGTCTGTACAGTTTGATTCATATCTTTCCATTATTAAAAGTTCTGTAACCGTGCATTGGACAGTTAGGCATGGTAACTGAAACTAACAAATGCACACAAATTTATGAAAATATGTTATAAATGTGGTAGTATCTCCTACATGTTTCGGCCACCCATGTGGCTGGATTGCTTGACCGTTGAAGGTGGGACCGATAACTTGTCCCGAAACGTCGGTAAGAAGCTACCATTCTAAGCTGCCCAAAATCCCAAAAGAGCGCGGCTCTAAAATATATTCACTTATAGGTCTCTTTGAAAGAAACTTAACTGGTCAGGTGAAACCACACTGCGTGTATGACGTGTCGCATATTTGCGTAGCTTGTGTTAGTGTAGAAAATGTAACAGAAATTAATAGAGCTACAACAGGATTGCAACGGCTTTGAACTTACTGAAACTGAAATACACTAAACTGAGATACGCCCTCTTCTGGGGTATTACGCAGCGATGAGTGATAATTCCGTACAAACCTTTCGGCACAAACTATCCGTCTTATCTTGTTTGTGCCGAAAGGTTTGTACGGAATTACCACTCAACCCTGAGACCTATAAGTTGTACCGAAACGTCGGTACGGAATTGCCACTCAACACTGCGTAATATCTCAGAAGAGAGCAGATCTCATTGACGTCGCGGAAGCAGCCTGAAATCAGGCATTCCACTAAACTGCTTTAGCTAAAGTTAGCTAGACACACAGGGTCACGTACTAGGAGTTAATTAGGGTCGTGTAAGGGAATCGAGCGCGCAACTTCAGGGACACAGGGACTGCGAAGTACTGGCCACGAATCTGCTTCATCTGGCAGGGTAAAGATGCGTTTTCAGTTATGACACCCATATTGGACGGCGTCTCGAGCACCACCACGCCCCATTTGCATAAGGCAGCCTCCAAATCCCGGTTGTCAACCACTTTGCCGCAGGGTTTCCTGGTTACTACGTTTCGCCATTTTGGGGCAACCTCTTCATTTGACTCCTTCTCCTGCAAGATATTTTGCAGTGATTAGTATTGCCACAAAACAGGTTAGCATCTGATATATTCGGGAGATGGCTGTTTCGAATTTTATATTGTTCATACCGTGCATTTTCTAAATTTATTAAATCAATCAACTCATGCACGGAATAAAATACATTCGTGGGCTTTTACGAAAAAAAAACCCCTACACGTTTCGGCACAGAGATGCCGTCATCGGGCGGCATTCAGTACAAGGGAATGTACATTCAACACACCTGTCTAGTTATTATGCCGCCTCTACTGAAATGATTAAAATATTAAACATTGCGATTCTAAAGTACATAAAATTAATAACCATAAATTACAATGTTGTAATATTAACAGTATTAAAGGTATTAAAAATAAGCTGTTCTAGACGTTGCTGTAGTGTACTGTACAACTGTATGGATCGTGCACACAAAGATCTATGTCGATCTGTGTAGAGATCTCGTCCTGGTGGAGCGTGTGCAGTGTATCGTGTCGAGTGGTGAGGTATAATCTTCCAACTCGATGCCATATATTTACAGCTGGGAAAAATCATTAAATAAAAAAAGACAAAAGAATATCTTCCTGTTGAAAACATAAAGATACCTTGAGTCGCATGTAAGCGTAACTAAGGTTTCTAACACACAGCGCATGAGTTCCCTTGCTGGCCACGTCCTCTAGGTTACTGACGGGCAGAGCTGGGTTGGTGACGGCCAAACTTGCCATCAGAACCGCGGAGTAGGAGTTGTACAGCAGTAGACTGAACAGCAGAATGGTTACCATCAACAGCCGGCCCGAGGCTGAACTGGGCTTCAGCTGGAACCCTGCAACATGTACACACATAAGGCACAATAATTCCATGTTCATGTCTAGGGCTCTGCGCAGCAGGCATCGACACCTTTCGATGGCTGAGGTAGAGATCGGAGATCGAGTGGTATGTCTATCAGCGCGACCCCGTCGAAAGTTAGCTGTGAGTAACAGCAATTTTATGCAGCAACCGTCATTACTGTCAGAGAATACTGTTGTCGATATTTGGCTCATCTCTAACCTAAGATCGGAGGCGGGAAGAGGGTCGGCTTTATGCACCAGCAAAGCAAGGCATGCCTGCTGCGGCACAGGCATTTTAGTCACGTTCTTATGTTAAAATGAAATGAGTATACCTTTTGTAAATTTTTTTATTTCACCAAAAACAACATTTCTTCTAAATTTTTAGCATTCCAAAAAATTGGTGCAAACTGCAGAGAAGTTCGGGTAAAAACCGAGGCAAAGGTTAAGGGCCTAAAAACAGGGCAAAAAACATAGAGCCAGTGCTGAAGCCGGACCCAGCAGAGCAGAAGCTTAGTTCAACTACTTGCCAACAGGGTCACGTTTGATATCACAACTCGATGGAGACTTATGACCTTACTGGATTTCCGTTTTGTGTCTTCTGTTGTTTTATTCATGAGCGACATTCTCTCCGACGATAGAAGTATTTGCTTATGTCGAGAGTATGAATATTGTTTCGCGCATTTGCACTAAACACAGGCACTTTCCATACTGTACGGTATAGATTATTTACGTGGTGTTTTACATTCTGTACAGTGGTCAACTGCCACTGCATGCTTGTGTACGTCACGACGTTACTCAGTCCAGCTGCCCGAGTGGTAGTGCAGCTGACGGCCACCGTTTGTTCATTATGTACTTATTTGTGACATCTCATCCCACTGTACTCGCATTTGGATTCAAATAATTTGAATAACTTCGACATATTGCCTATAGTATCAGAAATTTAAGGGATTTCGAAGGCCTCGTAAAAAAGTCACATCGGTATGTGCTTGACAGTATTGCTAGCGAAAGTATCTAGAAGAATTCTACACTGCTGGCGCTACAGTTTCAATAAAGTATCTAGAAGAATTCTGCACTGCTGGCGCTACAGTTTCAATAAAGTATCTAGAAGAATTCTACACTGCTGGCGCTACAGTTTCAATAAAGTATCTAGAATAATTCTACACTGCTGGCGCTACAGTTTCAATAAAGTATCTAGAAGAATTCTACACTGCTGGCGTTACAGTTTCAATAAAGACAGAGTGAGGGGGAGGGAGGGAAAAGAGCTCCGAAACGTCGCATAGTATCCATACAACAGTACTAAACCTTGCCGGTTGCTTCAGCAATAAAATAAGTGAGTGATTAGTGAAGCCTCATGCAAGTCACGCACCTTTGTGTGTTTGTCAGAATCACCATCAGCTTTCTGCTCCAGTTCCAAAATTCAGTCTTACACAGAAGCTGCTGACAATATTTAATGTTGCAAACGTATTTTCTCAAAATTTACAGAAAGGAAGGTCTTAATTGAGTAAAATTTTTACCTTCTGAACAAATGCTTCCCAGCACTGACAGGAAGCAGATGCCTAGGGCTCCATTTCCAACGTGATCCTCTTCCTGAAGGAGAAGTTGAAGCATGTCTATATCCGAGTGGGGGGATCTGTTTTCTTCGAAAGCTCCAAATTTATACATAATTGTGGTTGCTACAATCAGTAGCATTATTGTAGCCAAAGTAGCAATCCACAATTTAGGAGTCCACACTGTGAAGTGTGACTCGGGAGATGCCTTGCTTTCTGGTGCCCTCACGTAGAGTTCGTACCTTCAGGAAAACAATGTGTAAGAAAAGCGTATAATTAATTGCTGGTCAGTACTGCTCCAAAAATGCTTAATTGACTAAGGAATCACCTAAGAAGGGAGACACGAGGGAAGATTTTCCACGTATACTTATTTTAACCAACGCCAAGATCGAGTGGTTATAATTCTTGATTCTTATTTGGAAAGTTCCACGTTAAAGTCTTGGGCAGGATATAGTCTGTCCTTGCTGTGGATCTTTACAGTTTTGATTAACACCTCGGGGCAAATATCTGGACAGTATCTCCAATTAGGTCACTACCGATTCCTTCCATATCCTCTCCAAGTCACTATTCATTAACCCTCTCTTTTAGCTCTATATATTATAAGCCTTTGAAAGAACTAACCAAATAACTCCATGTATCAGGGTCTTCTCTGTTTAGGAACCAGTATTTCCTTACCTATTAAAAAATCCACTCATTTTGTAAAACTAGAAGGTTCATTGCCCTGTTCACAAAAGCCCGCCACTTGTCCTTGTCTCGAGCCAGATGAATCCAATTCACCCTATCCAGTCCTATAGCTTTGGAGATTTATTTCATTATAATCCTCACGTCTGTCTGTGCCCACGTCTTCGAAGAGGTCTCTATTTTTTACTGTTCCCACCTAAATCCTGCACGCATTTCTCTTCTTCCCTATAGGTGCCAAATGTTCCGCCCAACTCATCGTCTTTATTTGATGGCCGTAATTACATTTCGTACGGAGTACAAATTTTTAAATCATCAGTATGAACATTTTGTAAATCTTGGCCATTAAAGTGTGACAAAATTACTGTGCTGAATTTTCTATGGGCTTGCATACGGTTACGTTGAAACAATGCAGGAAATAGAATAAAGAAAAATATAGTAATTATGTATTCAAATAATTCTTATCTATACATAATATGACATTTGATATCATTATATACTGAACTTTGTCCGTCGCCCCAGTTTAAAATAGAAAGTTGATTTTTTTTAGACTAAGTGTAAAATTTGCCTTAAAAACTCCTATAATGTGCTTACACCTTTGTGTCATGTCGTGTATTCTAGAAAGCTCTAACAATTTGTAAAAACAACAACTGTTGTAAACTTTTCAATAATTTCTATGGACAAAACGCTCGAAGGAAGCAAGCCCAAGTTCGCCATTTACCCAACTAGAAAGCAGTTGCCCACACTGTGAGAACCTGGGCGTCATTGTCAAGGACATGCGCAGTTATGTCATCGGGCAGTTAAGTTTATGTCTTGGCAAATACCTGGCCGTGTTTTCTCTGCTGTCGCTGCCTTACTTGGCTTAATTACATAAGCTCTTGATTTAAGAATTATCCGCTGATATATAGCCCGGAGTCACAACTTTGTCACAACGCCACTGTAAGTTTATACAGCTACAGTGTAACCTGTGAAGTTGGGCCTCCCTGTAATCCAACCACTCGTATAAATTTACTTCTTTTACACAACCGCTGCAATTGCATTAATGTGGACATTACGGACCGTCTTTAACGCTACCAACAATCTGGCAACCTGGATAGCCCAGTCAGTATAGTGACGAGGCTACGGAACGAAAAATCAGAGGGTTCGCGGTTCGTTTCCCGCCTGAAGTAGGAGATTTCTATTTCTTCCATTGAGCCAGGATCGGCTCGGATACCCACCTGGCCACCTATTCGATGCAAACCGGCAAGTCTTTCCTTTGGCTTAGAACGGCCGGAACGTGAATCTGACCAATCACGTCCGTCTAGTGCCGAGTTTCAGAATGAGAAGACCCATATCTGTATTTATCCCTATGCCTTCATGTTGTGCACAGGGACAATTTTAATTTTACCATTATTATATTTCAGTGCACATTTATGAAAACTCATGATTAGATTAAAATTCCACGATTTAAAAATTCCAGTCATGAAAATTCTTTCATGCACTCTATGTGATATCAAACACGAAGAAATTAAGAGAAAAATTGTGAACCGCACGATTGTGTAGCTGTTTCTTTGGAGTGTATCGCAAGGCGCTCTTAACCTTTATCCTGCTAATGTGAAATATATGGTGAGCTGCTAATATTGCCAGCACCACTAATGTGTAATATTTGGTGACCTACATTTGGCAACGCTGAAAGCAGCCTCTTTGGTCACCAAATACTACACATTAGTGGTGCTGGCATTATTAGCAGCTCACCATATATTCCACATTAGCAGGATAAAGGTTAACAGCTTACACGGTATAGCTTAGATAGTTGGTTGACTCTGAGCAATGAGTTGGACGAGGTATGGAAGGATGAAGGCCTGAAGTAAATTGAATAGTACCCCACCTAGAGGAATTACAAAAATCACAAAGGGTCCTTAGTGCGGGTAGTCAGTACTGCAGCAAAGATTCGAATCGGACACATTCTGAATAAAAATCAGGGGAGTTTTTTTGGGGGGGATAGTGAAGGGCCCCGCAGCAGACGCTACGGACGCACCGCAGCCTTGAAGCTTCTTGTGCAACCCTGTGATGAAGATGATGATGATTATTATTATTTTTTTGTTCTTTTCCTAGTAACGGAGCACCGGTGGAATGAAATTGACAGGGGAAAACCGAAGTACTCGGAGTAAAACCTGTCCCAGTGCCACTTTGTCCACCACAAATCCCACATGGACTGACCCGGGATCGAACCCAGGCCTCCGCGGTGGGAGGCCGGCGGCTAACCGCCTGAGCCATGGCACGGCCTAATCAGGAGAGTTACCATTTGATTCAGCTTCTCCAATCTACTTACCTTGATTACCCTTAATAAAACACAGTAAAACTCAGTTATGACGTCATGAAGGGTACCTAACCTTTTATGTCGTTACAAACGAGTGTCGTTATAACCGAGGAGTATAATGTTGTTGTTAACAGTGTGGAATTAATTGGTACCACATCATATCTGATGCTATGCAGGAGGTGTCGCACAAACCGATGTCGTTATAACCGGGTTCAACTGTATAAACAGCCATTATAGAACAAGAGACTTAAATTTTCCTTTTCAAACTGCGACTGCTTGCGGCATCAGCAATAAAATGTTGCAAAACTGGCACCTGAAACTCTATATTTTCACCGATGAAACTTTTGTATTAATTTATGGAAACGTTAATGGACAGAGCACAGTAGTAGCAAAGAAATCTGACCTGTTAATTGCTTGAACCTACAACACCTGACAGTCCTTGCCACTGATATGTTGTTTGATTTCTGAAATTGTAGGCTGGGAATTGAACCTCCAAACAGTTTCAGAGGCTAGGAAAAACCATTGGGAATAAACAGAGTTCTGTTATGTCATTTATACTCCTAAGGATGGCATCATATAAGATAAACCTGATCTGCCTGTGTGTTAAGCAACACCATAAGGCCTAGCGCGCACTAGCGTTTTAAACCGCCGCGTTTTCTTTACCGCTGCGATGAAACATGTTTTAACCCTTTAAAGAAGAAGTGTGTCTGTTTTATATAAGGACTCAGTGCGTACCGCGCTGTAAACACTCTCCACTTCGGTTATAAAAACCAGTTTCTTAATGTTTTATAAGGCAAAAGTTGCTGTTTGTTCTGAGATCCGTACAAAACACATAAACGCAATGTGGACACCACGTAGAATTTTTTAATGTTAAACGTGGTGGTACGTAAAGTTACCGCTAGGCTTTAAAAGGTTAAACGGAAGCGAGCGCACGGGCTGCTCTTTCATTGCGGTGTTTTTCCAGCCGCAACATGCTTCATTTTCTGGGCGGTGCGGTGGCCTCCCAGCCGTTGGCGGTGGCAATGCAACTCGAAGGGACTTACCTACTTGCGCGCACGAGAGATAAAATAACCGCCCGGCTGCCAGGCACAGGCACCCTCATCAGAGTATTTGGTAGGTAATACTTAGTGTATTGATGAACATCTCGTCGAAATTGTTGCAGCTCATTCTAAAATATCCAAAGAACTGCCCTTTCAGTAATCTTTGACTTACAAGTGGATGTACCCAAAACTTCTTTCTTCGTTTTGCCCTAGTTCTTAGTAGCAGATCGCACACAGCAACCGACTCAACAAAATCCATGCTTTAGCCAGGATAGCGCACACACCGTCTGCAACGAATTCAACTCTCAAATCTGAGGAGAACGTAAGAATTTAGCGTTTCTTTTACCGTCCGTGAGCACAACCAAGAAATAATCTGCTGCGGCGTTTTTTTCACCGCGACGGCAGAAAACTGCCCGTGCACCCTAGCCCTAAGCCGTTTCTATGGAACTCACTATTACCAGCTAGAAGCCACGGGTCTAGTGAAGTCGTACTGGCCCATATTGTTGCCGGTAATTACTGTAGGCTGAAGGAGAACATCCGCCTCTCCCGATCTCAGTAGCGCTTGGCCTTCCAAGAATCCAGCTCTTTTTATTACTGTCCTGCAAAGTGTAAGGTAGCATACAAATCTGAGAAAGCCGGACACTCTCTTACTATAGTATAAATCAGGGCTGCGGAGTCGGTAGATGAAACTCCGACTCCGACTCCTTCATGAAAGCTCAATATGCATTAATAATGGTAAACCTATGGGATATTTCATCATCACCACGTGAATCATCAGGCTACTTTTTAGACGTACAGCCTATATTTAAGTATAAGTATGGTGTAAGTATAAGTCTAATGATTACTGTAGCTATCAGGGCTCTGGGTTTGGAGTATCTAGTTAAGATTTAAGATTGAGGTCGGAGTCGGTACATTTTTACCGACTCCGACTCCGACTCCTACTCCACCTAAAATTCCTTCCGACTCCTACTCCACCTAAAATTCCTTCCGACACCGACTCCGACTCCGCAGCCCTGGTATAAACACTGCTATGGTGTTTAGCTATATCCTGAATCTGACTATAAACACTGCTATGGTGTTTGGCTATATGTTGAATCTGACTATAAGCACTGCTATGGTGTTTGGCTATATGTTGAATCTGACTATAAACACTGCTATGGTGTTGGCTATATGCTGAATCTGACTATAAACACTGCTATGGTGTTTGGCTATATGCTGAATCTGACTATAAACACTGCTATGGTGTTTGGCTATATGCTGAATCTGACTATAAACACTGCTATGGTGTTTGGCTATATGCTGAATCTGACGAAAAATTTTATTTTTTATTGTGCCCAGAAATGCCCTAAAGGGGCCCCGCCCAAAACGTGGTGGTCATCACAATTTTTTAAGTTGTCTCGAAGTTTCTGGACAGATAAGAACTCGCATGCCTCCTCTGTATACTTGTTTGAAGATGGCATATTTGGAACGATATGAAGTAAAGGCCCTTTTTTGAAAAAAACTTAAGCTAAATATTTTGTGCTAACGATATAACAGTGTTGTCATGAATGCAGGTGTTTTATAAGAATTTGAAACAAAGATATTTTATTTGTTTAAAGGGATTACGTCTTTTGCTCAGTTTCGCCAAAAAGAATTTTCTCTTCCTAATGCATTTTCTGTCAATTA
Organism: Coptotermes formosanus; assembly: GCA_013340265.1. Classification (NCBI taxonomy): domain Eukaryota; kingdom Metazoa; phylum Arthropoda; class Insecta; order Blattodea; family Rhinotermitidae; genus Coptotermes; species Coptotermes formosanus. The sequence goes on from BLKM01010564.1 coordinate 1,093,983, forward strand.
AGAATAAGCTTCGAGCTCCACATGAGGTGCTATTGTGCCTTACCTAAACTGTAACACTCGCTGGATGATCAACCACAGATCCCCGATGTACCCCGACAGTTCGTTCTCGTTGCAGCTTGGGCGAATCACGACATACGGCACATACTGAAAACAGCATGGATAAACGTGAAGCTAGGGTGTAAATCTGAAAAGCAGCCTTTGATGCAAGAACGTATATTACAAATGTCTGAAAAGAAATGGCTAAAGAATGTATCCTACTTGGAGCTAAGGAATACGAGCTGAACAATTTGGACCAATAAGAATCTGCCCCATTTTTAGAAGCTAAATTCCACCATAATTGTCTTCAGGGATATAACGCCGTGTAGTCTAGTACAAATACACCGACGTTTCAGAAGACCCTGTTGTCTATATCGCCAGTGTATTTATTTATCCTAATGGTCAGGGTAGTAGGTTTGTCTAACATGTAGGTACATATCTACACACTACACGGCGTCACATCCCAGAACACGGTTACCCTCATAATCACAACCATGACAGTCTCAAATATCACAGGTCAGCTATTGATATTAGGGTGGCAGAATCAATGGAGATCCGATGGGAATACGACACTTCGTATACAGATTTTTGTTTTGCAAAACCGCTTGAAATATCTAGGAAATGGGAGAATAACATTAAGACAGAGCTTAGGGAAGCACGCTCTGGAATTAAGCTGGAGGACCGTGTTCATTGAAGGGTTTATGATTCTTGGTGCTGAACGTTAGGGTGTTCTGATACAGAGAATTCACATATTGTTTGTTATTTAAACCTAATACACTCATATTGCGCCTACATAACGTCTTGAAAAGAAGCAAGAGTCGTTGACACTTCGAATTTTTGCTGCACTGCCGCCATGTCAGTATTATTGACGGCAGGAAATCCGAGGTATAAATGAGAAAAATTCACCGTTCTAAGCAAAACCTGTGAAGACCCGTCAATGATTTCAAACCTACTGGGGGCGGACACTCGAAGGCACGGACCTGAAGGCACCGCCTGCCTTTTTTATCAGATGTGAAAGAAGGTACGAACAAGAAAGTTAAATTCTGGGGCATTGAGCCGTGTGTGCTGGTTAATATTTACCGATGTTTCAGAGCAGCGTATTTCCATCGGATCAACAGCAGATACCAATCGACGCGACGTAATGTCCTAAGAGAACTGAACTTTATTAAACACCGATGCGAGAACTTCATATCTCGCAGGATATAAAGATAGAGTCGAACTTGGTTATAACGTCATGAAGGGGACTGTATGTTTTGTGTCGTTATAAACGAGTGTCCTTATAACCGAGGTGTATAATGTTATAGTTAACAGTGACGAATTAATTGTACCAGGCGCGCATCAGAATTTTTCGTTGCGGGGGGGGGGGGGGGGAGGGGGCTGACCCTGAGGCTATATATAATTTATGTGTGATTTTAAAAATTGTGCTGTAAAAATCATGTTGTAGGTAGGCCTACCACGTAACGCTCTGTGCAACTGAATTTATATACATACAACTAAAACTAAATATTCCATGACTTAGTCAGCGTCCTATCTTCTCTTTTTTTTTAATTTTATTAATTGATTTTTCAGAATTCTAATGTACTAGTCGTCAGTCGACTTCAGTGGCTGATTTTTGGCTGAAGGAGAAATCGCGATAAACATTTGATATCATAATATCTACAAAGTCGGTATTTTTTAAATTTCGTTTTTGGGGGGTTTGGAAGGCTGCAGCCCGGCAGCCCCCCTTGGGTGCGCCCTTGAATTATACCTTAGAAAATCTGAAGCTGTAGGCAATGTGTGTAAACCGATGCCGTTTTAACCGGGCTCGACTCTATCTTAAAATTATATGTGTGTGTGTGTGTGTGTGTGTATAGTGCACTTACATTCTCTGCAGCAACAATGATTGTCCGATTTACAATACCCTTGTAGAAACTTTCACGTCTCTGCAGGAATCCCAAATGTACATCAAACGTGACATGATACACCTCCTTGTTGATCATTACTAAATTCTTTTTCGGGTCATTTTCAATGCTTATTGCATGAGCAAAACCGTCTTCATGGAGGTGAAAGATTGTATTTGTAGACTGTGAGAAACGGAGAAGCAATATCTGCGCAGTTACCTGGAATAAAGTGTTACTGCTATCAGGTTTGTAGAGTAGAAGGAAGTTTCAAGAAATTGCGACATCTTGTTGACATTTTCGGTAAACTTCCGAAATGTCATGAATTTTGTTTTAAATCTAAAACATCTTACCGTACGGGGCACTAAATTTAGTGACGTCGCTATAGGTTTATGTTTAGAGTAGGCTTTCTTGCTGTCCTAAAATAAATGTTTCGTTGGCTTGTGTTTTAATTACACTAACTCCCACGTGCAAAAGCCCTTCTGAGAAAGCAATACTCTGCGTTGTTAAAAAGGTCCAAAATTTTTACCAAACCCGAAGTTGAGGATTCAGAGTGTTATCTTATTCACAAAGGGACACCGAATTTTATATTCCTGCTTCGTAATTGGGAAGACTCAGGTTCATATTTCAGTACTGTTACAGGATATTCGGACGCGGTATTTTTTGTGGCTTTCCTTAGTGTCTCCAAGCAAATTCCGGTATATGACACAAAATTAGGCCGCGAATGTTTCATTTCCCATCCTACTGAGTTCATAAATCACTAATTAGCCCGATATTGAAGGTGTTGAAAAAAATCAAGACCAAATGAATGTAGAAATATGGACAAATGTAGGAAATTAATAAGGTCGGAGATGTGAATCATCGCTTCAATATGTGATTCAATTTTTACACAACATATGCAGATATAATTCGATACGTACAAGGAAGATACACGTAGGGCCTATAAATCAATATGGATACAGCTTATGCAGGCATAATTCCATACATATACCAATAATACAGATATAATTCGGCATGTACACAGCAGATACAGGCATTATTCCATGCGTACACCCCAGACATGGGTATAATTCGATACTCACACAGCAGCTACAGGCATAATTTCATACGTACACCACAGACATAGGTATAATTCGATAATTACACAGCAGCTGCAGGCATAATTTCATACGTACACCACAGACACAGGTATAATTCGATACTTACACGGCAGCTACAGGCATAATTTCATACGTACACCACAGATACAGGTATAATTCGACATGTACACAACAGATGCAGCTATAATTTGATAGATACACCACAGATACAGGTACATTTCTACGTGTACACAGCAGATACAGGAAAAATTGGATAGGTACCTAACTGGTGCAGGTATAATTCGATAAAAGCACAGCGTATAGAAGTATATTTCGATAATTACACAGCAAATGTAGCTGTAATTCAATATATACACAGCAGATATCAGTGTAATATTTTTGTTGGAGACTCTCGTCATATCAACTGTGCAGATATTTTCAGGCAATATTCAATCTAAATAAGAGATGCATTTTGAGGTAGCGTATTGTTTAAGTTATTTTTGCACTAAGAACTTACCACGAGCAATGGTTGAACTCCATACATTTTACTAAATACTGGGTGCTACCTGGAAGTAAACTTCGAGGATTGCTGAAGTAATCGTGTGTATGCTGCCAGCGAATAACTGGGAATGTTTCGATTGTAACACACCTTTATCTTAATATACTTGCATCCGGAGATTTTAATAAGCCTCGTGCTGTTTATTCCCACAGCTAAATGAAGCCAGTGTAGTGAAATTGTATTTTGAGATCTTATCTATCCCTCGTGTATTCTTGTGTATGTCATTAGGAAACCAAGTAATGTGATGTTTGTCAAGTCTGACAGGACCACTATTTTCATTTCAGTTCATTTATTGTACATTCCGTCAATCCATACAAGGTCGATAAGCCTAAAGGATATAGAATTTATGATACAAATATTATGAGGACAAATAAGTATATAATATACACATTTTACAATGAATCCTGAATTATCGACAAAGAATATGCTTATAAAAAATACCCAATTTACAATGATAAAAAATATATAAATAAATGTGTATGAATGTAATAGTTACATAAAAATTACACATAAAATTATAAGCAGGATAATAAGCTATTAATTTCAACAGAGAAATGAATACATAAAACTATAAGCAGGTCAATAAGTTTTTACTACTATTAAAATACTCCTCTAAGGTATAAAATGAATTAAGATGCAGAAAACTACTTAAGGCCAATCTAAATTGATTAACGTCATGGGATAAATCTTTTATATCAGAGGGAAGATTGTTAAAAATTTTAATACCAGCATAGTATGTCCCCTTTTTATAGGTTGCTAAGTTAACTAGCCGTCGATGAAGATTAGATTTGTATCTTGTATTAATGCCATGAACTTCAGAGTTCAATTGAAATAGAGCTCTACTTTTACAATAAACAATAAGAGGGAAAGTATCTATTGCAATGTAAGTGGCAATATCCCTAACTTCTTAAACAGTTGTCTACAAGAATCTCTAGGTCTTGATCCGGTAATAATTCTAATTACTCTCTTTTGAAGTCTAAAGACATGGATCCTATGTGAAGAATTTCCCCAGAAGATTATTCCATAAGTAATAAGAGAATGAAAATAGGAATAGTATACTGACTTTAAATTTTCTTGACACATAAATGGTTTAAGTGTCCTAATAGCGTAACATGCTGTACATAATTTGGGTATAAGTTGATCAATATGTGCTTTCCAAGATAACTTATTTTCAATAATTATTCCAAGGAACTTAGTATTGGTGGCAACTGAAATAAATTTATTGTTGTAGCCAATAACTGAATCTTGAAAGAAAGTGCCTTTGGAAGTGAAATGAACATATTGAGTTTTATCATAATTTAAAGATAAAAGATTAGCATCCAACCATTCGTTGAATCGAAGAAACACGTTATTGATGTTACTTTTGAAGTTTATATAACAAGCATCAGTAATAATCAAGCTTGTGTCATCTGCGAAGAGAATTGGCTTAGAGTTATGTTTAATGATTTTTTATAAATCGTTTATATAAAAGAGGAAAAGCAAAGGACCTAGTATAGATCCCTGAAGCCTCCTTTGCATCAGATTGCTTGTTCTCGATTCTGTCTCATACTGTGATGTTTACCCTGAGAGAAATATTACATTCTGTGTGTAATTTTACTTCATTTGTTAATGAAAAAATCACTGTGAACGATTTCTATTCTACACATCCAATACAAAAAAATGTAACAGTATCTTATTTAATCCTGCTCAAGTCTGCAGTTAAACCAGAAGATTCACTGCCATCATCCTAAACCTACTACTGCATCATATTTTGAACCAGTTCAATCAAGTTAACATTTTTACAACTGAATTTTTATTCTTCAACCAACAAGGGTCCGCGATAAGGCAGTCAGCACGTTTATCAGACCACAGGCTGGACGACCGAAAAACCATGGTCACACCCCGTAAAGGTAAAGAGAGATTCTCCTTTTCAAAAAGTCCGGACCAGTTCTGAGAACCATTCTATCCTCATACTCAGCGAGTAAAGAGATCGCTCTCTCCGGAGGGCTAAAGCGGCAGCAGCTTGAGACTCACGACTTTCCCCCATTCTGTACCGAGTTTAAGATTACTTTGACGTATACCCTTACACCTCCTATTGCCTTCATGGCGTACGCAGGGAGAACTTTAAGTTTTACCAACCTGCCTGCGGGTTTACAACGAAAATGCTGTTTATCTATACGCCATGTTTTTTGTTCCTGCGTAACTGAAACATTCCAGCACTCTCAGTTTTCTGTAAGAGTTAACATTGACAACACTCGTTAAGTGAACACACATTCTAAAGCCCGCATTATGTAAGTGTTTCTGTTCCGCTCTTACCTCGTCCCAGTCGCGCGTGCAAATAGTCGCTAATTCATTTGCAAGCAGTCGCAATCCGTAAACCACACACTCTCTCAATCCATAAAAAAACACTCTCAATCCATAAAACACACCCTCAATCCATAAAACGCATCCTCAATCCATAAAACCCACTCAGTCCATGAAACACACTCTCAATCCATAAAACACATACTTTCTATACATATACCACGCACATAATTTAACACGATAATTATTTACATTAAACACACTTGCACTCTATGGGTCTTTTATTTTCACCTTCTCCAAAACTCCAAGACCAGCTCTGCAGTCTAAACCGCTTCTTATTCAAAGGACATTGGGGCCTTCTCCAGGAGCCAATCTGCCGAGGCCAGTGCTCCATTCAGTGTCGAGGTTAAAAATATGTAGAGCTATAAATCTGGTCCCTCCCGTGCCATTATGGCATGTGCAGGGGCAATTTTACCTCTGACTTTAACCCTTCAATACTATTATGCCTTGTGAGGGTTGAGATGGTAATATGTTAAGATAGTGCAGGGTTCATAAAAACTTTTATACACTGCGCACTTGTTGAGGCATTGCACTACAACCTGGAAGGTCTCGGGTTCGATTTACAATGGGCTCACTGGAATTGTTTATTGACTTAATTCTTCTGGCCTCACAGTGGCCCTGTGTTCGACTCAGCCCCTTGCAAAAGAGGTACTAGGGGTATCTGCTGGAGAGGTAAAGGCGGCCGGTGCGTAGGGCTGACAATCTTACCACTTTCGTATGGCAATTATCTAGAAATTCTGGGAGCCTCAAACTCCTGGAAACCTACGGGCCCGTCCAGACATGTAATGGGATTGCTGTACCTTACTTTGTGTACACATGTCTGTGACATTTATGTGAGATATTGCGGAAGCGATTAGAATGGTTTGTGAGCTGTGAATCGACATCTCGCGGAAGGTGATGACGTCAGTCACTGCTTGCATTACAGAAGCGACTTATTCCTTACAGAATAGAGGAAACTACGAGCAATATCTTTTGACCTTGAGTTTAGACCCCGCGAACAGTCGTTTATTCTAACCTGCCTATTGCACTATCTATTTGCGAGTTTGCAGATGATTTACGCAAGCGCGCAACAACCGCCATGTTCAACCTTGGTGTACACCCACGTTAGGCAGTAAAATGTAAGAAATGTGCTTAAGACCAATTTATTCAAACCACAAACAAATAAACTCACAGGCTGAATACAGAACAGTACTGTAGGAAATCGCACTTCACATACAATGTAGCAGAAAGTGCTGAGTCATTTTTAGTTGTCGTAATTTCGTTGAGTAAATTTTAGCGGGTTCGCCAGGCATACCAGTCCGATAGGAAACGGTAGTCAATGCAGATTTTATGCATAAAATGCGTAGCAGTTTCTACTGCATCCTGCATATATGTTCCTATAAAACTTGATGATATCATGGATAAAACAAGGAAGAGTTTTTGGATATGATGCGCTGGAGGTTTTTATGAGGCGCGTGAAAATGTTTCCCTTCATAAAGTTCTCATGTCTTGCTCCTTGGGTGGGCTTTGCCCAGCGACTCTGTCAGTTTTCTGACAAGAGCGGCACATGGACTCTGCACGAGGAACAGGAAAATGTAACACCTGTCCAGCACTGCTCCTGTTACTCTATTAGCATCTTTATTAGCGTGTATTTGATACTGTGGCAGGCATAAGCGATTACTATATTGTAAAGCAATCCCTATACAGGACTGGAAGACCCTTACGGCTCCAGGAATTTGAGGCTCCCAGAATTTCTCGACAGTCGCCACATGAAGGTGGCAAGCTTGTCAGCCTTACGCACCGGCTGCCTTTACCCCCAGGAAACTTCCCTGGTACTCATTTCTTAGTAGACCCTAGGGCCACAGTGCGGCCGGAAGGATTAAGTCAATGAAAAATCTCAATGGATCGAATCCGCGACATTTCCGCTTGTAGCGCAGTGTCTCAACCAACTGCACAACTGCATATTGATTACTTTATTGTATTATGCTTAAAAATAATCTAAGATTGTAGATATTTTACCCTTTATTTGTATCATTTTTGGTCTCTTCTCATGGAAGTCTTAAACGTACGAGCTGGAGAAACATTCAGTTTGTACGGCCACCTCAAACTGTATACAAAAGATATTTAATACCGGCAGGAAGCCGTCTGTTGTGGTATGGGAAATTAACAGGTGCAATCTCTTTACGTGCCTTAATGTGCCCTGGCGCACCGAAGTTCTGATATTAAACGATAGCAGACTGATAATTCCGAATTTCTGCGCTCGTTACTATCTCGGAACGATGTGAACTTGACGTCACATGTCAAGTTTATGGAAACTGCTCGTGTGTGGCGGCGAATTAGCTCACAGCGGACGTAGCATGTCGCTTAATTAGAATTATCCACGGAGCAGTGCGATTTTCTTAAATTTAAACTCCGTGAAAGCAAAATACAGCGGGGTGTTTGTTTTATTCCTGGAGTTCTGATGCGGGAAATGGAGTATGGGGCTGGGTTATGGCTTTCTACAGAAAGTCAGTATTTGCAGATGACCTTGTGCTACTGGCTAAGGAAGAAGTGGTGCTACAGGGCGTGTTTGAAAGACTAATTGAAACTGGAAGATGAAGTGGAATGGAAATGAATGTATAAAATGACTAAGGCAGTGAGAATCTTCAAACAACCATCCCCAATACAGATTATGATAGATCAAAAACAAGCGGAGAATGTGGAGTATTTCAACTGTTTGGGTAGCATGATAACAAATCATGCAAGATGTACACGTGAAATTAAATACAGGTTTGCCGTGGCAAAAGCAGCATTCAACAAGAACCAGACTCTTTTCACCAGCGAATTGGACTTACGTTTAAGGAAGAAACTATTGAAGTGCCACATTTGGAGCATAGTTTTGTATGGCGCTGAAACTTGGACACTTCGGAAAGTAGATCAGAAATACTTGGAAAGTTTAAAATATGGTGTTGGAGAAGTATGGAGAAGGTTAGTTGGACCGATAGTGTGAGAAATGAAGAAGTATTACATAGAGTCAAAGAGAAGAGGAATATCCTACATACAACAAAAAGAAGGAAGGCTAACTGGATTGGTCAAATCCTGCTTAGGAACTGCCTTCTGAAACACGTTATTGAAGGAAAGATAGAGGGAAGGACAGAAGTGACAGGAGGACAAGGAAGGAGACGTAAGCGGCTACTGGACGACCTTAAGGAAAGGTGAGGATATTGGAAATTGAAAGAGGAAGCACTAGATTGCACTCTATGGAGAACTCGCTTTTGAAGAGGTTATGGACCTGTCGTAAGGCAAACTGCGGAAAGAATGAGAGCTTTCATGGCCTCCCAGGAGCTTACCAAGCGCATCGGAAACGTCAGAGATGCAATCTGCATCTACAACATGCAGTCATCCAGAAACACTATTCATTTAGTTGTGAATTATGTTAAAAACATAAACTAACTATTTTTATTGATAAGTCTCCTTTAAACCTTTTTAAATGTCGGTCTTTTTTTCTTTTTTTTTGAATCAGACTAGTAAAGTCGGTAAGGAAAATAGTGCTATAACATGCATCCAAGGTGACTGTATAAAATGGCAATTCAGGGACACTGATAGGGCGCAGATGCGGAAATAGCCGTGCATTTTCTACACACATTGCAAGTACATGGCTTTTAAAACTGACTGGCAAAAGCCTGACTGGAATCGGAAGTGATGCCTTGTTATGAGTCGTTTGCTATTACGGTTAAAGTGCAGGAAGTGTGAACAAAGGGTCTATGGTGAGTGTGCAGTGGAAGATGACGTGTTTGACTGCGAGTTATGTTTTCCTCACGGTTAAGGCGAATCTCTTCCATTTGTTGTGGTTTTCACCTGACAATTTGCACTTCTTCAGTCGAAAGGAGGTCAAAATATTTATGTACATAATGTTTTGTAGAGAGTAATAAAAGCTTTGAATGTTAAAAGCAGGTGGAAGGGAAATGAAAAATTAAGCTGACGTAAAGCAGATTAACCTAGCCCTTGGTTCCAACATTATTATTATTATTATTATTATTATTATTATTATTAGTAGTAGTAGTAGTAGTAGTAGTAGTAGTAGTAGTAGTAGTATTGACACCTTCATAAGCTATTGCACAGAAGATGATTTTTTATGAATATTTAAATTTGGATGTGTTGTAAAGTAATAATTTGTGGTTAATGAAATATCACTGATATGTTTTTATCACCTTTTCGTATACTTCACGTTGTACAAGTTGCCGGAAAGTCAGCGTTAGTTACTCACTCCTGTTCAAAGGTAGGCAAACAGTCTATTTTATCTCAGAATTGAAGAACAATTAATGATGTATTGACAATTTTATTGTTAGTTTAGTAATAAAACAGCTTAATATATTAATGTTTTTAAAATCATGTTTAAAATAGTTGTAGGTTTGTTAAACGTTGTAGTTTTACGCAAAAAGCGATTCGATTCCGGCGCGGCAGGTGACCATGTCAACGATACAAAAGGGAAAGCATTGCTTTCTCCATGGCAACCCTCTTTGTTTACTTGAGTTGCCCATCAGATTTGGATATGATATAGTCTTGTGCTAAACATTGGAACAGTGTGTCGCCAACAGTGGAAAATTTGTGTTTGTTTAGGCCTTGTCAAACAGTAAGACGTGTTCTTCATAAAACAGAAAGATTACATCAAATGAATTATTTAGAAGTCTGTCTGCAGTTATGTTTCTGTAGATAGATGATTAAATACTTAATTTCAGGCTTTGTATGTACTCACTGCTTCATTAACCTTTTCAAGCCTAGCGGTAACTTTACGTACCATCAGGAGTAACATTCAAAAGTTTTAGGTAGTGCTCACGCAGCATTTATGTGTTTTGTACGGATGTCAGAACAAACAGCGCCTTTTGCCTTATACAGCGTTAACAGATTGGTTTTGTATAACTGAGGTGGAGAGTGTTTACAGCGCGGTACGCACTGAGTCCTTATAGAAAACAGATACGATTCTTCTGTAAAGGGTTAAAAATGTACACTTGTGTGTTTCATGTCCGTGCACTATATTATACAAAAACACTAATCACCAACAAATGCACAAAGAGAGTTTTATCATCAATCGTAACACACTCCTTCATGTTTCGACCCTGCCGCGTCATCTTCAGGGAGAACTATTTGTTATCGTTACACTGAGGTTGCACTTTATAGTTGAGTGAGAATGTGCTGTTGACGGTATACTGTGTACTGGAGGCGTGAACTCTCTGCGGTCCCGGCTAATAGTGATTTTTTAAATTCAAAATTTTTGTTAGGTGCGGTCATTGTGATTACTCGCCCCAGGCTCTAAAAATCCAAGCTATTCCACCGACCATAATCAAAGAGCATTGTACATGATTACAATCACTGCCACAACAGAGAGTTTCATGTATTGCAAGGAGTGTAGAAAGTACAGAAATCACTCTGGAGAATAAAGTTAAACTTTTGTGAAAACAAAGGTATAGAAGATTAGCCGACTCACTACAGGATCACAATTTTCGCTAGATGTTCTAGAGTTAGAATATCATAAAAGTAAGTTTCTGTAGGGTCTGGCAAGAGAAAAGTAATTGACAAAGGTATTTCAGAAAATCCTATCTGTTTATACAAACCTGTAAGTAGGCTATATGTGTAATTTCATTAATCAACATCATATTACTAGGAAATGAACAGGAAATTACTCCACTTGGCCAGCAGTGAACAGCAGTAATTTGCCAGTAGTTTTAGATTTGTTGCACAATATAGTCGTGGGCTAAATGTGACTTTTCTGAAACCGAGACAATGAACAGGCACATGGCTGGTAAAACATAAAAATGAAGTTACTACCTCACAGTAAACATACTGAATCCTGGTTACAAAGACCAACTGGTTATTGCTCTTTATTATAAGAAATATTTAAATCTTACAAATGAACTCCAATGGTAGAGCAGTGTTTTAATGCTAACATGGGTGGTGTATATAGTTACCATCGTGTTTTAAAAGTTAATAGTAATTTCCCAGAATTATTTCTAAGGGACTCATGCCATCCACCAAAAATCATTCATGACAGCTGATCTGTGAGTCAAGGTATTAGTACAGAGCCCCTGAATACACAACTATGTTTTGGATTCCATTCCAGGTGAGTCACACTCCGTGTTCCCTCAAATTTTTTGCACAGCTGTGCGGATCTGCTACTGCTCTGAGCAGAAAATTTTTACATGAACTGATGACTGTGCGGCACTCTAAAAAAGTTCTTGATATCGTGCACAATATGAAAATTCCAGCTGTGTGACAACAATTCAGTGTGCACAGGAGCATTAGAGTAACTGCACGGCTGTGCACCTGCACAGCGTAGAGGGAACATTGGTCACACATGTGGTTTGGCCTTTCCACAGTCATCACTGAGTGTGTCAGTCACCAAATTACCATGACTAAAACAAATATCTTGTCTCTCACAGGCTAGACAGTGCTGATGAACAGAGGTTCCAAGCCATCAACACACATTCTGATCTGCTGGGGAACTACTTCGCAATATTCAGGTGATCTAAGAATTTATCAGTGCACGTATGTGAGATGGAGACAGATGAAGCATACAAGAAGGTACAGAAGAGCAACTTGACACGTGTTGAGCAAATAAAGGAGTTGCATGCAGAAATCGAGGAACTGAAGAAAAAGAATGAGGTAGGAAGAATCACCAGGTGAGGTCGTGAGATGTGTTGGTTATAACAAAAGACTGTAATTATACTTACATGTGGACACTCTAGTCTAAATGACACGATGACTGGGTACCCAACCAACCAATACTTCCAGTTCCTTAGTACTGGACCTGCAGGCAATTTACAGCAAAATATTGGCAACACACTTCACAATACCTTTCCCACAGGCTACTTTAGTTGCAGCAGTGGGATAAAACTGAGTACCTTGGTACTGCAGCCTGCTGTAACAGACCTGATGATAGATGAATATATAGCACTGGCACAATTATAATTGGTATTGAAAATGAAAGTGTTAAGAGAAAAACGTGTCCCAGCACCACATATCTTGCTTGGATTATCTGTCCACTTGTCATGGAACTCCATGTCCAAAAATTTGCAGCTAACAACCTGAGGTAACGTATGGTGTCCCAGCAGTGTATCTGTCCCCCCTGTGAGTTCACATCTTTGTTACAGCGGAAGTGGCTAACAGCATGTCTGTTTGCAGCAGTCGCTACTAGACCACACAATACAACTGAACAGCCTCAATAACTACATATTTAAAATGAAGAAAACTCATGAAGAGGCAATTCTAATACTGGAGGCAGATTTCAATGAGAAGCTGGTTGTGGAATATGGCAGGTATGAAACCCTGGAGGCACAGACCAGCAAGATGCAGGAAGACTATGAGAGGTACGATCAGTCAGTGTCTACGTACAATGTAACTGGCTAGGGTTTTCAGGTTCTCATACCAATCATTTTTCAGATTGTGGACTTCTGGGTTCTTATGCCATGCAGACTTGTATGTACTTCCATAAGTAACTGCATAACAGCACAGACAACAATCTCCATGCAGTTAACAAGGTTTATGTCAGAGACAAAGATTACAATATTTCCAAGAGTTAAGCTTTAAATGATCTTGCACCTTGAACATCTCATATCTATACTGCATAATGTTAGAGACAATTACAGCAGCAGATTTTGGTGTTTTGGGTTAAATTTTAACCAGTAGTTTCATATTTTTGTCAAACAAATTTTCTCTCCAAAATGTGTACGAACTAAGGGGACTTGTATTTTATAGCAAAACCACATGCATTTTGAAATCTAACTAGCAGTGTTTTATCCACTTCAACAAGTTACAAACACCAGGCTGAGAGATTATTCTTCTGAAAGTAAGACGTACAGATTTTTTTTAGTAGATTGGGACAACTCCGTGTAGGGAAGCTAGCTGTTCAGGGACAAATGTGAACATACTGAAGTACATGCTGCACAATATTCCTTTATCTGTTTAATAAACACCCATTTAAGGAAGCCACAAGTTTGGCACTGTCCTGAGTTTCTTCATTATTTAGTTGCATATTTGTCTCTCACCTAAATGGTAAGTTACTGAAACATTGGCCATACCCATGGCTGAAGAACTTAGCTGTCAGCTTTCACTGCAGAGACACAGGTTCAGTTCCATGGCACTCAATGCGGCATTTCTGACAAAAAAATTGGCACTGGGACAGAGTGTTCTGATTTCACTCTGCCAATTAGCATTCAACTAGGGCGCCATACTCATTGATTATCAGTGAAAGGCACAACAGACCAGAGTACAAAGGGACTGGTCTCACCTACTCCTGCAACTAAAACTGAATAGATTTAGCCAAAGAGACTCATTAAATGGTACCCAAGCTTGGACAGTCTTATGTTGCAGTAAGCTGCAAGAACTTTCCCGGCTGAGGGACAATGACCTCAGTTCAACAACAGAGGCCTACAACAAACAGCTGGATGAATGCAACAGGAAAATAGAAGAGGTGAGTTTATCTTTCTTCTTTAAGTCTTTTAAGGTTGAAATTCACTTAAATAATACAACAAAATTCAGTTACTGTCTCACATGAAACACTCTACATCTTCACTACAAGGATAGGCCAATTAAACATTATTTAGGAAAATATTTGCTGGTTATTATGAGAAGCTCATAAAATATACAAGTACACTAATGCCAAGGAGTAGAGTCCTTCTATATAAGCTGACAGGTCCTCAGCTATTCAAGAAATTCCCCGCACTTATGTTATTTTCATTACTGCATTCACAAGAGCGTGCCACCTGTCCCTATCCTGAACCAGATCAATCCAGTCAATGCTCCACCATCCCATTTATTGAAGATCCTTCTTAATATCATCCTCTGATCTATGCCTATGTCTCGAAAGTGGTCTCTTTCGCTCAGGTTTCCCCCCAAAACCCTGTATGCACCTCACTTCTCCCCATATGTGCTAAATACCCCACCCAGCACTTTCTTATTGATTTCGTCACCCGAATAATGTTTGGTGAGGAGAAAGGATCACCAAGCTAATTGTTATGTAGTCTTCTCCACTCCCCGGTTACCTTGTCCCTCCTAGGCACACATATCTTTCTCAGCACCCTATCCTTGTACACCCTCAGCCTATGGGCAAAATGCAGGCTTTCTAAACCTTAAAGCATATGGTACATGCATTTCCCACTATGCTTTAATGCATGAGTCTCCAACCTTTATATGGCAAAGGGCCACCCCCGTTGTAGTGGGCTGCTTCGTGGGCCGCACATGGAAAAATAACAGCTAAGTGGTATACCTAACTGCCTAAGCTGCTGTGAAATTTTTGTAGTATGTACACAGTTTACAAATGTGACGTGCTAGGCTGGAGGTTAGAGACGCATGCTTTAATGTGTTGCCTGTAAGAATGTAAGAGCTCAGAAGGTTGCTTATAGTGATAAAGCACTATTCATACATGAAAGACACCTGCTTTTAATTGCTGCTGAAGACAGTCCTGAGGTACATGATGTTCCTTCCAAGACTGTAAGATAGGCAGGGAATGTCGCAAATACAGGAAAAAGCAGATTTGCGTACAGGATTTTGGTGCAGAAATCTGAGTGAAAGAGATCACTTGAAGGACCTCAGCAGAGATGGAAGGATAATACTAAAATGGATCTTAAAGAACTCGGATGGGAGGGCGTGGACTGGATTGATCTGGCTCAGGATCGAGCCTTGTGGCAGGCTCTGTGAAAGTGATACTGAAACTTCGGGCTCCACAAAATGTGGGAAATTTCTTGATTGTCTATAGAACTATTACATTCTGAAGAAATATTCTGATACATTGAGTCAGTCAGTCAGTCAGTCAGTCAGTTAGTTAGTTAGTTAGTTAGTTAGTTAGTTAGTTAGTTAGTTAGTTAGTTAGTTAGTTAGTTAGATAGATAGATAGTGGTCTAAACCTATGAGAAAAATGCTCAGATATAAGCTACCATGTACGCACTAATTAAATATTGTAAGAATCTGTCTGTCTAATCTTGGGCTCCTTGCTACCTGCAGCTGCAAGTTCAGGCTGCCCAGAAGGTGCGAGAACATGAGACCATGATACAGCTGCTTGAGGATAATGCAGATCATGAGACTGTAGAGCTGAAGACAAGTTATGAAAAGAAGTTGTATGACGAGAGGGAAGTAAACATGCACCTGAGAGGGGAGGAAATTGTCACAAAGAAGAGGTTCATAAGGTCTGTGACAGTTAATGTTGCATACTATACAGTATCATATTAATGCCTTGCTTACTACCAGACACACCCCGAAGCACGGTAAATGTATACTGCCAGAGCATGTGTTATGAGCTTAATTTTGATTACAGTGAAAGTTGATGCAAGGCTGTATTTTATTTTATTACCATCATCCATCTCTAACAATTCAGAAATTAAGTCATCAAATATAACATGATTTTACAATGCTATACCAGCTGCTCTTAAGCTGATATCCATCACAAAGAAATGACTACCTGACATGAAGGTACTATATGGGCCTGTGTTGCAGCTTCCAGAGGGATAATGATGAGTTAAAATATCAGGTACACACACTGGAACAGGAGCGAAAGGTGCTTAAACAGATCATCACTGGGCTGCAGTGGGACATCTTGCAACTGAAGAAGGAGATGAGCGAGAGAGACAGTGAGAGGGCAAGTGAGAGAGACAGCCTCATTCAGAACAAGGTACAGAACTGTGACGACATGCAGCTCATTTAACTTTACTGCACTTGCAAGAGCACCTAACAAAAAGGCAAAATGTACATAAATGTTATCTGATGTCAAAGAAGATGAAAGGATGAGATTTCATCACTATTAAAAATCTTGTATGGTTAATGACATATTGCAATTCTTTGTCATGCCTCCAATTCATTAGCAACACAGCAGCAAAGTAAATATGTGACATGTTACATCTGCTCAATCTTCTGTTTCTGTGTTGTAGGAAAAACAAATTTGTGACCTGGAAAGGAGAAACCAAGTACTGAAAAAGTATAAGACTGTTCACAACTACAAGATAACAGAGCTCCAGAAACAGGTCGAAGCCAAGGACAGACACATTGACGAAAAGGAGAAGAAATTGAATATTGTGAGGGCTTAGTGTTGATGAAATAAATTATACTCAAAAAAAATTGAGAAAGCAGTGCACACAAAATTTTGGTTCAGAAACCTCCGTATCACTTGGACATACAATGGAGGTTGACAGTAAAGTGCAGCTTGGTTGCTGCCGTTGTAGTCCTGCTTCATTCTGCAGATCTGATGATATGATATTTACTGTGTACTCTGAGTTTGAGGCTCATGCAGAGTGCACCATATCTCCATGATAAAGGACAACCAACTAAGGCTGTTTAGGGACATATCTATCACTTTACTGTGACAGTCATACAAAACATACAGTTGCACTCTGTGTAAAAATGAGAAATTTGAGACGATAAAGCAGGTTGTATATATAGTTACCCCTGTCCTTTAATGGGATAAGGCAGCATACAAGTATTGTGATGCAGTTTCTGCACATCTTTGTGGATTTCTCATTCCCATTCCTTAATTGTATGAGAGTGTAATTTAATTTCTCCTCATCTTTACATTAAATCTTAATGCTCATATTTTAAATTATGTGTATACATTTTAATTCTGTGCCAATGCCAATATGAGGGAACTGTTTACTGTACTGCTTATATACTGTGATACTACAAGTACGGTAACCATATCCTGGGGGCAGAAGTGGCACTCATATTAGTAAGAATATACATATTGTATCAGGTAGCATTCGATGGTCAGCTGCTGACAACAGTAAACAAAATACAACACACACTCAGCAAGAGTGTGAATGGCACAGGACATGAATAGCCATGAATGTAAAACACAAATTTGGTGAAGGTGTGACTGGCATATAAGGTTAATATCTTGTCATTTGTGATAGGCACAGCCACTGGTGGAGGAGCTGATGACCCTCAATGCATACCGAGAACGACAGCTGGCACAACTGGGAGAGAAACTGAATACAACTAAGAACGAACTCATGTCTGAATGTAGGAGAAAACAGCAAGCAGACACTCTCTTGGACCGTGTCAGGTTCGACCTTCACCAAGCATCACGTCTCATTCAGGAGCCTAAGAAACTAAAGGAGACTGTCAAGGTACACACCATCTTGTGACAAGGTCATGACAGTATTGCCATTACATAGATATACACTGCATTTCTTTTAATTTCTTTTGTGAGTTGACAGTCATATGTATCTTATCCCTGTGAAGCTTGAAGTTTATCTAAATAATATTCCTGGCTTAATTAGAAGTTATTAGTCAATGACAGTTCCACCCTGAATTTGATAAGAACGTCTTTCCAGTTTTCAGTGCTGTCTCTCACCATTAGTCTTCTGTTGATCATCAGTTTTGAATTACATTGTTCAAAGGGATATAAAAGACACTGTGCCTGGTGACATTATACATACATTATGTTACATATTTATTTGTTGCTTTGTTTATTTATTCATTTTAGTGACTGAGCATATGTAGTGTCAAATTATGTGACTACTGGTGAATAATAAATTTCAAAGGATGCAGAAGGAAACAGTCATGTATATGACTCTACTTAAGCCACAGAAAGAAGTTCCATGCATGGTGGAGATTACAACACTCTCTGCCTACTGTTGCATTTTCTTCCAGCCCTCTGGTCGGATTGACCATCACAAAGCACTTGCCACTAGCAATGGTTATTGTGTAGTTACTGCTACCAACACTCAAGTGAACAAGATGGAGAGATGACTAATGGGAAATATTCTGAAGAAACAGCATGTTTGCTTGAAAGAGATTATCCATGGCACTTCTTTCTGTAGCCTCAGTAGAGATCCTGTGTAATGTCAGCTGATGATATAAAATCATGTCAACATGAACTTTTGGCTGCATTGTCATGTGTCCACAGGACATGTACCACAAGTATTGCCAGGGCTCATCATCCTTCATCAAAAGTGGAGAGGAGGCCATTGGCTTCCAGCATGAACGTATGTTTCAGCAGAAGCGCTTTATGCGTACAGTTAAGTCCCTCAGGCGGCAGATGCGCAGGGACAAAGGCAAGCGAGATGACACCTCAAAGCGACTAGATGTGAGTGTTACTTCTCTGTATTCATGATGTAGAAGGCCTAGTTCACCATGAGCTGATGAGTGTAACACAGTACTTCCAAATTTTGACCATTATTAATCACAACTAATCACCAATCACAGTCCTAATGACACTAAAACACCTTTTAGTTTTAGTTGTAAATGGGGGTGTAAGACTGAGTCCCTTGGTACTGCAACCTGTTCTACCAGCCCAGATAGAAGAAAGCTGAAGTGCTTCAAGAATAATATAGGCACTGTACATATAGTGTAACACAATGGCGCATTCGTGTAATCACAGTTGCCGTGGGAATAGCAAATTTCACAAAAGTTCTTCCAGTGGGAGCCATGCTGATACAAGTGACAGACAGATGGGCAGATATGACAGAGCTAATAATCACTTTTTCCTATTTATGTGAATGTACATACAACCTGTCCCTTTGTCACTCTGTACATCATAAATTACACATGGTACACTACATTGGGATTGAACCTTGGCTTCTGCAGGAAGATGCTTGGGACTAGCCACTTGTGATAGCACATCCCACTACACTACCGTGTCTGTTACTGAACTAATGTTCTGCTGCAAGAAATAGACACATCATGTAAACTGCATTTATGAGAACTTCACTGTCTGGTGGCTAGTAGGCGGCCACCATTTTATCAGTACCTAGTCTTCACATGTAATGCTTGAGTTTGGCACAGCACTCCACGTGCAACTTACACTTGAATTTTCCAACACGAAAGAAGGGTGCGAGCTTCCTCTGTTTGTTGACAGGAGAATTCAACATTGATGGTGGAAATAAATAACTTGCGTCAGCAACTGAAGGATGCGCATGAGAGAATCAGACACTTTGAGAAGCCTAAAGTGAGAGAACACCTACACACGGCAGTGCAGGACTGTTAGGACAACCACACGAAGTACAAGAGCATGTTCGAGGTCAGTCTTTGACAGCTGACCGATGGGCAGGTTGCAACCAGACAACAGAAATTGGTTCTAGGTTTCTTTAACACTGCTTTTCAACTGCACTAGTTATGCAGGATTACATGGTAAGACAATTCTGAATTATGAACTGGAAACTATCAGGCAGCAAGTGGTTATGACATGTGCTGAAGTACTACAACTGAGTTTGCCTGACAGGACTGAGAAAACTGCTGAAAAACTTAGTCAGGTGTCCAGGAATCTGGGCCTTTTGGTTGCAAGAACTGGGAAAAGCTGGATGAATCATACATATTTACGGTTATTTGAACAAAACCTTCGTTATCTCAAACTACTTGCTTCAAATGGTAGGATTAACAGTAATTTAGAAACAATGAGAAAGGAATCAGTTGTGATTTAATTTGAGGTGCTGTGCCACCATCTACCTGAGGAAAACCTGCTGACTGTTCATTTTAGTTGAAGCCACAACTGGAGCACATATTACATGTGCCCAGCATTTACAATTAAAGAAAGCCCATGCTATATCATGTATTTAGTTTTGACTTATATTCATACTGTATATGTTGCAAATAATTCCCCTTATAAGCAAAATGTATATATGCTCCATTACTTATTCAGTTGTATAATTTTTATCATGTGCTCACAAGACGTAGTTGTTGACTGTACTTGAAGGTATTTGTTTTATTTTGGTACATAGTGGGCTGTAGCACTATTGATGATGACTTATAGTCTACACTAAGTTTCATGTGTCTACTTCCTCTCGTCCCATCGATGCAAGGATGCAACATCTCATCCATCCATAGGAGTGCAAAAGAGACTGCCCATCTTGGTGCACCCAGCACACACTAGTTAATCTCTATGGGCCCCAGTGGAGCATAAGCAGGAATTGCAGAGTTGTCACACCACATGATCCATAGATGTTCAAGGTTCAGCTGAATTCATATTCTCATTCATGGTATTTCAGCTTAAAAAACTGTTCCCCAAAGAATAATCTGTAGGTCCTGTTTATGGCAAGTGAAGTGACAGTCACACTAAGATATTGGCATGGCAAAGTGTGCTGCTGTGAACACACCACATGAGTTCCCAGTCATGTACTGTTCCACATAGACAGGCTACTGGTTACAAATGAACCTGGTGAACTACAGAATCCCGTGTTCATTTTTGGAAGGGAGGTTATGTCATGATGATTAACTTTCTCCTCATCGCGCAACTAGTCCTGCATGCACCAATGCAGTCCACATCTTCATCCTCTGCCTTAACAATCCCCTCTTGTTTCCAACCTAAAGCCTGGTACTTGCTGAGAATTTGTCAGCTGGTCTGTAAACATCCTAGTCAAATTTGGGGGTCAGCCTGTAATTTCAAATATATTGTTCTGGCTGGCCTGGCATATGCCAGGGTCCCTACCTGGCACTGTAAGGTAAGAGTGTGGATATATCTGAGTTATGAAATGAACAGTCCTCACAACTTATTAAATTGTATTATAAAACACTATGGAAAAGGCTACATGTTTCAGTCATTTGAGTGACCATCATCAGACCTATATACAAGAAGTAGTGCATGAATAGTCACAGCCTTTGAGATCTCAAGAGGCAATTGCAGTACTTAGGTCACATCTTCAGATCGTTTGCTACAAAGTCATAGTGTAAGAGTCCATATATAAAAAATACACTAAAACAATAAAAACATAGTGTAAAATTGTAGGTTAAAACCAGCCCTTGGTAGTTTTTATACCATAGTATATCTTGCTTTATAGTTTAGGTATAATCAAAAAATATTGATCACCCGAGAAATGGGGTATTATTCGAATAATATCCCATTTCTCTGGTGATCAATGTTTTTTTATTTATAGTTTAACTATAAATCAAGATATACTGTGGTATAAAAACTACGAAGTGCTGGTTTTGACCTACAATTTTACACTGCATTCTTATTGTTTTAGTGTATTTTTTATATATGGACTCTTACACTATGCCTTTGTACCAAATGATCTGAACATACGACCTAAATACTGCAATTGCCTCTTGAGATCTCAAAGGCTGTGACTATTCATGCACTGCTTCTTGTATTTAGGCCTGAAGATGGTCAATTAAATGACTGAAACATGTAGCCTTTTCCATAGTGTTTTATAATACAATTTAATAAGTTGTGAGGGCTGTTTCATTTCATTTCATAACTTAGTGATCTGTCTCACATTGGTATGCACAATATAAAGATAGTGTGGATATTTGTTGGATTATTTCCTTACCTACAATGCCAGACAGGTTTTATTCCACTACATTTTATTTTACTCAATGTGGCATGGTATCTTCGGTGTATGAAATAATCATAGAGTACTTTAGGAAACTTTTTATTTGTGGTATGCAATTAAGTACTGTCACTGCTTCATACAGGTCCTTTATTAAATATTAACTGTTGTGTTTGACTCCTGTGTTTTCTGTGCAATTATACTCCCTAGTGTTTCCACAGTTACCTTAAGTGAATTTGTACATGGCAAGGATGGACTCCTACAGGGTTGTGCAAAGTCATCTAACCATTCTGTTCATAAGTGGTGACAGTGGCAGTCTTCACTAGCAAGGAGCACCTTCAGCCAGTAACATAAAAGAGGAGGGTGCGTCTCAAATTTCACAGACATCCGTCCAGTGCGAGCCGAGTTGTTCCGTGCGGACGCACAGACACAGATACATAGCGAAATTAATTGTCGCTTTTCGCAATTTTGCGAACGCGCCTACAAACTGCAAAATTCACAAAATGCAACAATCTCAGCAACAAACCCCCTCTCCGTTTTACCATTCATAATTTTTCCGCTTATCAGGCAGGATCGGCGCACATATTACTTTCAGTCAAGAAATGACTGAAGCTAGACATACATACATACATACATACATTTTTACATTGTTAACTCCAAGATTTATACAATGGACATGTGCATCATCAATCAGTGTATGCGTACATGGAGCGCATGTACACAAAACAATCTGTTACGCACACTCCCCTTTGTTTCTGCAGCAAGTAAATGAATTTAAACTGAAATTGAAATCCTTGCAGCGGCGCCGAAGAAAGAATTCACTTCCGCCATCTATTGCTAGCATAGTCAACTACCAAGACCTTGGTACAGTGCTACCAACACAATTTCTTCTGCGAGTTCTTTGCAGATACGTACATTTATGCCCTTCAATTCATATATTGTCAACTGTGCAGAATGTTTGTATCATGAAATACATATTTATTAGTTAATGTTCAGTTACATTAAAAGATATCCTTTCATGCTAACGATAATATTCTCATCCGTGTTCCCATCATCCTCTTCGCCGCGCTTACATTTCCTTCATCAGTGATTCCGTGGTGTCGGGTTGGAGAATTCGCGTGTGAGTGTGTGAGTATTATTATGTATCTTAAATAGAACTAAGTTTCTTACGTAATTATGTAAGGCGTTTAATTGCTGTATAAACTAGCGAATGTTTTGTTTGATTTCCATACGTTGTAGTTCATGTATCTCACGTAATTTCAAGGATGATTGTAGATTTTGTTACGTGGACGCAAACAGAGGTTGGGATTTTGAGGTTAAAGCATTTTGTTACGTTTTATCAAAACGGCAAAGTGTAGGTGCTGGTATGCACAGTCCTGTTAAATGTGACGAAAGAATGTCTGCTGTAGCTGTTGCAGGCTGTAATTCAAAATGGCCAATGCGGCGAAGCCTGCAAAATCAGAAACGGAGAAGAAACCTAAAGAAAAAAAAGAACGTGCGCCAAAAGAGAAACCGGCAGAGCGACCCCCACTGAAGAAACGACCAAAGAAACGCCACGGACGACTGTACGCTAAAGCAGTTTTCACCGGTTATAAGAGAGGGCTGAGAAACCAACATGAAAACACAGCTCTGCTGAAAGTGGAAGGTTGTATCAAGAAACGTGACAGCTGGTTCTATGTTGGCAAGCATTGCGTTTATGTATACAAGGTATGTGGTAGTTCATGTAAAGCGAAAATATTAAAGGAATAAAATTTTGAATCTGTGCTACTTGTTCTATGCTGATTTTGCAGCCATTAGGTGTTCTGTTGCAGTGGTGCTGATAAGTGACAGTTTAGTATGTTGTTGAGCATACAACTGAGGGGTAGTAGTATTAACATTGTGTTTTCTTGAATATAGTGGCATATTCCCAGTAACTGAGTACTAATAAGCGATGGTTTAAGGTAGTATTAAAGGAATTCCATTTTAGTTGGATTTTTATGCTTGTTTGGAGATATTTAAATGAATAAAGCAAATGTGGGTTTAAGTTTAGTGTTTGGCCACTTTGGGTGAACTGCTGAGGTTTGCATATCCATATGCCACATATTCCTATTATCAGACACACCCACATCACAGGCATTCTCTTTATTGTTCTTCACTAGTGTAGTAATTCAGTATGATTCCGCATGTGGTGAATAATGGGTGTTAAATTTGTGGTGTGTAGAAGAGATTTTTTTTTTCTTCTCCAAAGTGTGCAGACCGGGTTGGCACACTCAGCCTTGTATCCGCTGGGTATGGAGGGTAAAGTGGTTGGGTCATGTAGCTGACCACTTTTGTCCATCAAGTGCTGAGGTTAATGTGTGGAGTCGTACCTCCACTGCCCCACCTATGCTTTTTATTAGGCCTATCACATTCCTGCAGAGGAGCTATTAAAATTGCTCTTTGTTCATCTGTCTGTTTGCATATAACTGGAAAACTGAACTTATTTTCATGAAATTTGATATTGTAGTTGGTCATTGATTGATGATTTAGGCCAAGAATAGGACCCCAGTCCCAGGTAATATAAGGAAGAAGACAAAGGTTCGTGCTATCTGGGGAAAGGTAACAAGACCTCACGGAACTTCTGGTGCAGTCCGTGCCAAGTTCAAGAGAAACCTCCCAGCTAAGGCAATGGGACATCGCATTAGAATTGTGAGTTTATGTTTAGTAAACTAGAATGTTGAATGAATTTCTAGGTCAACAAGAATGATACAGTTGCACAGTACAGTGACTGTGTAAGCCTTTCTTGCCCACATAGCATTTAGCACTTAGCTGTTCACCAAATGATATCTGTAGTTGTACTGGCAAAGTTTAAATTCGTCTTAATCCATTTGGGGAAATCAGGTGCAGGCAGTCGGTGACTTTTGTATGTTATAAATTCTCGTCTCTAATCCGTTTTTCGTATGCCGAATTTGGGCTTTCATACACAGCTGATAAACACGGTGAGCTGTCGCACAGTGGCGCTGTCTCTCAGTCAAGCCAACACTTCAGTCTTTAGTCAGTCAAGAAATATGATAAGATGCCATCAGCAAGAAGTACTTCTGGGCATCAAAATCAGCCGCTTTTTGGGACCCAGCTTTGCATTCCTAGAAGGAATTTCAAAACACGTCTCATCTTCAGTTGGGGCGTAATTCACGCTACTAGTAGAAGGATATGCAGCCACTGTGTTCTCACAATAGATGTATGAAAGTGTTCTTAAACATTGTTAAGTTTACCAATGACCGGGGAGTGGAGAAGACTACATAATGAGGAACTTAATGATCAGTACTCCTCACCAAATATTTGGGTGATCAACTTGAGAAGAATGAGGTGGGCAGAGCATGTAGCACATATGGGGGAAAGGAGGGGTGCATACAGAATTCTGGTAGGGAGACCTGAGGGAAGGAGACCACTTGATAGACCCAGGCATAGATGGGAGGATAATATTAAAATGGATCTTAAAGAAGTGGGGTGGGGGGCATGGACTGGATTGAGCTGGCTCAGGATAGGGACAGGTGGTAGGCTCTTGTAAATGCAGTAATTAACCTTCAGGTTCCATAAAATGCGGGTAATTTCTCGACTAGCTGAGGACCTGTTAGCGTCTCAAGGACTCTGCTCCATGGAGTTAGTTAAGTTTACTGGTGGCTTATGAAGTATGAGTGTTGTTGGCCATCCCATGTATAGCCCTCACAAGTGTGGAGCATATTCGCTCATGTGGTGGCAGGAACATTAATAGTCACCATTGGTTGAATTCATGCACGAATGTACCATAATCTTTGGTACGAGTGTTTTGTTTGTTGCCCATAAATTGGAATTTTATGTACGTGTTAAGCTATGGGACTGGAAGCCCCCTTCTAACACATAAGTCTATTGCTCGACTTTCGTACGCATTTTCAGGAATGAATTGTGTGTGAAAGTGGGGGACTGCCTGCACTGTAATGCAGCGTGCATTGATCTGTAACTTAACAGTCTACATTACAGTAAGGTACACCACATTACGCTGTATTGTACTGTGTTCTAATATGCACTTTATGTTATTGCTCTGTTCTTTTCTACTTTTTTCTGTTTTATATTATGTTTATTTGGTCTGTTAAGCATAAATGAAACACCAGTTTTACAAATGTACACAATAAATACAATCACCTCTTTAGTTGGGACAGCTTTTTTTTTTATTAAAATATAATAATATGCTATATGTTTTGACCCCTTCTGGTCATATTCAGGCAAGTTCAGTTATCAGAATTAACATAGTCATGCTGACTGAAAGAGTCGTGGCATTTACATATATACTTACTGCCAAAGCATAATGAGATATCTGTTTTGAAAACCAATTTTATAAGATGCGTGGCAGTAGGTAATGTTAGTCAATGTGTATGTGCATACTGTACAGGAGTGCTGAGCTGGAATAATGGACCGGCTATCTGTACTGAGGTTACGGAAGGGAGGTCTGTGGATCAACATGTGACACCTCACTAGTTAGCTGTTACACTTCCCATTCAGTTGTTTTGCCACTGTGTTCAAATGAGTGCTGGTAATGATAACATTGTGATAACATTTGCTTATTACACGTGTTTTGAGTGCACATATCCTGCAGTGCGTGAGAGGGGAATATATTAGTAGGGGCATGCCAGAAAGCCTTGAGTGCCATCATCGTCGTCACCTATGGGGCTTCTTTCCATGGCCTCAGTATGACTGTCACTTCTCGACACTTTTGTGATCCAGATGATCAGTCCATGCACACGCATCCTGTTTCTTTAAATTATATTTTAATATTGTCCCATCTACAGTTACACACCAAGAGGTTTCTTCATTGTAGGTGTTCTGAGCTGTGTGTGTGTCACATTGAGGCATGAATGAGTGTTCATGACAGTGGTGCTGTGTGGCCTGTGTTGTACTTCGTTAACTTAATATACTTATATGAATTAACCATTGTTTTGTTCCAGATGTTGTACCCATCCCGGATTTGAATTTCCCGTTGGAATATATGTGAGAAAATTTGGGTCTGGGCATTGTACAAAATAACAAAATAAAAAAGAAATTCTTAATTGCTAATGTGTTACTTAATTGTAGTGGGTGGTTTGTGAGTTGGAGTAGTGCTATCAGAATTTTCTTGTGTTGACGTGTGTGGATTTCATAAGAAGAACAATACTAATGGTGAATGCTGGATCCTGGAAATCTCGAAGTGTCACACAGGAATTCCAGTGAATTCTTGGTTTTACATTTCTGATAGAACCACATAAAGTAAATGTGAAATGAGGAAAATGAAGATTGTGTAAAGGGAGGAAAGATTTTGGTTGCTTGTTATGATAACCAGTTCAACACATGTTCCAGTGTGTGTGTATCAACTTCTGCTGTAATACTAATTTTATTTGGCCATGCCATGGCTAGGTGGTTAGTTGTCAGCCTCTAAATGTCATATGTTGTATCTTGTGTTATGTCATGCTAATTTTCTTTGGTGGGGCTACATTTCTGACATATTCCCAGGTAAGTGTCAGGGTTGACATATGTTGGATCAGGTCCTATCCATGAGAGAAAAATACTAAAATGTGTTTCTTAGTTACACATATAAGCAAGTGTAAAATTCCTGTTTTTATGTAGTTTGCATTATGTTGTCATAATGAGAAAGCGACAGACCCATCCAAGGATTCTGGTCCCTGGGATGTTATGCTGTGTTGTAGGTAATTTGACATTTCCTGACATTTAAAGGAATGTAGTGCCTTTATCTTCAAGGGTTGGTTGGCTAGAAGTTGCCAAACTGTGAAGAAGGTGTTACATTCCTTAAAAACAGTTGGATGTGTTAAGTTACCCTTAGTATACCAGAAGACCAGCATTCTCAACATCTGTCAAAACCTAACATCTTGGAACATACTCGTTTGGATCATGCACTAACATTTTGTTTTGCTAGTTTGACATGTTTAAAACATATATGTCTGGCTGTGCAGACAGGAAAGGAACACAGTGCAAAAACTTAGGACTGAAATCTTTGCTTCTTGCTTAAATACCCAAAGTGTGCAATTATATATTATTTTGGATATAAGGAGGAAACCTTCCAACTTCTCCGTCATATTTTAGAACATGGCTGTCATGTTGGTTGCTAGTCAGCCACTTTAGTGTGTGAGGTATCACCCTTTGGCCCCAGAGCTGAACAAAATTTTAGCGCATCCCTTATGTAAAATGTGGATATTTTATGAACCAAAATAGACAACATTTTGAAATCGCAGCATTTTGTGGAGGGAAAAAGTGGGGATTGTGCAGCATGTTTCAAAAAATTCAGTAAGTATAATTCAAGTGTGGTCTTTGGGTGATAGTGGTACTTCTGCCCTATATGTAGTATGGGTGGTGGCTACAGGTAAAATCAAATTATCATGCAGTACACAAAATTGTCAGTAGAAAGATGTACAGAGGATGTTTATGCAATGGCTAGGTAGCTTTTGCATTTTTATCTATATTGCTGGTTAAAGTATAGCTTTGTGAATACAGTTCCACACACTTACAGAGATTGTTGTTGGTACACTTTAATGTACAAAAGTTACAGTGCCTAAAGCTCAGCATCCTCTCAACATAATCAGTGTACTGTCATTCATATTGAAGCCTTGTGACAAAAGTTCTGCAGATAGTTCAAGGAAGTCTATTTGAGTGATACGTGTCTTGCGGGTTACCACTGCAGTCCACAGGTGGACAGATTTCCCATGCTGCATTCCACAGAATGTCATAGACAAATGTGACTGCGGAGAAGCGTGTGCTATTTTAACCTGTAAGTGACCTGTAAAATGATTAATTTTAGGCCTCTTAAAAGATGTTACAGTAGACACATTGGCAGGACTGTTTATCGTGGATTTGTTACATTTACCCTCTAGCCAAACATCTTACCGGATGCCCAATTGCAAGTTCATAACCCGTTTAGTCATTTAATGTTTGTTCATCGACTTTTATAAAACTGAGGAGCACATATTTTTTTACACGTGCTTTTGGGCAAAAATACATCAAGCATGACGTCAAGATCTGTTAGAGTTCAGTAGGCATCGTAAAAAATTACAAGAATTAAAACTCAAGTTTCTTAAACAACAATGTTCAAGGAAACATATGCTTTCTGAAAAGTATTAAATATGTTTTTAAAGGTATACATTGCAGCAGTTAGCTACCTCCTAGTGGGTCCATGACTGTCCAGTCTCCTGAATGTGTAATTATAGTAGGAAGATTCATTATAGCTCCATATCCGTATTGTGAAGTATTTATGTCCCACGTCTGTTCAAATGCAGTGCCATTGATTTTCGTGAAATCGCCTTGTATGCAGCTTGAGTCATCTTCATTCTGTTCTAGATGTTCATCAATAAGCAGCACCGCAAGATTCCATTTTCCCATAATCTAAAACCATTACAAGTAATTGCATTCTTTTAGAATGAAGTTACACATTGTCAGGGTTATGTGTAGAGCTGATCATAAGTGTAGTTTCTTAGAGGAGTACATTTTCCAAATTCAGCCCATTGCAGAACTGGTTTGGGGGGGGGGGGGGTGCTGTATGTCTAGCCATGTCGTTAGACAACAGAATAGTTTTTGGCTGGAAATATAATTCAAACGTTTTTGCTCTTGGAGGTAGTAGGTATGGTACATTCAGAATAGGTGTGTGGGAGGATCAAAATGTTTCTGAAATGCAGTCATAGTGAGGTAACCATGCTTCTTGTTAAAGTGCAAGGAGGAGTTAGCACTGGTAGACTGTGTGCTGTCTGTGGTACAAGTTGGAACAGGTTGAGACACACTAGTGGTCCACACTCAGCCGTGGAGTGATGGTATGTCACCAGTGCTGTTCCCAATGCCATGGTTTTTTTTTTGGCAAACTAGGGAAATCGGCAGCAGGAATTCATAACTGTTAGTGTGTTTTACGCAGATGAAGCTGTGAAAAGTCCACTGTGTACAACTGGTGCAAATGATCTAAAACTCTAGAAGAACATCAGCATGGCAGCAGGCCAGCAACATCAAGAGGCAATTAAAATGTGGCCACAGTTCACGTGACATGAATATGTAATGAGACCAAACCAAATTGGCATCTCATACAGATCAGTACAGAGGATTCTTGAAAGATCACTGATCAGTGCATCAAGTGTATGTGAAACATTTCTTGTCATATTTCCCTCACAGGGCAGCAGTTCTGGTGAAGAACCAAATTCCAGCCATCGGTCTCACAGCCACACTGAAAGAGGATGTGAGATGTGCTTCCAGCAGTGGCAGGACTGCTGGAGCAAGTGTTTGTCAGAAGGGCAGTAATTCAAGGTTTTATACATATCCTTTTTACTGCAAATTATGTGAGTTCAGGAACATTTTGACCCTCGTGCATGTATTGGGTACTGTATTACGTATCCAGTTTCTGTCACTTCTGTTAATTTCTGATTTAGTACCAGTATTTTTCTACTAAGTTTCGGTGAGTAATCAGTTCTTTTCATCACTCACACGGATGCCAGCAAGCATTTACCTAATGACAAAATATTCAGAAGCAGGATAAGGGCAGTAACATCACAGTAGAAGAAAAATATATAAAGTAATGAGTAGCCACATATTTTGTACTCTGCAAAATGTTGTTAATGTGATCAAATTTAGGATGCTTTGATGAGGTTGTAATGTAACATGCATGATGCGGGCGTGAAAATTGCATACAGATTTTAAAAGAAGTGGGTTGGTGGTGGCAGTGGTGCGGGTTACTAGGTGTAGGCAGGAGGAAACCCCACACAGTGCATTTTTAAAAAGATAGCATATGTGGTATGGCTTGGATTTAACTAGCTAAGGCACGTGCAGGTATGGTATCCATGAGAAATGAAGAATTTAGTAACGCAGGATTGCTTTCTGAAGGACGATGCAGTTGTTTGGAGGAGGGGGGATAAGAAAGAATAGTTTCATATGCTGTCAGTTGTCAGAACTCTTTTGACTCCAGGAGGAGAGCTGAAACACTAGAATGTGCCAAAGCAACTTACGCTGAGGGAGTGAAACTATAATTGAATAGCAAAGTACAAATTGTTAGTTTTGGTATATACAGTATATATAAATGTAGCAGTTGCACTCTGTATAACAAACCTGGTTGATGTCAAAGTTGCTCTGGGACTTGAAAGAAGGACATGGCGTTGTCTTAGCGTACCAGTGGGGATTTGCAGTAACCAGTGCCCCAAGTTGCAAGAAAAACACTAGCACCAATTGGCTCAACATGTTTTATGTAACTAACAATGAGTGATATTAAGGGTTGTGTACACTATTTAAATACAATTCAAGAGGAGATAATATGCACTTAACTATCCGGAAAGCCTGCTGTCAAATGACATTTATCTTATCTAGCAGCATTTATAACTGTGTGTAATGGAATAACAGCACAAATTTCTGTTTGCTGGGTTCATGATCTGCAGGTTGTTGACCCTTAATGATAAAATTTACTTCATGCATACAAATTACTTCCTGTCTAACTACTGCAGTTGCACAATCTGGATGCTTGTGTATGCTGCTTTGAAATCCCATTCCCAATTACCATTCTAGTAAGTTTTAATAATTCATTGTAGTATGGAATATCATGAAATTTAAATGCTACACAAATCTTCCTGTTGTTGGTATAGTGCTGAAATTGTATTGCAGGATATAGCATGTTCCACAATCCGCTTGATGACCTTGCCTGTGAATCTTGTATGGTGGCAACAGTCAGCCTGTATACAAATCTGAAAACCTATTTTTGTGGACTTTTTGTGGCTTCATTTGGCTCCTGCAAATTTTGTAACAGTAAAATTACCCCTTCTCTTTACTGAAGCAGCAGTGACTTTTTGTACTGCGTAATTCCAAATGAAACGAGAGTTGAATGGCAAGTACAGAGAAAGGAGTGGATTTCATGAAAGTTGATAGCCATAAACCATCTGCCCATAATGTGGGCAGATGGTTTATTGTTGATGAAACAGACTATAACTTCCATAGGTATGAAACCAAGATAAAGATTAAATAATTATCTGGTATGCGGGGAATTATCAACGTGTTCTAAAAAACAATAATAATAGCTGCATATATATAAAAAATTTATTTCAGTACATCATTACATTGGTACTGGTTATAGAAATAATATGAGTCAAAGTATATGATAGAGGATACAAGCCAGGAACCGGGCATGCTACGCTAACCTACATCTATTTAAAAACCAACTCATTAGCAGAAGCATGAAGATAAGATTTACAGCACACTGGTACACCCTGTTGTAACATATGGAGTAGAAACATGGTGGCTGACAGTGGCAGACGAGAATGCCCTTAGATTTTTTGCAAGCAGAATACTAAGAAAAATCTTTGGGCCTGTATGGGATAGCGGTGAATGGAGAATACACTATAATGCAGAATTAAATGAACTGATCAAAGGACATGATATTGTAAGGTTTGTAAAAGCACAGAGGATAAGATGGTTAGGACCTGTGGAAAGAATGTCAGAGGAATGGATGCCTGAAAGACTGTTGAAGGGGCAATTATCCTTCAGAAGAAGGAAGGGATGACCACGTACAAGATGTTTGGACAAGGTGGTGATGGGGGTAGGAGGATGGAGATGAAGAGTACAGGACAGAGTAGGCTGGAGGAGAGATGTGAAGGAAGCCAAAGCCCACCAAGGGCTGTAGTGCTGATGATGATTGGTACTGGTTACAATATGTAAGACAAACTATGGTGCCCACAGGCTATCACCATATTCATGATATTGACGGCATGAAGTATGTGGCACAGATTTAGGACTGGTGCTTTTGAGTTCTTCGCCTCTATGAAAAATATGTTGTTCCTGAATAAACGGGTCAGAAAGAATGAATCAGCAAGCAGGCTGGTCAGATCTGGGTCTTGGCTTTGTGGACCCTTTGTTCACTTAGATCAGGATGGATTCATATTTTTCATCGTTGAACAGTTGAGGTAAATGTTCCTGCCAGTCGCAAGTACAGGAGTTGTGTCACAGATCATACACAACAAGATATGTCACTCAAAATAACTGGTTCCTCACATACGCTGCTCATGGTACTGATAGATGCAATGTCTGCGATCCCTGTGCCAAAAGTTGGTATAAACACATGGTGAGGAATGATGCGGAAGGGATGTTACTTTCTGTAACTAACTGACTGACTGACTAACTCCATGGAGCAGAGGCCTTCTTGAGAAGCTAACAGTTTCTCAGCTAGTCAAGAAATTCCCCGCATTTTATGGAGCCCAGAGGTTCGTTACTGCATTCACAAGGGCCCACTGCCTGTCCCGTATCCTGAGCCAGCTCAATCCAGCCCATGCCCCCCTCCCACTTCAAGATCCATTTTAATATTATCCTCCCATCTATGCCTGGGTCTCCCAAGTGGTTGCCTTCCCTCAGGTCTCCCCACCAAAATCCTGTATGCACCTCTCTTTTCCCCCATATGCACTACATGCCCCGCCCATCTCATTCTTCATGATTTGATTACCCGAATAATATTTGGTGATGAGTACAAGTCATTAAGGTCCTCGTTATGTAGTCTTCTCCACTCCCCTGTCGCCTCGTCCCTCTTAGGCCCAAATATCCTTCTCAGCACCCTACTCTTGAACACCCTCAGTCTTTGTTCCTCCCTCAGTGTGAGAGACCAAGTTTCACACCCATACAAAACAACAGGTAAAATCATAGTTCTGTATACCCTAATCTTTGTGTTTTTGGATAGCAACCTGGAAGACAAAAGATTCTGCACCAAATGATAGCAAGCATTCACCAACTTCAATCTGTTCTTAATTTCTTCATGAATGGAGTTTCGATTCGTCAGGGTTGCTCCCAAATATATGAATTCTTCCACCCTTTCAAAGGATTTATTATCCATCTTTATGTTGTGATTGTGTCCTGCATTCTGATTTCGAGACATGACTATGTACTTAGTTTTCTCAGCATTTTCTTCTAGACCAGTCTCCTTACTAGCAATCACTAAATCTTCTGCGTTTTTCTTTATACTGTGTGTGCGTCCGCCCAATATATTAACATCATCAGCATAAACCAGAAGCTGATGTGTACCATTCAATTTCAAGCCCTTACTTTCTGTAAGAAAAACTAAAACATTCTGAATGTACTGAAATGATAAGAACCAAAAATTTAGATTTTGCTGGTCTTTACCGCTGTGCCTTCCCAGCAGTGCGCATTAACATGGCAATATATGTATGTTAATATTATTATATCAAATAATGTAACCTATAAATCCGGGCCTAGCATGTAAGTATACACTGATTTCATGGGTTGAACAACGTCAACGTGTTAAATGGACGGATCACACATTGGATCCGTACTGACTGAACCGGATCTTAGTGAAGACCCATTTTGCCTTCCGCAGGGCGTAAGTCGGTTAGTGACCACCAACTGCGCCTGGTAGCATGTCGCAGGGCAGTGGACGTGGAGTAGCTGTGGCGAAGTTTGATCTCATGGGTGGTTCTAGAGGGGAGCATTGTAGTTAAACATCTATCAGGAATTGCCACAATGCTGTAAAACCTGCCTTAGAAAATACGATTGAGTAGACCAAACTGTGACTCAACGTACTTTCCATTCCATACTGGGAAAGTGCTAATATCGATAGACGTATATGCTGTCTTTCCCTTTCATCTGTGATACATTCCAACTTCTCCTCCGGTTGCGAAACTATAGAGTAGTGCCTTCGCAATTTGGATACTCTGTGTTCGTGACATAGGGATCCGTGGGCACATACGATATCTCGAATTTAATTTGTTGTGTGTATGGATTTGCGAGCTGTGAGATTTCGTGGGTAGGGTTGTAGGCTTGGTAACGGAATGTTTGCTCTTAGAATCAGTCTTTAACATGCGTTTTGAAGTTGTATTACTGTGACAAGCCAATTGAACAAGACACGGTTTGCGTAGGGCAAAAATGTTTGTTAATTAGTGGAATTTTCGAATGACATTTTGAAAATGTCTGTAGTGTTTTGTTGTCTTAAAAACTGTTTTGATGGAATTGGTTTAACACAAAATAATATACCACGGAGAGAAGTTAATCCCATAGTACTGGATACGGGTTACATGGGTATGTTTGTGGAATATTTGGTTTAAGTTTTCTCAGTGGTGGAATGATATGTGTTTCACAATATTAATTTTCTTTACCGTTTGTGTTTCAGGTCATGAAGTAGTGATAGTAAAAAATGGACAGCGAATATGCGGTAGTGGGGGTGCTTTGGCCAGTGCGCCCCTGGTACAAAGTAAGGCATATTTTGAGGTTAAAATACAGCAGTCAGGTAACTATGATGAGATGAATAATATAAAATGATATAAAAAAGTATGATAAGTATTTGCAGTTATCTGATTTGTCATTTTTGTAAACATACTGACATGTAAGATATTTGAGGCTCTTAGGGCATTGAGTATGAATTTTGCCTTTCTGGGTATGACACTTGCCATCTGCATTACATTTCAGAATACTGCAGCTGAATGACTGATACCAGACTGTAAATTTTTCTTAGGTGTGTGGGGAGTTGGTTTAGCAACGCGAAATACAGACCTCAACCGATCACCAGGTGGACATGATGCTGAATCTTGGGTTCTGTGCTGGGATGGGGTATTTAGGCATAATAATACAGAACTTCACAAAATACAAGATTCTGCTCAGGAGGGAGATATTTTGGTAAGCATTTCGCAGTTTGTCTTGGCACATACTGCCCTTTATTGACTGCTGCTGCTTATGGTCACACTGGTGTGAGGTTATGTGTGTTATAAGCCTAATTCTTGAGTTAAGTTCAGTAATATAAAAACATTCTGATATTTGTGGCGTGTGGTAAGATTAAAGAGGTTGTAATGGTTGGTTGAGGTCCAAAAATTCAAGGATCTTAGAAAAATTGTTGAATTCTCTTTTTAAATTGGCAGTTGTTTCTTGGAGTTTTGATGATTGAGTTTCAGCTTGTGTCCCGTATATTATGAAGTACTTTTTATTATTCAGTTAACTTTTTTGGGGGCTCTATTTCCTGAGGCTGATAGCCAGATTTAATCCTGATGTTTTTAAGTTGCAGAAAACTGGTTAATTGGGGTGGTATGATGGATCGTCCGGTCAGTTAAGGCATCTTATTATGTTATACAGTGGTTAGGCATCTCTTTCAAGGAGCCAGATAACTTGAATAGATTGTAGTCCTCTGTATTGTGTACCAACATAATGAGGTGTGTCGCCCCAGTCTCAGTATAGCAGGGACAAGCAAAATGTGCCCTACATACCACATGAGGTCCTCGTACCTTTGCAGTGCAGCTAGCAGTCTATGTACAGAAACACATAACAAAAAAAGATACAAAATTCAACAAATAAATATTTTATCCACATTCATACGAAAGTGTTATTCAGAACTATGTTGTGTTATTGACAATAAATTATACTTTTCGTCACAAGGTCTGAATGTAAAATTCCATTTTCCATAAAAGTAACTGTCATGCTACTTGGCAGATTGAATGCAAATAAAATTATTTACATGAGCTCAGTTGATTTTTCTCAGGGCTTGTTGTAGAAGAGACATAAGTAAGGACTTAGTAGGTAAGATTAGCTTCAAATTTTGTATGATTAATTCAGATTTTTTGAGATTAATTTCAGGTAAGTTTTATTGCCTTGTGGGCTGGGATAGCATAGTTTGGTATGGCGACTCACTATGGGCTGGATGGTCCAGGGATTGAATTCTGGTAGGCATGAGATTTTCTGCACCTGTCCAGACCGGCCCTTGGGCCCACCAAGCCTCCTGTACAATGGGTACCAGGTCTTTCTTCGGGGGGGGGAGTAAAGGGGCCATGGCATGGGGCTAGCCACCCTAGGCATCCCTGTCTTTGCTGTCCTGTTACAAAATGCTCTCTGCACACATTTAATGCTGTGTATGTACGTGAATATAGCTAGTAAGTAATCCATCATAGTTTAGTTTGAATTAAATTTTGTGAATGTTCGGCAGTAAGTACTGCATCTGTTTAATTGTGAGTGTTTGTTTCCTTTAGGGTGTTTCATATGACCATATTGAGCTCAACTTTTATGTCAATGGTAGACGCATGGATAGTCCTATAAGTGGCATCAGAGGCACCGTGTATCCTGCTTTATATGGTAAGCAGTCAGTTGGTTATTGTTTATTAAATCTATAATTTTTAGAGTAGAATGACTTCTTTGGTGTTTTAGCCCTATTCATGCCTAGGCCACGTCCTATTGTGAAGGCGTTTTGTGATTTACATAATTCCAGGAAAATGTTGTGTTGTTTTATTTCAGTGGATGATGGGGCTATATTGGACATTGTCCTTGACAACTTCCATCATTCTCCTCCAGGAGGTTTTGATAAGATCATGCTAGAGCAAAGCCTTTTGTAACAGTGCTGATCTACAGATTTTGACTTGTTCGTCAATGAGCATTTGTTCCCTCCATACCACCACAAAAAGGAGTCCATCCATCCATTCCCATGGTAATATATAACCTAATCCAGTTTTAAAATTTTCCTGCATTTCTCCAGAAAAGTTTTATATCTGTCTTACTGAATAACAGCCCAGGCCTTCTGTATTTTGAATGCTGTGCTAAAATTGTTCAGTTCAAAGTATGTAACTCGGAATGTTAAAATGTTGAAACATTACTGTTCCTGTTTAAATTGACAGGAAATTTGAAGCGTTAATACAGGTATCATGTGTGTTATATCTAATTCAAGTGTAAATCATTCTTTGCTCTAAGACATGAATGCAGTTCAGGATGAATTATTTAAATGAAAGGTTAAAGTTTAGGGGTGTGTTGTAATAAATGGTGATTTAATCCACGCATATTAAATGATAACTTTTTTTGTGTTCTGAGAACGACTAATGAGTATTGCCTCACTAAGTGAGGAGCTGTCTGTAATTGATTCTACACATTATACTGTCAAAGCATTTTTTCCCCAAGCTGTGACTCTGACCATAGTGGTGAAGATGTAATAACATCCTAATGGTAAGACAGAGACTTACGTAATTGTGGGCTTTATACATGAAGAAGGTGAAGGACTTGTCTTAGTGGAATTTGAGGTTGTGCCTCATATGCTCTTGTTTTTATTTCCTGGTGCTGTTGTAATGCTGGATGCTGGAATGAAACTGTAGGTTTCTGACAATTGAGTGTATTATTTTGTTAGTCTTTTGAGGTTCTCATGGTGGTCACCAACTATTTTTTTGGGATATGAACCTGTGTGGTGTGGCAGATACATGGCATTGTTTTGAAGAAACCTGCCGCCTGCATCACAAGGGTAAATGGATCATTGATCTGTGTGGATGGCGGAGGCAGCAGGATTCACTGAATCACTGCTGCAGATACACTAGACTTAAACAGAATCACATCCTAGACAGCAGTTATCCCCATTATGTTGATGCTGAATGCTTAGTTCAACAGGAGTAACATGTGGATAGATTTATTGAAATATATGTTGTTATTCATGGAAATGCAAATCCAGGCAGTTGTATGCATTAATGACATTGTCTTTGAACTACCTTTGTATCTGATAGCTGCGTGGGTTACCTTGACTGTACAAAACCTGCAAATGTTTTCACATAGAATGTATGGATTTGGGAGTATAAATGAGTGGAAATTATTTTCATTTGAGGTTAGAACATTTACACGTATTTTCTTTTTTATTGAAGTTGTCTCTGCTAACAGCTGCTAGTTGCTTGTTTTGAAGAAACTCTTCTAAGTCTTGATAAAATTAATCCACATTACGTGGTAAACAATGACTGCATTTGAAATACCGAAGTATTAGCAAGAGTCACATAATAGGAACTGGCAATGAAAACACAGGAATGTTTATAAATGTAATGAATGCCGTCTTCACAACTTGTTCTTAATTTATTAAAAATTAATTGGCAACATGTTTCGACCAACTAAGTGGTCATCATCAGGCCATAGTGAAAAATGTAACAGGAAAATGCATTTTCCTGTTACAGTCATTACATTTATATTTCCAGTACTCACAACGGTATACACATTGCAAAGATTATAGGAATCTCTGCTTATCCTGACCTCATGCACTTTTGCAATAAGCAGCAACAGAAGTACAGTGCATCAAAACTTGCTGGTGTATGTGTATGCTTGACAACACCTTGATGTGATGACATGCTTGCAAACATAAGCATACGTTGTAGGCAGATATTCTGCAGAAATTGACAAGGTGTGGCTTTATATGCAGTTAGAGGTTACGTTAAAATGTGAAATGATCACAGAAACATATTTATGATGGAGATTGTATTCATCTGAATTGAAACATCATGTGGGTCAGTAGGTGATTCCTGTAGTCATTTGGATTGTGACTGTGTGGGTCAGTAAGTGACTCCTGTAGTCATCTGGATTGTGACTTTGTGAGTCAGTAGGTGACTCTTGTAGTCATCTGGATTGTGACTGTGTGGGCCATTAGGTGATTTCCTGTAGTCATATGGATTTTGACAGTTGTTCTTCATTAGGTAATCATTGTAGTCATCGGTGTTGAGCATGTGAATATAGTCTGCCACACTGCATAGTCACATAACCAAGAAGACGACAGTTTTAATTTTTACTGCCATGAAAACCTCACGCAGCTTGTTACACTGGTTCTGTACCTTTGTGTCAAGGGGGTATGAGACAACTTATATAGTGTGTTAAGTGAACTGTTTTGTCAGAACTGATTAATTTATTTGAGTCATGGATATAAAATAATACATTTTAAATCTAAACAATGTAATATATAAAACTGCATTCTTAATTCATGTGTGTGACTGAAACATGTTGTGGTAATATTATTGTCAGGATTCTGTAACATTAAAACTTATCATCAGAGGGGTATATTCAGATTCTTTGATACCCTTCACGGAGCTCTCTGGCCTTGCAGAGTACAGTTTAGGAACTACAGCTGTGATCATTATTTCACAAAGAACACTTGGAATTCCATCTGTTGTAGAGTAAGGAATATACTTCTGCCTAGTAGACCTAATGAATATATTTTTGTTGAAGCAAGTGCACTAATCTGTTACTTGTGTACAGTGAAGGTAAAGTAAAAGCTGAGATATTGCTGTGCATAAAGTACCGTCCTGGCTGAAAATAAAGCTTCACCACTTTCTTTTTCATGCCACTGGAAGTGATTGATTAGCTTTGGATGGTAAACTGGGTGACCTAGGGCCATTCCAGATTCCCAACACTTGTGCCTGGAATTGAATCCCAGCCATTTATTCCATAGCTTTTGTGATGGAGGTGTTATTGAGTTCCTGTTGTAAGATAAAGTAAATGCATTCTGAATCAAAAGATTATTAGACTGTTTAATGTAAGTGGATGAACTGCTCTGTGTGTGTGTGTGCGTGTGTGTGCGTGCGTGCGTGCGTGTGCGTGTGCGTGTGTGTGTGTGTGTGTGTGTGTTGGGGGGGGGGGATTATTACTTGACTGGTTGGTGAGTCATTAGCTTCTCATGAAGGTTTATGCTTCATGGAGTTTGTGTGTTGTAAGGCATGTTGGTGTTCAAGGCTGTTTGTGCCTGAACACAGTTTAAATTCGTAAGTTCCATTACGTAGTATGGGGGAAAATTATTTGAATTGTGTATATATGCCATACTGTAAAGGTGACAAGTCTGTGTTGTTGCATGGGAGTTGTTAGAAACTTTGTTTCGAGAGGTGGTGGTTGTGGTCTGCATGAAGTTATGTTATGATTTCTTGGAGTGACTGAGCAAAACTGCATGGAACCCCACTCAGAGTGTCAGGTCCTTGCTAGCTGTGGAAGTGGGTAACACTGGAATAAAAGTAAGATGTGAATTACCAAACCAGTCTTCTAATTTCATATTACTTTTTTATTTTATGGCTAATGTGACAATGCTATTTCTGTCAATTGCTCTGACTGTATAGCTTCAAATGGCAGGATTATGGTGAATCATGAATTGGAAAAGATTTGGAAGGAAGTGGTTGTGGCCTGATTTAAGGTGCTGTTTGCTTAGACAGACTGAGAAGCATGAGAAACCTATCAGGGTAGGCAATGTTCTGTGTGAGATTTGAACCAGTCACCTCCTGAGTACAAGGTATATGAATTACTGCTTGAGTATTAACATTTGGTATTGGTGTTGAGCTTCTTGGTAGAACTGTACAGCCCTTTCGCCAAACTGAATGGATGTTCCCTTTTTTGCCTACAGGTCATCATTAGGACTTCTAAGTTATAGGCCTATATGAAGTTTGATATTTGATATTACTGACATGCTGCATAATACGGAATTTCAACTCTAATGAGAATACTCACGTGAATTTTCAACTTGATAACATTTTGTAAGTTTAAAACATGTATTTGTGTACTGTGTGTAAAGACCTGATAGTCTCATGGAAACACAGCCAACAAAAACATGCTGTCATGTTACTGTATTACTATTGAGTACAAGTGTGGTTCAGTTTTATTACAAATGTAGTATTGAATTTTACAGATTAACCATGAGGTGTGCATTTATTGAATAACTCAGAAGCATACAATAATTCACAGTTGCCCTCTGCAGGTCCTTATTTGATGGTACCAATGCTTGCTTGATTTTCTGTGCTAAAGAAAAGGGGCAGGAAGAATCAATAAGTATCATAAATTCTTTTTGTTTATAAAGTAATTATTAGTGAAGCCACCCACCAGTTAGAGGCCTCTCTTCAGAGCACTGGTGGTCAGCTGAGGTCTCTCCACAGCAGCATCAGATTCTTCTGTCTTGTGGTTCTGTGAGCACTATCAGCTGTGCAAGGTCCAAATCAGTCAACTCAGCAGCATGAGGTTCAAGAATGTCCTTTTATCAGTCTTTTCCAAATCAGAGTCCTCCTGGAACTTCACAGGCTAACATGAGGATGCTCCTGATTTCATTCTGCCACTGGGGAATCCCAAGAAGTCATTAACTGCATCAGGCCAAAGCTTAACCCAGCAGCCATTCACAGCCAGGGACTTAGTTCATCCATGGACTGTTTTGTATTTTCTATGCAGTCAACTTTGATGTACAGTTTGCAGCAGTCACTGACAGTAATGCAGTTCTCCTCACTTGCATTCAAAATACTGGGAGGGTGTGGCAGCTGCAGTGCTCTTGAAGGTTGTGCTAATTCCCCTTTCAGCAGCTGCAGAAGTGAGGTGGAGGTGTTAGGAGAGATACTGTACTCGGATATTCAGATAGGAAAGACAGATACCCTTGGGATGCCTTGGGACATTGTCAAGGACAAGGAGGACCTTGAATGCCAGACTTCTTCACATAATGATACAGTTTTCAAACTAGCCTTTACTGGCGTAGCCTTCTGCCTCACCACAGCACCACAGACTGACAAATATTTTGGCGTCTCGTCTTCCAGCCATACCAGCAAGGCCTCTTCTGGCTTTTCAAAGAAGGGGTCAGTGATAACTTACACAAGAAATTTTTGCACTTCCCTCATCTTCATTTTTCTTGAGGCAAAAGATCATCATTCTGTTGTACAGTAATGCCGTTTGACCAGAGCAATGCTTATTCCTCCGTGAAACTTTTTTAAAACATCCACTTTCTGTAACAGAGATATTACTTTCTGTTTCTTTCTATTCTCTTTATTTAGCTCATACATTACACTTGTTAGACAGAGTTAACATATGCAGGCAACAGTTAGTTTTAAAAATTGTGGAACATACAGTCATAGTATGTGTGCTGGGGTAGTGTAGTTGGTATAGTGACTTACTATGGGCTGGACAGTCCGGGGATCGAATCATGGTGGGGGGGGGGGGGGGGGGCAAGATTTTCCACATCCATCCAGACTGACTGTGGAGCCCACCCAGCCTCCTGTACAATGGGTACTGCATCTCTTTCTGGGGGGTAAAAGGCTGGGTGTGGCATTGACGACCCACCCCCATCCAGTGCTGAGGTTAAAGAAAGAGTAGAGCTATACCTCTGCTCCCCCTCAGGGCCTTCATGGCCTGTTCTAGGGTGAACTGAACAGTAGTAGTATACTCCATACTGCATGGCATCTACTGAGGTAACTACTGAGTGAGGCAGGCGTATGTGGCCTCCTACATAAACCCTTGTGTGCTTACACACACATGACCACAAATCAGAGAAGGACCTACACCACAGTGCACAATTGTCAGTTTTGTTAAGAATCTATTTTAATATGAAATATTATAATTTGCATGTATTTGTGTGTAAAGTGGTCATAATTTTATGCAAGCGCAAGTTGTCAGCAACGCTATCGTTGTTCTTACAAACCTATGCAAAATAATGTGAGAAAACTTGATACTAGTTATGTTTTTGTTTATAAGCATGACAGTATACATGATACTGTGTCCCTTCTTCTGAACTTATAAGTGGTTTCAGTTTTAGTGGCAAATTGGTTGTATAGTTTTGAAGCAATGCTTGTATATAAGGTTAGGACTTGCTGAAGGCAGACTACTTTAAAAGTTGAGATTTCTTGTTGGTGTATATGATACAAATTGCCTGATACTCTATAAGTTAACATCCTTACATACTGAAAGTTTTTGGAAATGGTGTACAACCTCTTTAAACTGGAATATACTACATGTTGCCTTCTTTGTGAGTGTAATGTCAAACCTGACAGCTGTTGCAGTATTATGACAAAGGTGTATAGAGCTATGGCTCCTTTGCGTGGTCTAAGGTTATTATTACCTTCACATAGTTCATTTATTTGTATGTATGTTGCTGAGGTACATTAACATTCTCTTTTGAGTTTTGTGTTTCATGGATGTTTTCATTTATACAATAGTATATATATACAAGCTCCTGGTTTATGCTGGTTTGTATGTCTGAGGTCCATTTGTAATAGTCTCATTTCATAATGTAATAAGTGAAAATGCGTAGGTTAAAGTGGCACGATAGTGATCCACCTTGTCATTGAACAAAAGTGCAGTTACTTCGTCGTACGGCAGCTGAAAATCAGCATCAGTGGGGTGTGTAAAAGCATACTTTGAATCCTTGAAACTTAATGGGTGACATTACACCTCCTTTTACAGCAGGGCATATATCGTGTTATGATCATGAAGACACTGTGCTAAAGTGTAGATTTTTGGGTAGTGATAGATTTTCTTAT
Source organism: Coptotermes formosanus (assembly GCA_013340265.1). Taxonomy (NCBI): domain Eukaryota; kingdom Metazoa; phylum Arthropoda; class Insecta; order Blattodea; family Rhinotermitidae; genus Coptotermes; species Coptotermes formosanus. The sequence continues at coordinate 1,138,047 of BLKM01010564.1, forward strand.
CTAAACATTGATAGTAATTCCAAGAGAACTGATGTAATGAAGCCAACAGCTGAACTGAACTGTCCCAACACAACACTTAACAAAGGTATGCGTTATGCTAGACCCATTGGTGAATCCTGATGTGGAGGTCAGGTCTAGCAGAAGGGTATGCAGCATGGTATTGTACTGTTCCACTAGAACTGACCTCTGGTTCAGGATTCACCACTGGCTAGGCCAGTTATAAAGCTTATTCCACACAGTAGCACATGAAAGTATCATCATCATCATCATCATCATCATCATCATCATATTTTATTATATTTTGTTATACTTTTTAATTATATATTTTTGTAACATGCATTATGGTTTATAGAAAATGTTAAGGGATAAGCAGAATTGCATGAACAAGTAATAAATGGCAAGAGATGCATGCACATAAAATATTAGAACTGGAACTGTCTATTCTGAAAAAGTGCAACATCTAACAAATGTAAAGAAATATGACATAATGCACTTGTGAACAATTATAAGTGGAACATGTAAAAGAAAGTAGCTACTGGAAGATAGATCACAATAAAAATTAATACTACATTTCAGTATACCAATTTTAAAATATTAATTACCATATCAACAGTTTAATAAAGAAGCTCGGCACATCCAGCAGGATTACAAAACAGGGCTGAACTGATATTTCAGCAGGATGTAGAGTGTATGACCACAAAACAATGCAAGAATATGAGAAGAATGCAATATATAATTTAATTGACATTGTTGTGGATTACAGATGTAAGTGGGTGTAGAATTTATTGAGCATGAATGATACATGCATTCCCAAGTTACTGTAGAAATACACTCCAACTGGCAGAAGAAATGAGATCAATGAAGGAAAAGATGGAAAGACCAGTACCCATAAAGATGGAATAAGCCAGAAATTGGCATATATCCTGTTGCTGCTGATGATATTTTTCTACTTGTTTTAGTTAGGAAATTGCACGCATTATTGAATGAAGCTAATGTGGAATATGAAGTTGGGCCAGCCTTACTGTTATCAGCTGGCTCTGTCATATAGTGTCAGAGACAGCATACTTCCATTGGATTCATGTGCTCCAGTAGGGCAAGTCTTTTGGTTGCAGGTACAGTATATCAAATTTATATGATAAATAATTATACCAAATCATGTCACTTGTTCCTGAAATATATTTATAAATTTATGATACTGGTACATGCAAAAAGTATGATATGGTTACATTCATGTTTTTGTTAGGACTTGAGTGTTTCATTACCTTAAAACAGTACTAAAACATTGTACATAGTGATACATTTACGTGTCTTATTAAGTGACTTATTATATTTGAGGCATGAATACCACATTCTCATTCTTGCCTGAACATTATGGGAATAACTGTGGACGGGATTCCCCACTTTGTTTCATTTTATTTTCTTAAGTACAGGTCCCACAGAAATCACACATTTCCATTCACTGTTCTTGTAAAATTGAAAAGATACTGTTCATTCCATCATGATTAATCAAATCATTGTACACAACCTAAACCTATGTGAATTTGTTGAGGTATTTTAATTTGAACACCAGGGTGTGTGTGTGTGACAGCTACACTTTCTATTTGTGAATACTGCCATGTCTGATGTTGCTGTTTGGGAATCCCTTGCACTGCTGTTGATGTCAGTGCTGATTGTGTGTGTGTGTGTGTGTGTGTGTGTGTGTGTGTGTGTGTGTGTGTGTGTGTGTGTGTGTAGTTAAGGGCAGTGAAAGATAATGTATGCAATGAATTAACAGTCCATCCAAAAATAATTTGATTTTATTCAATAGTGCTTATGATACAAGGCTAAATTTTTATATTAGGCTTACAGTTTGTAGCTTTACAGTAATGATAAGAGTCAGCAACATATAAATTCAGACGTGACACACTTGGCTACTGACCCTTTGCATAAGAGGATGGACCTTCAAAGACTGGTTCATCATGATGGAAAATATCCAAAATCAGGTTGAGAAAAATTCCATGAAAAGTCACACATAAAAGACAAATTAAACAACATACATTACAAGAACATGAAACTTAGGGGATGTCCACAGGAACTCAAAACTAACAGTTTGCACAGTAACTTATGGTACATACATATATATGCTAATACACTTGTAAGTTACGTGCTCTTACTGTGTTCCATAAATTATTTTAGTGGTGTTTTATGATATGTGCTTAAAAAACTAGTGTTAAGTTTGTGAACACAACCATAAAAACACAGGCAGGAGATACCTGTTACTGTTAATAGGCCATGCTTATGGCTCACACTTAGGAGGGTTTCTTTGCAAGTGCTCCATAGGAATGCATTCCATCACATACAGTTCTAAGTACAGGCATTATAAAGGCACAGTGATTGCTTTCTCATTACAATCAAACTTGTCCATACAGTTTTGTGGCCATGAAAACAAACTCAGAAGATATCAATGTAAATATAGTGACACCAGGGTGTATAAGTGTCTTCCATAATTTGCCAAAGTTGACAATTCTGAATGTAGCTCAAAACATCTCGGTTGCATTTGCTTCATTTTATTCTCTGGATTCAGTACAATGGCATCATGGTGGCCAGATGCAAAAATTAGCCTTCAGCCTGAAATATATGCATTCAAATGGGAGTACTTAACTGAAATCCCTTACTATCATCTCCTATGCATTATGTAGGTCGAAAGGAAATGGAAGTTGTAAATGTTAGACTGTGGTTTGAGGAGGTATTTTTAATTGGTTTTACCTTTCAGTTACATTGTAATGAGAACATGAGAAAGAACTTGGTGTAACAAATTGCGAGGGCCAGCTAAATAGCAACTTTTAACCTGTTTGAGCGTAAGCTTCTGAAGTGGCAAAAAGATGAAGATTAGTAACAGCTGTGTGTTCAGTACACAAACACTTGTGTGCACACACATGCATGCATTCACAAGGAAAATTATTTTGATGGTATACGTCCTGTTGTATATAGAGAATTACATAAATAACACTACGTACACCAACATACATTGAAGTGGACAGCTAATTACTCGACTAATATTGGACCTTTTAAAACCGGATCTAAAAGCATAAAAAAGAAGAGAAAAAGTTCAATCTTCATTTTAGCACATTTTAATTAAGAACTAGTATCCTAATGTTTAAATTTGAAATTATACACAACACTGTTTGTGTTAAATGACACACCATCAAGAATGACAAGTCAGTTGTAATTTATGTTTTATACTATTTCTGAGATCTCGAAAAATTTACATTTTTACCGTCAGTTTTACGTTTTTGTATAAAATAAACACCTGACGACGGTCAGCTTCAGTGAAACATGTAGTGTTTGAGAAAATAATAATAAATAAGGGTTATGTCAGAATACATAGTGTTATTTATGAAAATTAGGCCATCGTCAGTGTGAGTAAATCATTTTGGCTAAAGTGACTGACCAGTGCCATATGAAGGTCCTCATGTTGTAGTTTGCAGCCTCAAACTAAGGACTGTTATGTCTTATTTGCTGATAAAAGTTTCTTTCATTAGACCTGAACAGGGCGGGATATGTCAAAAGCACCTTACCCAGGATGCTTCCAAGAACATGCAAGTTGAAAACTACCATCAGTTACAATGAAATGTAAAATCAATACATTCTTCATGTATGTTATGTAAATTTAAGGCAACTTACATGATGAAGCATATTGTACAAAGTATTTAAGAATTAATCTGAATAAATGCACATATCCACTGTGACAGGGTTGAAACCCTGAAAAATGTCTGTGTTGTGGTCTGCTGTGTTATGGCACTGGGCAGTCTGGTAGCCATAGCCTTGCTGATGTGGTGCCATAACCCAGCAGACCAAACTACAAAATGCACTGTCTTATTCTATGCTTATGATGAAGAAAGAAAATATTCTGTTTCAATTACTAGCCATGTTTTCTGGAAGCTGATAATTCAATGTATAGCTCACAGGTACATTTTGAACATAATAATCTGTGTAGAAAGCATGTCAACTGTAATATGTGCAAATTTAAATTCCCATTAACAGGCTGTACACCACTGATAATTATGTAACATAACTTGTGGAAATAATCTAATTTCTTTTAAGAAACTTCATCAAAGAGCTTGGTATATAGGAGTGAAGCCTCTCTCTCTCTATGTAAATTCCTTGGGTTCTAGAGATGACATGATCTTGCGCAGATTTTTCCACTTGTCAGCCACCTGCAGTCAAAATTTTACGAATGAGTGGAATACTAGGCCTTCAACAGAAGTTCATGCTAAACTGCAGGTCCATGGAGTAGGTAATTTGCCCATGGGTTGCTTCAGACATAAAACTGATTCAGATATAGCTAAGGGCTGTTGCAGTTGGACAGTTGTCCACATATTTAATGTGTTCCATGTCCGTGCACTATATTATACAAAAACACTAATCACCAACAAATGCACAAAGAGAGTTTTATCATCAATTGTAACACACTCCTACATGTTTCGACCCTGCTGGGTCATCTTCAGGGAGAACTTTTTGTTATCATTACACTAAGGTTGCACTTTATAGTTGAGTGAGAATGTGCTGTTGTTTTTGGAGGCGTGAACTCTCTGTGGTGTGGCGGACCGCAGAGAGTTCACGCCTCCAGTACACAGTACACAGTCAACAGAACGTCTCACTCAACTATAAAGTGCAACCTTTGTGTAACGATAACAAAAAGTTCTTCCTGAAGATGACCCAGCAGTGTCGAAACATGTAGGAGTGTGTTACGATTGATGATAAAACTCTCTTTGTGCATTTGTTGGTGATTAGTTGTCCACATATTTATGCCAAACAACATCAGTAACAGAATTCTACTAGGTAGTTGTATCAAAAGACAGACACTGTTCCTGTCGAAAAGATGTCACACATTGTGTAAATATCAGTTCTACGAAGCCAGTACTGTACTCATGGACTGCTAATATGCATAACTTGCATTACATTTGTGCATGGAAATAATGATGATGCACACTTGGTTTCTCACACATATGAAATTATTTTGATAGAGTGGGAAAAGTAGAACTATTAACATACTTGCGTGCTGACACTATTGTATAAATTAAAAAGAGCATAATTGGAGATTTACTCTTCAGCAGTAACCTTATACATTAAGAACTTCCACAGAATCAGAATCATGGCCATAAGCCAAGCTTATAACACAGTACCACAAACTGGACTGGACACTGTTCTGGTTTAATACAGTTTGTGCCATATCCAAGTACCACTGATTTAGAAGAACAGGAGGAAATGTAAAGTCACAATGCCAGTCATCATGCTAGCAATATGAAAGTATTACAAACAAAATAAGATGATCTTACCAACAATCAAATTGCCAACTTCAAATTCAGTATGGGCTAGAATGTTCTTTTTATACCAGCTTAGTCACGTAAGCTTCTCAGGCACTAATTCTGCTTTTATAATTATGTGAAATCCAACACTAAGCATAGATATGATTATGAAAGGTGCAATAACTCTCAAATGTGGAAGCCCATTGAAACAGAGGGAACAGTGGTTCCTCTTATGGTTCAACCCAAATGCAGACTAGGACATTACATTAAAATAATCCATACTTGCTGCTTCACATAATATTAAAAATAGGCCATAATTGCTGCTTCACAATTCCAAAGCCCTGACACCAGCACTGTAATAAAGTGGTGGAATACCAAGCCTCTGATGAATGTTTATTGTCATGTGGTTATGTTCTGAATGAAGGAGGGAAATGTTTTTATGCGTAATGTGAAACATTATGCAGGGATCAGAGTGGGCATATTTTGTAAGCACACAGTGGTGTCATCCTAATACTTTTAATGGATCAGAACAGAGAAGATTGACACGTGAATCGACTTGCAGTTGAGTTGTGAAAGATTTCTGTACAAGTTCCTTACAGAAAAATTCCTTCATCTGGTAAATTATTCTTTCCACTTTGGCTCATGGACTTAATCTGTCTGCCTTTTACTTACAGAAATTAACTGCTACAATATGAAATAACACTTAAATGGCACATTAATTTGTCAGTAGGCAGTGCATCACCAGCTAGCCTCCAACAAGCTTGAATATAATATAGGTAAAATACTTGCATCTTTTGCCATGATTCTTCAATTATTTGTGCTGACAGTCAAATATTTTTCTTTGTACTTGAGCATTCAAGTGTAGCAGCGATAAATACGTAGTTCAGTAAACCATCAGCATACTAATATACTGCTTTTACTTTAATAATGACAAAGTGTACGTGTAACTTTACTTTAGTTACAACAAAATTACTGTGAAACTTCAAATTTAAAGAAGCCATGAGGTGGTGAAGTCAAAAAGAGACGTAGTAGTTGTGTGTGCTGATGGTTTACTTAACTCACTATGAGCATAGTTCTGCATTCTTACTTTTTATTAATATTAATAGCAGGTGCAAAAACTACATACGTATTCATATACTAAGAATGTTCAGTACCACACAGATTGAGGAATCATGACTTTTAGTTTAAAGAATTTAGTTGGTTGCATTGATTTTAAAAGAGAGAATGGGTGGGGCTTCATACTAAAACTATGTGTGCACAGTATCCAAATTATGCTAAAACAACATATGAAGCATTTTTAAAACAACATTAACAAGACAGCAATGTGTCAACAGACTAGCATGCTACCCCAACTGTTGGCCTGCTATTTACTGTCACTTAAGAATTACAAGTGAATATGGCCAAGAAAATTAATAGAACTACTTAGATCACTAAAAACACAACAAAACCCTGTTTCATTTAAATCAGCCATATGGCATACCATTTAATGGCTGTTATTTCCACACTTTGGTTCAGATATTAAAAAAGCTGAACCATTCACTGTTCAGGTATACATTCATTTTGCACTATCACATGTTTTCGTATACATTTCACACTGTCATTCTACTTATTGCATACACTGTAATGTGTCCAGTTCTTTAATTCAGATTAATAACATACTTGATAAAAAAAAGTAATGTGACCTTTATCTTGCTATATACTGTAGTGAAATTATGTCATTGACAAGGTACAATTACAAGTGGCAAAGACAGGCTTCTCATTTGTGCTGTCTGCTTTATGCTTGGCTGTCATGTTGTAAAATGTAATAAAATGTGAAGTGTGCTGTGTTATAGTAGCTATACAAAGCTGAAAGTGGGAGCTGGAAAAGCATACTCAATATAGTAACTAGGCTACAGGCTGGATGATCTAGCGTTCGATTCCTGGCGGGCACAAAAGATTTAGTTCTTCTCTGAAACACCTGACTGGCTCTAGGTCCCACCCGGCTTCCTATTCAGTGGGTACCAGGGTTCCTTCCCTGATGAGTAAAGTGGCCAGGGCATGAAGGTGACCTCTCACCACCATCTAGTGCTGAGGTTAAGAATGGGTGGAGCTATATGTCTTACTCCCTGTACATGCATTAGGGACAACTTTACTCCCCTCTAAAGAAATGTTTTACATGGCAGAATCCATGCTTTAGTGTACACATCATGTTGATAAGTGGTCAAAAGACATGTGTTTGGTCTATTCTGAACTGCTGGATGCTTACACATGTGTATGGCATGTAAAACTGCTTCTATTACATACAAAAACAATTCTCATAGACATTTCATAACAAAACTTCTTGCTTTGCATAGTGGAGATCTGTACATCCAATTACAAGATGCTCATTTTCCATGATATACTTTCTGTAATGTAGACAAATACCATACATCATACAAGAAGACAGCATTCATGAGATAAATGATATTTGCAAAGATGATAGTAGGTGCATCACACAGCATAATACAAACCACAGCAGCAAGACACTGGGAACACCCCTGTCTTCATGAAAATATTACTCCTGCTTTGTGTTCAGCTAATATTAGTTCTTACAGTAACAATCTAAATGTTTATCACTAACCTATGTATGACATTATTTAACAAAATAACGTAAGCTGAATAATTACAAGTAAATCAAAAGTTTAATGCAACACAGGACACATCACTTTATAATTAACTGTCTCTACACTATTCACGTAACAATTATTCCGTACTCTTTGTTTAACAACTCAGTTATTTTAATTTGCTATGACGGACTCAAAAACTCAACTCATGAAAAATGTTGTCTTTATCTAAAATACAGAAATGCTTACAATTATTTATTACTCCAAAGTTAAAAATTTTGGAACCAAGTTATCCCCCTTCATATGATACAATCAACATGTTGGTTTTGTACAGCTGTTGCGTACGGTCATCAAATATAAAACTGTATCTGTACAATCAAGTGGTAACAATTTCTACAGGCTTTTAATCAACAGAATGCTCTCCTTTATCTTGTGCATAGCTTTGTATCTGTGTCAGAGATGCTGATTTCATGTTGTTATGTTTAATTACAAGATGGACAAGGCAGTAATACACAGTGACCCACTTTACAGTCGACAGTCCATCTGAATTGCACATAGACAAACATCAAATCCACTACCCAGAGGTTCTTACATTTTTCTTGGTGCCTCCAGGCAGATTCTGTAAAACTTCAACTTAGGCCACGATTTCATCTACATCAGTCCTCATTTATCATTCATTCTAATCCCCATCATTCACCTTTACACAATACAAACATATGGTTCAGTAACATAAATTATTTTCAAATCAATGAAGAGTATTGCAGGAATAATTTTGTATAAACATACTCAGTCCAGCTTACTAGCCACCCTCTTAAAATATACAAACATTATTTCACATGCACAGCAATTACAGTTTGTGTCTGCAGCAAACTGTTCTCCTCATACCACTTGCACAATACATCCCAAATGCATATATTGTCAGTCTTTCTCGGGTAGACAACATACAATTTCATTATAGCCATCCTATGAATACAGTGATGTACTGTACTCTCGATGTTTCTGTGCAACCTGTTGGAACTCTTTATCTCATTCAGATGGGATAGTATTGTGGTACATCCACAATGGAGTTAACGTAAATGTGCTTAAAGGTGCTTAATTTTTCATAAATTTACAGGTCTCCCAAGGTGTTCGGTTTAATACAGCGAGATCTTATCAACATGTCACTGAGCATGGCAGTTGTAATGGGGGCTTTATCACATATGAAGACTACATCCATAGAGTCTGTATATCTTCTGCAGTTACGCTTTTCTTATTTTATAGAAGTCTCAAGAGTGCTGACCCCCAGCTTCTAACCTTCACATGAACGCTCTTTGCTTGACACACACACAAATCACCTTCGCTCTATGATTCATAATGCATGACAGTCCTATCAGCATTAATAAGACAATGGTTGTGTGCACCAGGTACACTAAGCTATTCTATATTCTAGGGCAAAATTAAAAGATCTCTGTTATAAATCATTCAGTATTCGTTTACAGACCAAAAAGTTGTGGGAATGACAGCATTTGGTGATGAAACTAAAGATTATGTAATCCAATTTATACCATTTGCAGGGTCTCCATCACTCAAGACTGTACAGAGTTATTTCAATTAGCCCCTTTGTTACTTTCTGTGGGGTGGGGGGTGGGGAGCAGGGATAAACCAGTCTGATGAGTGTCTACAAATTTGCAAGTGATGACACTTTTAACAAGTGTGTTACATTTTTTGGTGAGACTGTCTCATATCTCTACACTCACAGTTCCAATACTCACATATGCTCTACAAGTTACCATATTCTGCTCCAACTTCCTGAATTTTAATTGTGTCATTGTGGACCAGTTTCTCAGTATCTGATTTCAGTGGACAATATGAGTAAGCTTCATCCTGAAAGTTAGGCCATGTTAAGAGGGAGTAATTCATTCACACACACACACACACACACACACATATATATATTTTAATGGTGGTTTTCATTCCCAAATGCAGTTTGATATGTTTTTCCTTAGCTGTCATTTGATGCTTCATGCAGAACCTGAACATGTCACTCCATCACAGCAGTAACTTAAAAACACAACACATTCTATTAAAAAAAAACAGCATAAAACAGAGTTTTCCCAAGTAAGACAAAATTGCAGCTTCCCATGAAAAGTGTAAATTCAACAGCACCTGCCTGTATCATCACTCAGCCAATCTGTTTGTTTGTTTGTGGCTCAACAGCCCTATTGTGGGCTTAGGCCTCCCCATTTTTGAGGTTCCACGATTGCACTCATTTAGACACACAGCACACTCGGTAGGACTCCTCTGGACGAGTGATCAGTCCGTCACAGAGACGTCTACCTGACAACACACAAACACTCACAAGAGACAAACATCCATGCACCCGGTGGGATTCGAACCCACGATCCCAGCAAGCGCTCAGCCGAAGGCCCACGCCTTTGAGCCCTTAGGCCACCTGGCCACTGGGATCAGAATCACTCAGCCAGTAGCTATGTTAATGCTTCACTTCCCGTATTGAAGTCGGTCCCCAGTGCTTCTGGAGAGACCTCACATTCTGTCCCCAACGTGGGTGTTTTTGTGAAACCTAATGTGTTCATACAACCAAGGTGAACTCATAAAAGAATTAAAGGGTTCACATTTGCACATTGACATGATAATACTTTATAAATATGGTTACAGCTTTGTTGTCTTTCTTCACTTTGAGGAAATTATCATTTTCTGACAGACACTTAAGTACATCATTCTATACTTAGCTTAATTTTATTTGTTTCATACATCATTGCAGTTTTGGCATTTTTATGTCATATAATTTAGTGCAGTTACAGAACTAGCGAATCCTGGAGACTTTGTAGACTAGAAAATGCATGGACATATCCCATGCAGACACAGATTGCAGACTGAAATCACGTCTGGGGGCACCGACATGCATTTTACTGGGTCCTGTGATGATAGAGAGCTTGCAAAGGTCTGACCCTCCAACCAAAAAGAGTCCTAATGCTTGGCTTTAAGAATTTAGAAAATCTGTACAATACAGGAGGTCATGGCTGTATAGTTCTTTAAAGTAAGATTTCAGCTACAGGACATTATGAAAAAGATTTCTACTTGCTAGTTTGCTGCCTTTTGAATTTAGATACAATTCCAGATGAATATCATGGATGAAGCATGAATATTACATGAACATGATTAACTTTAATAATCTCATCTGTGTAATTTACTAATAGGCCTTCCTGAAGCAGCAGTGTCAAGCATCATAGGCTATACTGACTTCCATACAATAATGGCCTATGAAGCTTCTTGGATTTCCCCATGTCTTTAACATTATCAACAGCAACACACCAGATAATTCTGTCATGAATCTGGTATGAATGATGTTTTTTGTGTCTTCAATGTGCGGGCGGGCAGGCAGGCAGAGGGGGGGGGGCCAGTGAGGGTTGCATCTGCTCAGGGCATCAGGGTCCAAGGAGCAGCAAAATGGGTGGCAGAATGCGTATTTCAAATGAAAAACAAAAAATGTGATTTTCTGCGCTAAACCAGTTTAAGTTATTGAGCAAAGTACATGGAAATTACATAAATAATTCTGTTTTTTTTAGAGTTCATAATTTATGTTAGGGGCAGTCATTGTGCTTACTTGCCAAAAAACCTAGATACATCGCTGGTCTCCCTATCTTAACTTTTAGGCATACAGTAATGACAACTTGTTTCCCTTTTTCCACAGGGGCCCAAACCATGTCTTTATCATTTAAACAGACTGTTGGTGCTTCGTGATATCAGTAACTTCTCCTTCGTATTACTGTGTATGGGTAGTTGCAGAAATTATTTTAATTAAAGCAGTTTCATCTGTTGGGAATACGGTAAATTATGATAAAGACTTTACACGTTCTAGTTGTGAAGATAAAGGCAATTAAAAACCAAATGTGCCATCTAGGAGGCAGCTGTAATGTAGTTTACAGACTAAAAATTAATGGCAAACTGGGAGAAACTACAGAATTGGCCACAGTGTAATACAATCCTGTGTATTCTGTCACACAGCACTCAAAACATTACCCTGTGTAGAGTACACTATCTTATCTATCAAAGAGTTAAAGTACTAGCTTATATCATGAGGGGAGACACCAGGACACTATTCTGTGGGATGCAGAGTAAGTTGATGCTAGTTCAGCAAACATAATGCAGTCTGGTATTACTAGAATTTGTTAGTGCAACCCATCCCATGTAAACCATGAAATAGATCTCACCATTATTGTATGACTTTCTAAGAAATATATTTTACTTGCACTTTTGTATCTGTGCATGCTACAGTTGTAACAAAATTCTTCTCGTACCTAATTTAGTATATTAAAGAAATCTTGATGAGATCACACAAAATCATAAAGTAGACCAGTTCAGCATTTGTTACATAGTGATATGGTTTGTTAAATTTATACGTGACTATGATTACACCTATGTACAAATAATATCAATGTCATTTTATAATACAAAGAGAACAGTGCTCCAGCCAAGTATAGTGCAGCTACGTGAAAGTTATGCAGCTGAGTTTTGTTCATGCAACATATACATGGTAGGCCATGTCCAAGATTTAAATATACTAGCCACTCAAATATTAATGGTAATAAGAATGCGGAAGAAGCACAAATAATATCTACACTTTACGTTAGAATTCTTATTGATTCCTCACTGTGATGGTTCCAAGCCCACATCACTGCAATCTGTCAGCAAACAGTGTGGCCTCTTCTTGTTCATCTAGTCCAAGGTTAAAATCAATCCCAGGAGATATGCTTCAGTACGTGGATAACATTATTTTTATTCCAATTTTTGTCTGTTTCAGTTGTGTGGTTTTGTGCTCACTGAACTATATCACTGTCAGTACAGTTCACTTAAAATTACTAATCACTGCAGTTGAGGCCCAACATTCCTGCAAAAACTGCTTCATGATCAGAATTCAAGAATGTGTTTGTTCAATCTGTTGATTATTCTGTTCCCCTGATATGCTTGGTTTTTATCATATCACATGCCCTTGTGTGTACTGAAACTGCAGCCTCACTTGCTTCCATTACTCTTATCTTACTGCTACAGAAGGGCAGGGTGTTGGTTCAGTTCTGCACTGGCTATTGATGGACTACAGAGGGGTATGAAGAACACAAATTTTGTGGGAGGAGTTGGTTAAGAAACAATTTAGGCATTGGCTAGATGTGCTGACTCACTGAAAGGTATAAAATTGTATAAGAAACACCCACAGCTTGCCATTCTGGATGACAGTACGTTGACAGTGACAAGCTCTTTATTAATGAAGAGCTTGTTGCACTAACATTTTCAAACAAACAACAGACATCAACATACAATATAATACATGCTTCCAAATTTCTTGCCATCGCAACAATTTATGTATGTGCCATGGCAACCTGGTGCCTGGGATTTGTCAAGCCCTGGTGTGTATGTTATTTATGTCAACTATTTGTTCTTAGTAATTAGGTCTAGTTACTTAATTCTTGTACATGGCCTGCCATGTATTTGCCGTGGACACAAAAATGTGTTTCGTAACTTCCAAAGTGTAAGACCACATGTACGATGTGATGATCCTATAAATTTATTTTTGTAAGACCATGCAAAGGGTTGAGGATGGTTGTTTGTCTGTTGCTACAAGTTCAAGAACAACATAAAACAAAACACTAAGCCATCTTCATTGCATGTAAGAAATTGCTTTAACCTTTGCACAGACTCTTTGTTTTGTACTGTGGTCCTGTAGGTACAGTAAAAATAATGATTCACTTGTTATATACTGTCAATGAAAACCTCAGCACAAGAATGGAGACAGCATTAACAGGCAGTTTTGATGTCACCAACTTGCTGTCCACTGAAAATTTGATTGTTTGTAATACGAATCACAAATTCTTGCTGTATGGCACATGCATATGCTGCTGTTGTCAGGAGTGTTGGTGACCGAGTAATAAAGGCCTCTGTTCTCGTCTTCCGTTCATGTGCAAAATGCTAACGCCCACACCCAATAGCACTGTTTTGTGTTAGCACTGTCAACCAACTGATGTAGTCTTCATGAACTTATCCACTGTGGTGCTCAACTACACTGTGACTTCTATTGCAAACCATTTCTTTTCACTTTCATCATTTGTGTGGTGCCATACTGCTGTTGTCATCAGCATCAATGACCTGATCCCAATTGAAGGCTTCAGACTGTCTACCTGGGAGTTCACCCAGGTGGGCAAATCTTTCGTGAAACTGGCTGTCCCGTTTTTGTAATCTTTCAAAGCGCTGATACATGAGTTTCTGAGCAAATGCATACAATTCTAGGTCCAGCACATTGAGCTGTCGAATCGTTTCTATTTGATCTGGTCGGACTGAACTCATAGTAACACTTGATAAAGTTGCATTGTTTTGTTCAAAAGGGACTGCAAATCTCAGGTTGAATGTCTCTTCAAAAACATACTGACTGACCTAAAACAAAATCAACCAGTTTGTCACCATACTGAGAGAAACAAAGCACACATATTTTCATATTCATCTTGTTACAGAATGTGTAGCGAGGTTCCAGTTAGCCATGAACTTATTAGACAATTGTTGAAACTAGAATTCACCTTCAATTTTGTATCTTTACTGATGGAACTAAGACAAGCTGACACGAAACTTTAGTAATCCCATTTAGTTACATACTTTTCTTACATTAGCTCTAGTCATACAGCACAAATAGGAAGAAACCTAAAACTAAATTAAAGAATAAAAGATTTTATACAAACTTCAAGAAAAAAGTGCTGTATTTTTAAACTATGTGTATTGTAAGTTTAGACAGGAGAAATTTTATAATTGTTTTATGGTTTTATTTTGTCACACTGTCAGTAGCTCTGACTATGTAATACTGAATGTTTGTTTTACTGATAAATAATGAAACTGGTTTACTGATAAACAATGAAATGGAAAAGATTTCAAAGCAGATGGGGCCTAAACTGAGTATTTACCTGAAAGAACTGAAGAAAATCACGAACCACATTAGTCACGATAGCCACTGACCCAGCAAAGTCACATCAGGCACCTCCTGAATGTAAGTATACAGCATACCTTCTTGTTTCTGTCATTTCAGACTGTTATAATATACTGCAGGAGACTACTGCCACTGCATACTTAATTACCTTTTGATGTTCTGTCAGTCCAAAGAATGCCATGGCAGCAAGGTTTCGCTTTGCACTTGCTAACATTACACGATTCCTCTCTGCATGTGACGGCATGTAAGACGTGTTGTAACAGCCCACCAAAGCTAGGTCAGCCAACATTCGTGTCTGCCTGTACACGTTACATAAAAACACATCCCAGTCAAGGACAGAAAATAAACTTCAGCATAAGCATCCTACTTTACTATAAGCTATACATCTTATAATACAACATTATTTTCTTCTGAGATGGTAAGGTGAAGATGATGTAAATCGGGACTCTGTTCTGCAGCTCGGTTTCCATTCATCTCCCCAGCTTCTAGGGCTGAAAGCCGAGTCCTGAACTATAATTACATAATCGTGCAAAGGGGTGGTTTTCAGACATAGTGAGATACTGTGCACAGCCTCCATTCTCTCTTCCTGTCCTTATCCTGTGTATACATACAGTTACAATCCTGATGGTCTTAGTTACATAAGTTACATTAACTAGGAATGTGAAGTGGTGGACTAAGTTCTGGATAGAAGCTCATTTGTTCATATTCACTTGAACTGGACCTTACACTGAGCCAGTCGAATCAAGTCCACACTCTTATGCCATAGTTTAAGATTCATTTTCATATTATCCTACCATCCATGCCTCAGTCTCTTATGAGATGACTTCAGATTTTCTAGCTAAAGTGATGTCAGCCTGTGCCTTTATCTTCCCCTTCCATACTATATATCCTGCCCAACCCATCTTCCTTGGCTTGTTCAGTCTAATAATATCTTATAAAGAGCAGAAGTTACAGGTGACCTCATTACGTAATGTTCCCCATCTCTCATACTTTCACTTCTTTATAAAACAAAAGATAAGAAGCACAAAAAAAAAGTATTAGTATTAGTAGGGGGTGGTTGTGGTTGTGGTGGTGGTGGTGGTGGTAGTGGTGGTAGCAGTAGTAATAGTAGCAGTAGAAGAATTCAATTCTGTATTTATTTCTGTGCTGATTCAACAGCCTGATGGCCAGTTACACTGTCAGCATGAGTGCACACGGCAATATACAAACGAAAGTACAACAGCAAAGCACAAAACAATGAAGTGACATAACAAGACTCATGCAATTATAATAAATACATTTACACTCCTGACAAGACTAATAATGAAAACAATAATAATACAGGATATTTTATTCAGACAGCAGGTCATGTCACTCAGAAACAGAGTTCTGATCTACCTGTTTGCTGCAAGATTATGAGGGCAAGCTGCAAATTCATCAAGAGTAACACCACCCCAGGAGGAGCCCTTGTAGCAGCGAGGCAGTTCCTGAGGTGTAGCAGCACGACCACCACACCAGTGTCGTGAATTTCGCCAGGTTGCACCTCGTTGGACGTGTCGGAACTCTGACAGGTAGCGACTGATGGGTTCCCGCAACAATGTTATATAGAAATATCTGACAACAGTTATTATTTCATTAGAACATACATAACATAGTAGAGGTTGCTATAGTAAGACACATCTTAAAGTCTTAGGCCACTGTCACACAGGACACTACTTGTGATATAATGGCAGTGCAATGATATGGTAAGATAGATATGACCCGATATGTGCCTTACACACTGGAGGTGATTCACTCAGGCAATATCCACCACTTGAGTATTAACACGTCACCAGATGAAGAGGACATTTTTGTTATGTGGTTGATGAGAGGATTCAAGAAGGATGTAACAAGAAAGAAGTCCTGGGTTCATCCTTTCTTCAACAAAAGTGGTCAACTTGGCATTTCTGTTGTACCCAAGGAACTAGACTAGGAAAGTGAGTCAGATAATTTTACAGAAGAAGACAAAGGAAAGTTTTACATTTTGCCCTTTCTTCAATAATGAGGATCCTTCCAGTCCAAATATGGAGTGTTCCCCAACAAGCCCCACAAGTTTAATATTTGCTTCCTCACTTAATATTTGCTTACATAAACTAGTAAAGCATTTTAGAAGCCTGTGAGATTTCCACCTTTTGTGGCAATATGTTTGCAACTCAGCAACAAACGGCACAGCATGCTGACTTGTCATTGTGCCATATCAGCCTGTTGCGAACATAACATTACCCATTTGAAACATGGTTGAGTCATATCATAATCAAACTGTATCGCCACCTTACAGCCATAGTGTCTGAAATAGCACACAGTGTGAGAGATCCCTTATTCGTAAGGGCACTACTTGTCAAAAATGCAATACAAACATAGGCCTGATTCTCTATAGTTATGGAGCCACAGATGTTTCCTGTTGTCATTTCAGAGTGTATGCATGAGTAGGTATGGGTATGTTCAAACAGCAGCGTGCTGTATGATATGAGTGACCATCTTATGTATTACATGGTGTGCCTTTCATGTGGTGAGGTATGTGTGTAAGAACTTACTATGCATATTAGTTATGAGTTTTCAAATGAATATTTTTCTACAGAGTAGCAAGGAGCTAAGAGATAATCTTTCAATGTGTATATGCGTCTGTGTGCACTCTTACATACATAAAAGTTAAAACTCAAGATGACAAGGAAGAAAACTATGCCAGTACTAGACCCAAAATAAACAGGTCAGAGAATTCAAATGGAATTGACTTGACCTGTCCTCAAAGCTTCACTGGCGAAACAGAAATATGCCTGAATATGAGAAAAAACTTTTGGTACGTTTTTGATGTTCAACATCCCTGTTGGCATATAAAAAATTTTGGTACAGTGTAAAATTGGCATGGTTTGTACTTGCTTCTATGCTGTCTGTTCCCTCACATTCCATGTAAACTCTACAACACCACATATGGCAGGAGCAGTCTAACAGCTGAGTAGATAGACAGGGACAGATGGTTAAGTGTGTTTGTATGGAGTTGCCAGAAACTACTGTAACTATGTCAGTATAATATCTGATGAAAAGTAGTAACCAATTACCATGTTATTATGACATATCAAGAGCTTACATGTAGGGAAATTTAATCACCTTTTTCAATAAAAATCATATAAATGGTGCACTACTGTGACTTAATTGTTTAATATAAAGTGCTGACAGCTCATAGCATTTTAACATGCTAAATCTGTGATGCATACAGAAAAGGATACTGGAAATATGAATTCTCACCTTCGTTTAATGCTGTCACCTTCATTCTTGTCAAGTTCAGAATCGACACAGCTAGTCAACTCTGTCCAATCAGCATGAAGTCCACATTTCCAGCCTGTTGAGTAACGACTAAATAGCCAAATTTCATTACGATTTGGCCTGAAACAATAGCAGCGTTTCCTTTTCCGTTGACAAGTACACGGTCTCTCTAAGTCCAGGTCTCGGACCAAATGTCTACCAAATGAAGTGCCACCAGTTTTTTGAATGTGTAAGAAAACCATAACATCATGTGCATTCATGTCAAATTGGAAGTTCTCATTCAACACATCATCATAACTTAGACCAGGGCTTGCAATTTTGGAGGTGAATGGATTGGAATGAAGAGGCAGAGGTTTCCCGAAGTTATCCTGAACTGGAATTCGAAACGTCCAGTCTGCCCAACTTGTGTCCCGAGAAGTAAGTGCACAAACTTGTTCGGGGCAAAAATACCCGAAGTACACAATGCCACTCACTGCTAACAACATGCACATGAAAATAATTCCACGCAGCTTGCTCCTACAACGGGATTCCATTTTAATTTCATACGTCACAGACTCACGAAGATAAACTGCAAAATCACTATCAAAAACTTGCACTTCAACGCTTTTCTTTGCCATTTCTTATCGCAGTACTCCAATCCTAGTCATCATCATGGAAGTGGTTTTCAAAACTGAGAAGTCTTAAACACAAACAACACACACTATACCTGATGTAAATTCACATTGACTACGTACAAACTATAGAAACAAGGTGGTGATTCCCATAAATAGGAAGAAAATAATAACATGCTTAAGTTTCTTGGCGGCATTCTTAGTGCAACTGCTTTACTCCTTTCACCCAGCTTCTGCTGCTTCTTTGCATCGTACTTATGCTCCGACAACGCCATCTGATCGGTAGATGTACGAAATAGTAAACAAGTGCCGATCAAATTCTCAAAACAAAGCGTTGACAGTTTTAATCTGTGTACAGTCAAAGATATCTACGGAGTGCTTAATTATTATTATTATTATTATTGTTGTTGTTGTTGTTGTTGTTGTTGTAATGGATAATGTCAGACTGATGTAGGGTACGTCGTTATCAAAACAGTGATAATTACACATTTCTTTAAGAAACGTTGCATTTGAATTTTATTCAGCCCTGGAGTCGTAGGTGCCGTTTGGACGGTGCATGGCGTGTCATCCGTGGATGCGTACGCACAGAGTCACCTGCAGGAGGCCACCTTTAGCAGCGTAAAGGTGCGAGAGATGCCGATGCGCGCGCAGACAGTGGCTGCCGGTGTAAATGATCTGTGGCCGTCGACACGGATGGTCTGTGTCACAGATCATCCAGTAACGGTTGTAGTGGGTATCGTGCAACGCGCGTTTGTGTGGGAAATGTTCTTGTTGGTGTAGTAATGTGTATTTAATTTTGTCACGAAAATTGCGTGTAATTAAACATGTTTCGCACAAAAAGAGATGTGGATCGCCATGTGCAAGACGTAATGCGAAAGTTGAAAAATGAGAATGAGGTGAGTTCCGCCATTCCAGCTTTAGTTACGAAATTTTAATTTCAAATTGATATTTGTGAGTACTTTGGAGTAACATGTTATGAGAAGCGTGCTTGTGTGGTTGAATTGTTCTCGGTGCCAAATATTTGTTACATGTACGGTACGAATCAACATTATGTATATGCGTGCCAAGTATGACGCCGGTTCTTCCAGCCACAAGATGTCATATTGCGCAAAATCGCAGTTTTTGAAATATTTCAGTTTGGTACTGTGTTGACCAGTGCTGTCTCTTTATCGCAATGCAACGGAGATATATGAATGGAATTTTTCATTTTTAGGGGATACGTTTTATTGAAAGAAAAATTACTGTGAAACTGAAATTTTGCGGCGTCTGTACTAGTGGCCCCCCAGAGAGAAGGAATGTGTGTCTCTCTCAGTTGATGTATTACAAGCACTTGCCGAGTATATCTATGTTCAACCCATTTTCTATTTAAAATGAAAGATACAACATGGAGTTTTAAGTAAATTGTAAGTAAAGCCCCTTCAAATATTCGGCCTTATGGCAATGAAGTGGGAGATTTTGCTTAGTTGTGCATGGTTGAAACATTTCAAAGTCGTGGCTTTGGCGGGGTCTTCAGTGGTCAGACTTGGACAGGGGTGCACAGATCCCAGGCCACTAAATTTTGTATGGTGGCACCTAATACTTCGTGGTCCTCAGTGTGGAACTTGCTTTATGCCACCCTTGTGGCATCGAAATTTTTGAGGTAACTCTCTAAATCTCTGGAGAACTTGTGCATCCTTTCTGTTGGATATTCTGTTCAATTTTTCTGGTATGAAATGCCCCATTTTGTGTTGTTATTTTGCAGGTAAGCAACTCCACTACTAAATGAAGACTTAACAGTGTTGGTTAAATTATAGTATCTGTAATGGTCTTTTCTATGCAGGTTTACCAGCATCCTCTGCTGCTCTCATTACATTTTATGGTGATGTACCCCAATTTTCATCCAGGCCAAACATCATGGGGTTGTATATTTCCAGGGAAAGTGGTAGCTTATTTAGATCGCTGGCCCTGAAGACCATAGTCTTTATAGTTGCTGCTGTCAGGACCTCAAAGCTTATGATTGACTATTATTTAAATTGTCATTTTGTATATGAAAGGAGCCAGAATATTTCTGTCATTATAGTAACAAGAGTGCAGGGTGTATGGCCAATGAATCTGGGTTTGTTTGAGTGAGGACAAGATTTTCCCATTTTCCAAAGCGTCAAGACTGCCTTTGGGACCTGCCTAACCTTCTTTAGTATAGATACCAGGGGCTATTTCCCTGGCAGTAAAGTGATAGAAGTGAGGTTTACCACTCATCACCATGTGTGGAGCTGTACTTCTGTGCTGCCATATACTGTCATGGCATGGCTTCAGTAACTACAGTGATACCTTTACCATGACGTTTTACTGTGTACATGAAATACAGTGTTTATATATGACGCACAACCATTTGCAGGATTTTACTGGCAGTTATTCACTTAATTGCCTTTTTCTTTACGTGTTGTTTGTGAACTCTCTAAATTAGAGTGATTTTCATCTGGTATGATTTTAATATGTAATGTCTGTGATGCTATCTGATGTAAGTGGACAGATGTTGTAACTACATACAATGTATGAGCCAAATTTCTCTGAAGATTGAATTTTTTTGTCAGCATAGTAAACTAGGAAATTTCCATCCTCCACAGCAGCTGTGATTCTCAGCCTTTTTATGTTCAGGGTCTGTAAAACGAAAGTTCTGCTGTCTCTCATGATAGTGTGAATATTAATTTATGTTTTCAGAAATGCTCATCTCTCCATTTAGTGATGCTGCTAAAGGGAAGGCAGAAGAATATAATAACATTCTGATGCCAATCATAAAGTGACTTACATATTTTCTTGTTTCTGTTTTATTTCAGAGGAGTTTACGTTGCTACAATATTGCCAAGTTGTATTTTGCGGTAGGAGAATATGAATTGGCTAGGAGATATGTGTCAAGTTATTTGACTATTCGTGAAGATTCTGCCAGCGCACATAAACTCCTGGGTCAGGCATTAGAGCAACTTGGGGAGAAGGAAAAGGCCTTGGCTCAGTACAAATCTTCTCTTGAATTGGAGAGTAAGCAGCAGGATTTAGTACTGAAAGGTAAGTTTATGTAAGTCATATATACATTCTTTACCCACAATTTTAAACAGTTTTCTTGTGTTTGTAGGACGTCTTCAAGACTAATTTACTGTATTTTCAGTGTGTCAGCTGCTGGTAGATAGTGAATCTCCACTGGATGTTGGAAGAGCTCGCTACTGGTGTGAGAGAGCGGAGCGGCTGTTTCCACATCATCCAGCAGTGTTCAAACTGAAGGAGCATCTTCTGACTGCTGACGGAGAGGAAGATGCTGCAGAATTAGAGGCCCTCATTGCTTGTAAGCTGAGATAAAATTTTGTATGACTTGGATCAGATTGTTATGTAGTTACACAAGTAAATGTTTATTGTATTTAACGTTTGAGGTTATTAAGTCATTTGTAACCTATTAAAGTCCTTCATCTTGGTTGTCTTTCTTTGATACAGTCACAAAATATAATGTTTACTTTATTCTGCCCCCGCTGCCGCCACCGCCATCACCACCACCACCACCACCACCACCACCATACACACAAAAGTGATGTCTTTTGGGAAACAGTTTGTAATTGTTGCTCATTTTGGTGAATTGTTTAAGACTGCTCCCTTTGGGAGTGGCTCTTTTCGTGGCTGTAATTCCACTGTGCTGAAACTCTCTGCGACCCATGGACCATGCTTAAGGCTGGTGCTGGCATTAGCCTGGGTGCAGCTCTACAACATATTTCATGCGTGTGTGGGATGCCACTTGCAGAATAATCTGATTGCGGCTCTGTCCATGTGTGTTCTTTTGGCATTTTTGATCCATTGTGGAAACATTGCATCATTCATAGAGTGTTTTGGTGTGGGGAGTGGCTGAGCATATTGAAAGTGGGTGGACTATCCACAGTGAGGGTTGTGAAATCATATTTCATGTGTGTAAGTTTCTGAAAGCAGAGGAATGGTAAGGAACTATAGAGGAATGGATGCAAGAAAGGGTGGCCCAGGTGTGGCACATTTTTTGGCACTGTGCTGAGCATTGTGTAGGAGTTGACAAGAAACTGGGACAGCAAGCCTGCTTGTCAGAATCTTGGTGAAAGAAGAAGACCAGACCGGGCAATGTTGACAGATGCATAATTCAGTGAATGACTGAAACCTGTTAGAAAAATGGTGGCTGACTCTGAAAGGATTAGTGCAAGTGTTAAAATATAAAATTAGGTTTCACCTTTACAGCAGAAGCTGCTGCAGTTAGGATTGTGGTGAAATTGACCTTCCAGTAATTACAAGGTCTTAGCTGAGAAACCAGGTGTGTAAAATTGCAGAACGTGGTATCTGTGAAATGTTAGGTTCCTCAGTATACCATGACCATTTGCACAAACATTCCCACCCCACTGTTAATACTGACCATAGAGTAATGAGGTGACAGGTGCTGTTTGATCATATTTTCTGTAGTGCCTCCAAAGTCTGCTTCCACCCCTTTTCCAAGCAGAAAGGAGACAGAATCATAGTTCACCATATCATGATTTGTGTACTAGAAAGCCAAGCATGAATGCTCCAGAAGCAGGATAATAGTTAGTTCATATTGTGCTGTATTATAAATAATGAAAATGAACTCTTTTGTTATGTATACATTTGTTTCACCTGCATGTTCTTCCATCATTAAGCTTTAGTCTACTAGTGTGTGCTTTTGGTTGAGTGGCTGATATTGTGAACTCTTCTAACATGTACTTTTAGGTGAGCTCCATTTTGCAACATTGAAAACACATTATTTTCCTTTGTCTGCACAATGAGGCAATTTGAAGCAGTCTGAAATATTTTTGTTCCTGTAAACTCTTAGCTAGGCCCAAACTTAGGCCCTGAATTGACCATAAATGCGCTCGTGGCATAAGTGCTGAAAACATGCTGCGCTGTTAGGTTAGTCTTGCATTTTGTGCATGGAATGTTGGTCATAAAATCCCTTCCCTTCTGAAGCAGCAGAATAGAGGCGTTAAGGGGAAGGGAAAGGGAAAATTTCCATTGTCTAGGTTCCAGGTAATACTCTGAAGACAGATAAGAGAGAGAACAGGTTGCTTGCATTTGATATTTATGGCATTCTAAGCAATGTTTGGTCCCCTTCCCCACAAAGTGCCATTTATTTCATAAATTTATGCCAACCAGTTATAGAAGTATTAAAGTTTTTGTAAAGTATGTGTGAAATTTAAATACCCACGGAAGGAAATTCAGCGAGTCAGGACTTACAGATGGGCTTTAACTCAGCATTTAAAAGGTTAAAATATAAATACTGAGATATAATACAATTTATTTTCTTGAATTTGGCTTATGAAAGGTCTCTGTTGAAAATTATAGCAGTGGTTTGCATTTTGTTGGACCTGAATTTTACTACGTTTTGACTTGGCATTATAGAAATTAAAAGTAGCACTTGTATGGTTAAGAACTGAGACAAGTGACACAATATATTAATAAGCGACTCTGACATTCTGCTTACTATTTTAAAATCGGTTTGTTGTAGGCAAGTAGGAAGTGGCTATACATCGAGCTTTGGTAGTTATTACGTAAGATGTTACAGTTATTTGTGGTGTGTATTATTGTGTTATATTGCAGCTGAGCTGACGGCAAGGCCGACTGATGTTTCACTGCGTATACGCTTACTGAGACTGTACCTGGATACAGAGAGGGTGACAGATGCCTACAGCCATGCTGTTGAGGTGGAACTTCGTTCAGTGCAGTGTTTTAGGGATGAGCTTCAGTGGTATGACTGTCTCATTGATGTTTTTGAGGTTTGTGTCTTTAAATATGATTCCCTAATTGAATTCTAGTTGCTAGTTTTCAGCGTATCTGAATGTAAATGCAGTTGTTAGAGGCTTATGCTGGGACAAATCCCAGGTGCCAGGTCACCATGGCGACTAAATTTTGTATGGTGGTGCCTAATATTTGTGGATTCTGAGTATGAACCTTGCTTCATGTCACCCTTCTGGCACCTAGAGTTTTGAGATGGTTCCGAGATATTTGGAAAATCTGTGCACCCTTCACCTTGTAGTTTTATGCAGTGAACAAGCTCTCAGCGATAGGTCTTCACCAGGAAACGTATGTCTGGAACATTATGTTCAGATTCGTGGTTTTAGAGAAAAGTCCTTGTCAGTGTGTGTAGATGTGAGAAAAGTTCATTCCAGGTGAAGACACTTGTTGATTTCAACATTCATTGGTGCAATGCATTTGTCATTTTTTTGACAGTTTTTTAGCCTTTCATTTTGTAGATGGAGAGATTTATTAGTTGAATCAGATGTACGTAGTGTTGCAGTATAGTACATATGGTGTTGCGTTTGTAGGTTCTTTGTAGTGTGTGGCCCATTTAACCCTAATAACTAGAAAGAAATATCACTGCTCTACTTGCAATAATCTAATAGTAGTTGCAACTGTCACAATGCCTCCGCTTCTGCTCATCATTGTTGTGTGTGGTGCTCCCACTCAACACCTGTCATATGTCAGATTACTATCATAGTTTGAAATAGCAAAGAAAATTCATTTGTGGTTTTTAGACATATCAAGAAGAGAATCATGAGAAGTGCAGTTGGGAGTTCCATCTACATTATGTGGGTGCGTTGGAGCGGGCGGCATGTCTCAGCCTTCAGGAATCACAAGCAGGCATTCATCGCAGCATTGCAGACTGTGTGCAGGCATTATTCAGGTATGAGTTGACTATAACTTTATATAATGAAGAAAATTTGAACTTTGTGATTAAGACTAAGACTGATCCAAAACTATGTTTATTTATCCCTTTAACATGGATGGCTGAGTATGCTTGCATCCAGGTGCATTTATGCTGTTGGGTAATGACTACATGCAGCTTGCAAGTGATTCACTTACAGTTGTATTTTTGGGAGAGTCTTAAGACATATTTCATCTCACTTTTCTTGTATGTTGACAAATTTTTTCATTACAGTGGACTCCAACTGCTTGCTTTGCCTTGAAGTTCTAATAAGTTCTGTAGGTCAGCATTTTGAGTAGACTAATACAGTAAAACCCTGTTAAGACATTTTTGACAATTCCAAGAAAATCTGACTTCTTAAGCGGGAAGTGTCTTAAATGGGTAGGACCGAAGATTTCTATTTTTTTGTATTTTTTTTGTGAACTTATGTATGCTGAATTTGGATAATTTGCAACTGTCTTAACACATTCTCACCTGTACCTGACTGCCTACCCATTTTGTCTGTAACCTTCCATTCACAGTTTCATTTACACCTTTAACTATACTGTCACTGACTTCTCATCCACGACTTCACATGTCATTCCAGATGCTTACTTTTCCTTGAATTATCTGTCAAGCGTGGGTTTTCTTGCTCTTTTTTAAAAAACAATTGCAGTATATATCTTCAGCTTCCGTACGTTTGCTATTAGGTAGACCATATGGGGTGGTCAGTAGTTCCAGTCACTTTCACTAACTCCGCAGTGTCTTGAACTTATTTTTTGGAATTGCTGATGTAACTCATCTGCACGCAGTCACCACAAATGTTTCACAATCATGCTACACCACGACACATTTATATTACCACCAAAAAATTACATCTAAACAAGTTCTCACATGTGAGCGCTCACACATCTGGCTTCAGACTACTGTGTCCCCAGCTGGGTGGCTTCCACCTCCACATGGCTTACGCACCTCACTGTAGAACTGCATGCCAGCAAGGTGGAACACCAGGTTGCATTGGCTAGCACACCTAAATGTCTTCGAATGTTATTGGCTGCCTGAGTTCCCAACTATTTCCCAGCCAGTTGAAGCTTCCACCTGCCAATGTTGCCAATTGCAGGCTCACATAGGTCACAGAACAGCTAGGATAGGCTTCTGGCCCCCAATACAATCTTTCGGTTGTCATGACAGAGAGAGAGTAGTATGGACCGATTGACTGCAGTCTCTGCATTGTGGGAGAGATACAACACCCCTGTGCAATGAGATTGCATCATTCTGCTGTGCGAAAGTTGCGGAAATGACCTTGGAGATTAACCTATATGAACTGACCGTGCCATTTGAACGCTGTATTTTGGAAACAACTAATGAAAACTTGGAAATTGTTTAAGATTTTAATACACAAAATGTATTAAATGGGTAGAAAAATGGTTTCTTTGTCAACTTTTGTTACTTCTTAGGTGGAAAATTTTCTTATGCAGGGACATGTTAAAAGTGCATCATGTGATGTTAATCAAATGGGAGAATTTTGGTGCTCTTTTATCCTGATTTCTTAGGCAGGAAGACATCTTAACGGGGACATCTTAAACGAGTTTTGCTATAATATAGTCCTTCCATTTGTCTAAACATTTTAGCCGCAAGTCCTGTGGTGAAAGGAAAAATTCACAACTTTTTGTTGAAAGGAAGGTTTATTGGGGTTTTTAATTGATGCAATTCACAGGTACCTTGGTATAATGTCACTGTTTTGTTCTACAGTTTACATTGTCAGTCAGTATCCCACTTCATTTGTGTATTTGTACATTTGTACATGTGTGTCACTAGTTCCTGGTATTTCCCAGTCTTCACTATTTGTAGTTCAGCCATAGCATCGACTTGCAGATTGACATTCATTGGAACACTGTATATGTAGTAGGTTATGGTTTATGATTGGCCACATGTGTTATGTAGGAAACTGGATCATTGTTAGTAGTCCAGGACACATGTAGAAGATGGGTGCAGGAATTACTTATGCTTAAGACTGTATTGCAGTCTCAACCTTTGACATGAACATTTACATATTGGGATTTACCATGAAATTACAATTTTAAAGTGTTGCTTAAAATCAATTATGTGGATCTATGGATATGGTAGTTTGCGATGAGAATTGTCAGAGTTCAGTGTCAAATTTTGACAGGAATTTCATGGGTATGTTACAGAGGAGATTATTAGTACAAGTGTGCTGTGTTATGATAAGTCCATTATAGTGATGTTTTAACAATAAACCGCCAATTTGCACGTGGTGCATATTTAAAATCACGCGATAAGGGTGAATGTGAGCGATTTGGAAAGGTTTGTTTATCTTCAACTGCTGTTGCTGTAGCCATGCAACCGGATTGCACCCACAGTTTCTCTTTCCCAAGGTTACATGGTAAAGAGAAGCCGGTGGAAGGCAAGGCTAACAGTGGGTAGCCACATCCACCCACATTAGAGCTTGTCCCAGAGAAGTTCGGAAGTAAAAGAAAACCATTTCCATGAACATGATCACTTCTATTGATTTACTAACACTCTCTGCCAACTGGAATGTCATGGATTTGATTCTGGGTGGGGTCATTGGGATTTTGTATTGACTTAATCCTTCCAGCTGCACTGTGGGCCCAAGGTTGACTCATGCTCCAACAGAAATGAGTACCAGGGATATCTCGTGGGGGTAAAGGTGGCCAATGCATAGGACTGACAAACTTACCACCTTCATGTGCCTGTTGTGTAGAAATTCTGGGAGCCTTAACCTCCTGGAGCTCGAAGGACTGCCCTTTATTTTCAACTGCTTTGTGCAAACGCCACAACCTTGTGCTACACCACAACCACACACCCCTTCTCCGCATCCCGCTCGGGCCTGGTTAAGAGAATTTCAGGTGCAGAGCAAGGAGCTGGCTGTTGCAGCTTTTTGACATTTTGTGTCCCCCCCCATTGAATATTTTGGGACATTACTGTCCCTGGAGTCCTCATGATCATAGACTGTGCTGTAGTTTGGTCAAGTCTTCTAAATGTGCAGCTTGTTGTCTCCCGATAAGCTTGTCATGTCTTATCTGTTTGCTAAATTTAAATGTGTGGCAGAAAATAATCTTACATCATGCTCTGTATAGTTAGCTCAGTCATGTGTTTTTTTAATTGCTAGAAAGTTTGGTTGTACATTGGTGATTTGTGCTTTTCAGCATGGATAAAGCATTACACCAGGCATCCAGTGTGACACCCCCTCAAAGTGAACGACAGTTATACCAAGAATTCCTCAAACATGC
Organism: Coptotermes formosanus; assembly: GCA_013340265.1. Lineage (NCBI taxonomy): Eukaryota > Metazoa > Arthropoda > Insecta > Blattodea > Rhinotermitidae > Coptotermes > Coptotermes formosanus. The sequence continues at coordinate 1,166,713 of BLKM01010564.1, forward strand.
TAGAGGTCAGCTGTGTCTCCATCTTGCAACTTTGGTGTTGAAGAAAGCAAAGAAGGTGATTTTGTGGAATAAGTAGTGTCACAACTTTCACGGCCTGTACATTCGAGTGTGATCATACAGTACAGATTTGGGCGTACATTACCCATTGCAGCTTAGCTGCTGAATTCCTGCTGAGAGTTGGCCCCCATTTTCAGTGTGCACCTCTTCAGAGTGAGTGTCTCCCATTACAGTGGTTATCACGTTTCTGCTTTCCATTATCCAGTTAACCTGCAGGTGGCAGATTCAGCTACATGCCATTCAGGAGCTCTCACTGTTGCTTCAAATGAGGTTTTATCAATTGCAGCTGTTTTGTCAAGGAAGAGCATAAGGCATTATTTTTGTTTTCCACAGCATTCTCAGTTTGTGTTAGCACATTGTGAAGTGTGCTTTGATAGCTGTGCAAGCTTGGTGGATGGTGAAGCTGATAATATATTAGAATGTCATCCTGATGATAGAAGACAGAATAGTGTTCTGTGCTACACCTAAATGCCGAGAAATTTCCAAACATGTTGGAAGTAATTAAATGTCACACGTTAGGAAAGTGGGCAGTTGTGATTACTGAGGGTTTGCTTCTTCAAGCACGCAGTGGCTGCATATGTTTGAAATGTGATTCATGCTTGAAGCTTCCACCACATCCCGATCTGTTCGCTGTTGTTTGATTAACATTCACTGTGAAGACCATAAAGCTTATTTATAGAATTAAAGTAAATTTTATATTTCTTCAGGGTCAGGTAATTACAGTCTTGAAAGCATAGGAATGATTTTGCTACTGTATACAGCATTATTTGAAGTTGTGGTGTGGTGTGTGTGCGCACATGCGTGTCTGTGTGTGCGTGTGTGTGAGAGAGAGAGAGAGAGAGAGAGAGAGAGTCCACAGCTTAAATAAATTGTCATTTATGTCTGGTTTATTGAGAACTTTGCCTGTCCCGTCATTGAAAGGTTAATTTTTTTAATAAAATACTTACAGTTATTAAAAATATGTTGAATTTGGCGTTCTAAAATTGGTACGAGTACTTAAATGTATGTTGAATTTGGAGTTCTAAAAATTATACTTAAACATACATTGAATTTGAAGTTTTAAAAATTGTGCTCAGGAAAATGGAAGTTGGCGAGAGGCTTGCCGGGTGTCTTCTCCACTGCTTCTCCTTGCATTATCTTTACCAATAGATATGCAGTCCACCTGGCTGCTTCATGCTACTGAGACTTGGAAGAAGAGTGTGGACCTATGGGCAAAAGAAACTGCATACAGAAATAGCCAAGCAGGTAACTATTAGTCTGTTGTGTAACTTTTGTGTACTGTGTAATGGAAAGATAAAGGCTATTTAATTTGATGGTTTCCAGTATCAATTAAGATCATGGCTGTGTGCGTACCACTCATGCTGTGTATTTTGAAGGTACTTGTTTCACACCTTGGGCTAGAGACTGGTTGTTATGACTTGGGCTTTGCTGATTTTCCTTACTTGCTGTGGGTATGTTGTGTCTGGTATCTGTTGTTGGGTTGTAACTGCTTTCTTGCACATCTTTTACAGTTAGTTACAGATCATATTACCATTAGATGCTCTATGGTGTAAGCTACTGACATCTGTAAATAAAATGCAGATACAGATTTCCACCCTCTTGTTAATGGTATGCAAGTTAAGAGTATTTAGTATTACGAACATGCAGGGGTCAGCTGTGTGCTGAGTAGATGCATGAAGAATTTTATGAAGGAGAACATCTGTGGCTAATTGTTAGCAATTTACATTGTGTTTCATGTTATCTACATGTTTCCAGTGAGGCAGTTTCCTGTAGTGACAGCCATTTTCTCAAGCATCTTCTGATAATAATAAGAGTATGCACATATAATACATGTTAAATGCTGCTGTCATTCACTTCTTGCAAGCTGGATGTGAATTAGCGATACTTTGGTGTGTTGAGTGTGGAATGAGATGGTCTTAATATGTAATGTTTTTTTGCAGTTCAAGCACATATTGATCTGATTTTGGAGTTATTTTGTGCTTGACAGTCAATTAAATGTTGCAGTTGAACAGGATATCTACTGACTTGCATGTGGGAGATGCGTGGTCAAAAATGTGACATGCTGTAGTCATTTCTGTCAGATGTTGAGAGACTACCTTGAGAGGGGCATGTACAGTGTGTGCCTTGGACCTTTTGACATCAGTGTATGATCATCGAGTTGCGTGACACTGATACTTAATGTAGTTGCATTATATTCCAAACCACAAAGTTATCTGTATTATGTGTTTTTTTTTATGCAGGGCACGTATTGCACAGCATGGTTCGTGAACACAGAAGTCAGTTTCTAGATCGGGTGGCTCAATTCTGTTCTGGTAACTGGAGGGAACGTGTGTTCCAGGTGAGTTTCATTTGCAGCATTTGTTCTAGTGGAACATTCTTTGTTGTAAATATCAAAGGTGAAGTGTCTTGTACTTTATTCTTGTGCTGCTTTGCTTTCCTTTCCCACTTCCCTTAAAGTTGTAGACATTACTGGCATGTCATAAGTGGAGCCATTTTATGATTGCCTGTGGTTTGTGATGGTGATTGATTGATTGGTTGATTAATTGACTGTGTGAGGATTGACTGACTGATTGACTGTACGAGTAGTTGTTGATTGCCATTCCGGTGATTTATTTTTATTTTATATATTGCTAATAACTAAACCAAGGATACTTTTTTGTATGTGAGAGTCACATGGTATGTCTGTGTTTTCATTGCAGAGAATCTTTACTACTCGTGATCATCAACAAGGAATGTCGCAGTCACATTTTGTCAATTATCCTGGATTCTCTGATCCTCCAGGGAGGCTGCCCACACCAAGTGAATTGTTATCTCATGACGAAAGTAGGTCATCTGAGAATATTACTCTGAATTCTCTTCAGTGGTCAACAGTCATGGTTTATATATGGGAGATGCCAGGTTCAAATTGCAGCCTGGAAGTTTGTTATAGAGACTGGTTCTTTGTGGTTGTTTTTGCCCAAACCAGGGGTACACATATCCTGGGCGATTAAATTTTGTACAGTGGTGCCAAATATTTGTGGGTCCTCAGTATGGAACCTGATTTGTGTGACCTGTGTGGCATCTAGGATTTTGAGGTTGCTCCTTGATTTCTTAAAAGTTTTTGGACCACTGGCCCTTATTGGAAAGGTAGTACCTCAGAGTATGCCACGGCCATATCCACAGTGTCTCCAGTTCGTTATTTTGTAGATATCCTATGCCATGCAGCCTGAATGATCGAAAGCCTTGTTAAATAAACAAGAAATAATTGGCACACGTATAGTATGAGCTGCTGATAGCATTCTTGAATCGACAATAAATAAATAAAATACATACATACATACATACATAAATGAAAGACAACTAAGCAAGCAAATGTGGCTATGGTTCCTGGTAGTCATATATTATTATTTCCATGTGTTCCAGCGCTAGCGCTCTTTAGTATATGTGAGTAAATATGGCAATATGTTTAGGCCTATATGTCAATGTGAAGGGCTGCTGATGTGACACAAACATTGGTGCATTTTCACCGCACAGACCACCTTACTGTGATCAGAAAATTTTCCCTTGGCCACAGATGTTATTGTAACACTAGATGTTACCTCGCACTTCTGATTGCTGTGTGCCGCTGATGTTATTTTGTGCATTTGGATCTGTGTGCCATGCGGGCTGCTTGTGGATCAATTATGGATGAATGTGTGGTCTGTTCTCTTGGCACATTTGTCACAGCAATTTGATATTGTCATTTAGTTAATGTTTTATCTTATTTTATATGTTGTCACTATAATTTCATTATTTAACCCTTTAAAGACGAAGCGTATCTGTGTTATGTAAGGACTCAGTGCGTACCGCACTGTAAACACTCTACACTTCGGTTATAAAAACCAATCTCTTAATATTTTATAAGGCAAAAGTTGCTGTTTGTTCTGAGGCCCACACAAAACACATAAACGCAATGTGGGCACCGCGTAGAATTTTTTAATGTTAAACCTGGTCGTATGTAAAGTTACTGCTAAGCTTTAAAAGGTTAACCCTTTTATTTTTAATACAGTGTTTCCTCCTTAAGAAGTTTTTTTGACAGACCAGTGAAGTAGAACTTCTTGAAGGGGAAAATCTTCTTGTAAGGGAAATGTAAACATTTTGTGGATTCACTTTGTATTTGGAGCCCAGGCATTTATTTCATAAGTTACAAAAGTCAAAAATGTATATAGCCTGGGCAGCATCAGTATAGAGTGATTCTGGTGTTAACAAAGCTCATACAACACAAGTCATAATGGACCACCTAAATATACAGGTTGAGAATCCCTTATCCAAAATGCTTGGGACCAGAAGGGTCTCAGATTTCGGACTTCTTCGGATTTTGGAATGCTTGCTTATTGTAATGAGATAGCTTCGGGACAGGAACCAGATCCAAATGCAAAATCCATTTATGTTTCATATACAGCTTATGAGTATATAGGTTTTATTTAGGGTATAAAAACAAACTGGGCATTGAATTTGTTTACAACCTCAAACTGAGCATTGATTTTATTTACAAGTATCCACATCTGTACAGCACTGTATTCATGTTGGCATGCAGAAAGTTTCAGATTTTTGAGATTTTCAGATTTAGGAATTTCGGATAATGGGTCTTCAACGTGTATGAGTCCAAAGTCATTTGGTGTTGGCACAGGTGTGCTAATGTCACATCCACCCCGGGGCTCACGTTATGTACGTTATCAGTGCTGTCAATTTCATAGCACATTATCATGTACTGGAAAAGATTCAGAACTATGCTTGAAGTTCGGAGCTTGCTGTAACATATCTACAGTATGCTGCAGGTTGTAAAAAGTGAATAGCAAAATCCTTGGGCCTGGAAACAAAAGTTGATAGTTGCAAGCAATGAAATGGTCCACAATCTCTTATATACAGGGGTGCAGTTCAACCATCAGGAAAAGAATTATGGTTGTAAAGCCTTTTAAATGTATTAAATGGGAAATTTGTATTTAGATCCCCCCCCACAAAAATGAACTTCTAAAGCAGTAAACCTTTATAAATGAGCGCTTTATATGCAGGAAGGTTTAACATAATTGTTGCAGGAGTTTTGTCAGGGCTTCAAAAATTGATTTCTTACGTGGGACTACTTCATATCTGGGAACTTCTTTTTGGGGGAACACTGTGTTTGTGTCTTACGTTTCTGTGGGTTTCAGCTACTTATCCAGTTCATAGGTATGTGTACATGAACTCACCTGATATTTCTGTGCTTTTTGTTCTTTCCTAGAGTCACAGAAACTGTATCCAGGTTCACTACATCATCTGGTTTGGTTGGGACTGCAAGATGTTAGCAGTAGCAGCAAGAAGAATAACAGCCTGAAACCAGGATCAGATTTTCATTGCCAGGTGTTTGAAGGTTTGCAGCTCACTTGCAACAACTTGAATTGCGCTGGCACTGAAACACTCAACAGACTTGACATTGATGCTTTCCTGTATGCTGCAGGTAAAATTGATGTTGGAATTATCCTCCATAATTGTTCATGTGAAATGTAGCGTTAAAATAGTTGTTTGGTATAGGTGCATGTAGGAAAACTAAGATAAGTAAATATACTTGCATGTAATGGTGTTCTCTCCGTGACGAGTGATTTTCAGATACAGTGAATTGCTCTTGAAATACAGTGAAATTTTTCAAGCCTCTCGCAAATTTTTGATGTCCTCTTGATGGAAGAGTTGGATGCTTCTTCTGTCCAGTTGTGCCAGCCGTAATTCAGACTGCTGGCAGTGCCAGCATACCTAGAATTGAAGGCACTTAACCTTCATCGTCTGGTCTCAGTGTAGCTGCTGACAGTTGAAGTTAACTGTTGTTTTAAATGTCAGTGCCTGCACGTGCGCATGGCATCCTATATTTTTGTTTTATTTGATTTTTCAGTGTTTTGTGCTAATGCAACTCAAGACGAGCAGCAGACTGCTGGATACTGGAGTCCTGACAGGCCTGTTACCCTACCAGCAAACATTACAGAGCAGCTGTGTACTGTTAGTCAGGCCAAATGGTATGTTGTTGTAATTGATGAAGAAAGTAACTACAGAAACCAAAGATGGCATTCAGCATACATTATTGGTTTGCCAGATTTTAGTAACCTCAGTTTTTGTTATAGGTGGACAGCAGCTTATAAGGTTTATACAAACCAAGCTAAAGGGGATCTTGGTGAGCTCAGACAGACGTTACAGAGAGGAATAGAAGTAGTTAGAGTGCTTGGAAACCATGGATTGCATATCAGACTGATAGTGCACTTGGCGCGAACCTTTGAACGGCGGGTAAGCATTGTATTTTCAGCCTTTGAGGATCCAGACATCATTTTGGCACCCACCAAAACGATTTCTGGTTTTTATTATTAAAAAATCAGAAGTTCTCTGAAGGTGTGGTATCACATGTGTTGAATGTTTTATTTCCTCTCATTTTAAATAAACTTTTGAATGTAATGCACCCTGACAAAATATGTTTATCACTCGCTGGTTAACCCAAATTAACAGAGTACGTTTACCTCACGATCTGCTGGAGCTGAAATGCCAAAACTCGTGACACATGCTCTGTATGTTATAGTGAATATACAGAACCATGGTAAATATTCAGTAAAACAAAGGGAGGGAAGGAAGTGATCTCGCAACTATGGTGTGGGATGAAGTTAAGAAATTGATTTCAGTCATTTAACAAAACCTCATCCAACACAGAGAAAAAATGAAGCAACTCTACCTAATTGATTTTGAGAAGTGTGTACTGAGATTAGGCAAACACAGTTGAGATCGGAAGATGTGTGCCTGCATTTAATAAACTGTCTGGCTAACCACCAAAATACTTTTAAATTAAGCGTTAGATTTGTGTACCGTAATTCATGATACACACAATGATTCGAGCGTCACCAGTGGGTGTATTATTATGGTTTAGTTTTCATATGGAATGTCATGTGAAGAGCAGATGTGTTGTTAGTACTGCGAACTTTCTAGCTGACAGATGAAGTATGTCTGTGTAGCTGTATTTTCTGTCTACAATACCAGATTTATTTTCTATTTTATGTGCATCATTTTCTATTAGGTATCTCATTCTGCTTTTGAAGAAGGTTGCCATTCATATTAAGCTTTCATATATTTGACTTTATCTCAAAGGCCTCGACATTGTCTGCTCGAACAGAGGGATCTAGTGACTTACATGCAGTAGAAGCCAGAGCATTATTGTATTGGACAGCAGCATTACCACTGTTGGAAAGACTTCAGCGCAACCAGACAATACGTGCTCCTCAAACAAGACTGTTTGAGTACCAGGGGTAAGGTTCATTGCTTTATTCTCCTCTTCACATTTTTATTACACAGTTTATTATCTTCTTTAAGATTCTTAAACTTGTGCTTATGTCATTTCTTGAATGTCATAAAATTGACATGCAGAGCATTATACTGAACACGTAACCATGGAAGAATTGCAATGAACAATCAAACTGAAAATGACTAAACTGCAGGGCTGGTTGCTGTCTGCGAGGCATGTGAGGTTGTAAGTGCAGTCCCACCATTGTAGTTTCTGCTGTGTATATACTTTGTGGGCATGGTTCAAGCTTTACCTTCTCCAGGTCTTGCCCACCTACCCGTACTGGAACTGTGTGTGATCTGTCACAGGTTAAATGGCGATTTAATGTAATATCACATAGTGTATCGGTTGATATGTTTATCACTGGTAATGATGCGGCTGATGTTGCTGTCAGAGATCTCACTTCCGATATGACTTTTCATTTCTTGTGTTCAATTAGTACTTTTTAAGTGCCCTCCCATCAGTCTTGTTTTGGCCATATGGCAAAAGAACTGAGGGTCATATCTGGGGCAACACTGTGTGATTGGTGCAATGAGTGGTGCACCCATAGAAGCCTCATTGCCCTGCCTAATACATGTGTCTAATACATAGCCACTTTCTTTACTGGAGCCTACTTCAGGGTGTGCCGTCTGTAATGTATACTCAAATGTTAACCCATTTTAGTTTACTGATATATGACCTGACAAGTACAGTTTCGGCTGCTGTGTGCTTTCATTCATGTACTTTATGATCATCCTCGTGTTTCAAGCCGAGTTCTATCTGGCCACTCACACCAGTTTTCTCCTGCAATTCTAGTACTCTTTGAGATTTACTTCCGTAAAACTGTGAACATTATATGTGGGTGGTTGAGGGTTCTAACCACAATAGGGTCAAGATATTATTTCTTCTCCACACCTGTTCAGACTGGTCTTGGATCCCACCCAATCACCTGGACAGTGTGTGCTGGGGCTGTTTAGTGGAGATAAAGTTGCCAGTGTGTGGGATTGACCATCCAGTCCATCTGTTGTTGAGGTTAAAAATGAGTAGAGACATACCTCTGCTCCGCGTCTAGTGCCCGCATGGCGTGTTGTAGGGAGAGCTTTTACATAAAATTAGTACTTATTGTTACTGGTAGTGTTACACTTAAATGGTAAGGTAAACTCAGGACAGATGAACATAGGTGTTTTTTTGTCAGAAGATAGAGAAAGCAGAAAACCAATACACACAAAGTAAAAAAAATGTAAATTCATTTGAGGTTTTCCATGTGATATGTAGAAACATACATTTATTTGTGGTATATAAAATGTTGATCTTATTGACATATCAGTGTTGAATATGGTGAAGTTACCTGCTCTTGCAGTCTTCATGTGGCATGTAATCCTGTGTGTGAAATTATAACTGAAGGGACGTATTTATTTCAGAAAACACTCCTTTGTTTTCTAGGAAAGACCTGTCCAATGCTGAAGTGAGTGCCCTTACAGAAGAGGGTCGATTCTTTTTAGCTTGCCAGTTAATGAAGGAAGATAAACATGAAAAAGCAATTGAAGCATTCCAGCAGTTGAAGTCACCATATGCTTCCTTTTATCAGGTAAATAAGTGTAATGTTAGTGTGAAGTGGTAGAGCATACCGCAGTCCTGCTTGAAGTGGATACCAAGTATTTCTTGAATTTAATGATTTCGATATGTGTCAAGCATGATGTGATGGGCATGGTCTTGCAGTAGTTTCTCATAGTTCAGTGGAAGTTAAATTGCATTTTAATCTGAAATTTTGTTATGGCAAATGTGGTTTATGTAAGCTCTGATGATCCTGTGTTCACAGAAATGAATGTTGAACATGTAATGTTTGAACTGCTTCATTGGTATTCCTGGAGTTTTCCTTTGATTCACTTTGTGTTCCTACTCAATGTATTCTAGAAAACTTGTGGGCTGAGTGCAGTGCGACATTTCTGTTGGTGTGATGTGTAATTCTTACATGTGTCAGAAGATTTTTAGCGCCATATGGTATCGTTTGTTAAGGCTCTTTGGGTGCAGTAATTTTGCATTTCATGTTGTAGGAACATGTGTTTAATTTTAAGTTACTGCTGAGTAGGTTGGCTTGCCTGAAGTAGTTTATCTGACAAGGTTACGATGACCACTTTTGTTCGTATGGTAAAACCACCACTTTTTTAGGGTACATAAAATTGAAATGTTTGCTAATTTGCAGGCTACAATCTATAAGAAATTGGCAGCTGAAGAATTAGAAGATCAACACCGTGAAATGATCACTAGTGAGATGCGTTCCCAGCACATTATTCTGCTTACAAAAGCTAGGGAATGCTATTATCTGACACTGGACAGACTACGGAGTCCTGGTGTAGACGCAAAACACCCACTGAATGCTGAACTGAATAGTCACATAGAAGAAATTGAAAGCCAGCTGAGTCGTATTGATCCAGATGTGATGTTGGTAGGAGGAGATGGTAAGTTGTATATCAGACTGTGATGTTCAAGAGAAACGTTAGCACAGTGAAGTTTCAGACAACACACTTTTCATTATATTGGTTAAGAGTGGTTCTCCTACTCAGTAGGTGAGTAGTTACAGTAGGTGTTGTGTCAGTCGTGCAGTTTATTCTAGTTTTGAGCTAACATTTTATCTTTGTGTGGGTGTTGACCTTGTCCACAGACTAACTACTTATGATGTAGAGATTTATAACCATAGTTTGTTCTTTTTAGAATAGAAAGTGTGCGTAGTGTTAGATAACACTATTAATCGCTTGTAATTCATATAACCAAGCAAGTTAGCTCATGTAGTAATATTTTTTACTTCCATTTTGGAGATGACTTGTTTGAGTCTTGGCTGGGACACTGACTTTCTTGATGGGCCACGCCACTCTGAGCCATCCAGTCAAATGGTGGAATTGTACCTTCACTTAGATAATGACTGTTACCTCCCACTTCCTTTCTAGTTCATTATTCACTGTATCCAGCCATTCAGTGCTGTATAATTGTGCGTTACTGGCAGCACTGTTGAGTGAACTACATTACACACAGTCATCTTTGGCAATGATGTACACATTCAAGCTGTCCATTTGACCATATTGTATCAGTGATTTAATAATTCGAGTAACTCAATACCTGCACCTGAAAATGAAAGTTTTCGTGTTGAAATGCCCAGTGGGCTTCTACATTTTATAAAGGGAATGTTTTTTGTTTATAGTTGTAGATATATTAATATCACACCCTGTAGCTGTACATATGATCATGTAACAGAAGTGGTAGTCAGCATATGCTCTTTCTTGCACTGCATGCCTGACTTCCTGTTTTGTACATTATTCAGCAAACCAAATGTCGTTTACCTGCTCATGATATAATGGCATTGAGAGATGATGGTACTTGGCAGTTTTCTTCTATGGTGCAGCACACATAACACTACTCATATAAGTCGTAGTTGAATTTGAACACATTGACAGCTGTTCTCTCCAGCAGCTCTGTAGCAATACTGAATTACATTGCTGTTAAATTACCATGTATTTGTTAGCAGTAAATCGAAATGAGTGCGATGGCATGTCTGATGACAGCGTGTCATCAGCTCCTTCTGGTGGCGAAAACCTGAATAACTCATTGGGTGGACTGGGTAACAGCACCAGCTTGTATCCTCAGCACAGTTCATTCCTGCACCTCACTCCACGGTATCGGGGCAGTGCCGGCGGTCAGAGGCAGAGCTCCACTCCGTACAGGAGCAATATTCACAAACTGGACAGTTCTGACGTTGCCACAGATCATCCACGGAGAACTGTAAGAGGTTATGACATCTGTCTTTGTAAAAGTTTATATTTTAAGAATTGTTAGTAAGTAGGATTGTATATTCAGAGTTTTTGCAGGGGTAATGAAATGTGTGGTTGTTGTGCAGAAGCGTGTATATGCGATATTTTTGCAAGGTGTTGGGTGTGGTTTGTGTGTTTCTTGTTTAGTGACTGTTTCAAAATATAATTACAGGGAAGTGAGCATTAAATTGGTGATAGACTTCAGTTTTATTGCAAAACTTGTATTTAAAGGTAAAATCTTCGGGATGTAAAAGGTATGCTTGGAGCCTATGCAAGTTTTGGTCATCTTGAACCAAGTGGTTATAAGCCTGTAACTGCTAGGAAATTGTGTGGTAGTGTTTCTGTAATGGTGCCATTGCATGGTGCTTTGTATATGAGCAGCCATTTGACTCTGTCCAGTGAGGAAATTCATGATGTAATGTTCATGTAATGGTGCCATTGTGTGGTATGTCATGTTAGCAACCATTTTTATTTTGAGTTTGCCCAGTAAAGAAATTCATGTTTTAATGGTACTACAGTGGTGCTTCGCAAAGTTAAAATCTCCCAGTAATATGGAGTTGGCAGCCAGATTTTAAATTGGGGTAGCAATTCAACATTTTGGAATAGGGGATTGTAGAGTGTGGCAGCAGTGGCATTCATTTTCTTAACCTTGCACGTGCACTCAGCCAGTTGAACTGCAAGCATATGCTGTGGCAGTAATGCAGTGCATGACAAACAAAGGTTGCAGTTAGATCTTGTAGATGGAGGTGAATGATAGACTTCCTGCTGTGTTGACCATTATGCTCAACAGAAGTGCTTTTGTATCTGGGATATGCTAACTGAATCAGAGCTCTTCTTTTAAAAAAAGTGTCATTAAGTTATTGTGTGTTAAAAAACATTAAGAATATACGTGATTTCAGGAAGCGCGTCCAAGTCCGGAACGTCTTGATGCTCAGATCAGACATCTTGTGCACAGTAGAGATACAGCCACCCAGACTATACTTGAACAAAACAAGGCACTGTTAGAACAGATCAAGGCTGTTGTGGATGGGCTTAGGGAGAATAAGTCGGTTATGGAAGAAATAAAGGTATGATGTGTTGTGTGGTCAGCGTCATATGTTAGTCTGACTCTAAAGGGTTCTGACATTGATGTGTTGCTACTGGTACTGCTGGGTTTCCGGACTTCCTGTTTCCTCTTAGTATTCAGAGTTGGACGAAGAATTGTGGGAACTGAGTGATGTTATCTCAGTCTGCTGGACACAGCTGAGGGTGGGAACAGATCTGGTGTGAAATTCAGAACACTAAAATGATGGACCCAGCAGTGCTGACGGTAACTGATAGTGTTCAGCATGAGGGCAGTTTTCTGTTCTCCCGCTGTTTGCGTTAGTTATTGGCACTGTCACAACACTCAGTCCAGGGGATGAATCTGTTAAAGACCCCTGGATATGTATTTTATATATTTAGGCAGCTGGGACTTGGTTAACTCCATGTCCCAGCTGAACACCCTGTCCCAGCTGCTTTACCCCGGGAATGAGCTGGTACCCTTTGTATAGGAGGCTGGGTGGGCCCCAGGGCTGGTCTGGACATATGCAGAAAATCTCACCCCTACTTGGATTCAATGTCGGGGCCACCCAGCCTGTGGCAGGTCACTATACCAACTACACTATCCTGGCCCATGATATTTTAAGGAAGGTAAATGTAATATTCATATTTTTTATGACTGTAAATTTGATTGTTTACCACATAACATTCTGTTTCTTTATTGTATTGGTCCAGTTGTTATACCATAATAATCTATGTGTCATTCTTAATTACATGTAGGTTTCTGAATTCAATATGCAGAATACTGGTATTAGTGTGTTGTGGTTGTGGACCATTCCTGTGATTGAAGAAGTGCCTACCAAGATGGGTCATAATTTTGCAGTAGTGTATACCATGTTTTAAGGTAGAGAGCAGTAGGTGCAGGCGGATTACAGGATTGAATCTTAACTAGTTATGATCCTGCATTTTTACACCATGTAGTATATTGAATTTTTTCCTGATGTTTTGGAGGGACATGCTGCCTCCATCTTTACAGTGACACAATATAAACAGCCAGAAGACTATTGTTTGATTGGCAATCACTTTGAAAGTCTGAAATATTACAGTAAGGTTTTCTCTGTAGTTTTATTTACAAAGTTATGTCTACAAAGTTAATTGAATGTCACAATTTCAGTTGCTGTTTTAGTGAATATAGCACCAAAAATTGTGTCTGTAGCCATTTCTGTCCTACCATTTTGTAACAGAATAAGAAGTCTTGAGTTTCTAGAAAGATAACATTGGGAGAGTCTTAACGTGTCAGATTGGCTATGGTTCTGATATCTTACCTTCTGAAAGGTCTTTGTTACTAAATTTTTTTAGGAGACCAAATGTACTGCTTTTGAGAGCAAGCATTTACATGGTACAAATAATTTTGTGCCATGTGTCGTAGGCATTGTGTGGAAATGCAGCATGTGACTGTGTTCTTTTTCATAATTACAAGTGTCTAAACTGTTTATTTCAAATGCAAAATCATCCGCTTCTATAAATTTTATAGGTGGCAAAGCCTGTGTCATATTTTGTTTTTTTCAATAACTTTTTCATGTGCAGAATCAAATCCAGGAGCTTCGCAAGGACACTGTGAAAATGAGGCGTAGTCAAACTTTGACCCTTGGCCAGTCAAATACCAATGCAACCGAATTGTCCCAGGTGAGTGTTATGTGGTAAAATTCTGTGTTACTTTGAAGAACATTTCTTCTGTTGGATTCCATTCAAGTTAAATTTCCTGTCAAAGAACATTTACTTGATTAGATTTTATTGCTGTAGGTATGAAGTTACGTATCCCCTCTTGGAGTGCTTTTACCAGATAGAAATTTTTTTTGTGGAAATAAAAAAATGCACAAACATTAGTAATAGATAAGCATGGATTTAATATTCCAGTTTTCTCCTCCTCCTCCTCCTCTTTTCTTCAGCATTATAGCCCTTTAAGTTTGGCCTTGGCTTCCGTCACAAGACATGCCCATTCTGTTCTGTCCAAAGCTCTTATTGTCCATCTCTTTACAGCTGTATTCATCAAGTCCAATTTGACATCATCCGTTTTTTTCTCCTTCCACCTGGTTTGGCTTCGACTATCCGTTAGGCAGTGTAGTACTGCCAAGTCTTAAATGATACGAAGCTGGGTAATGTGGTTAGTGTAGTGATCAGGGTGTGTTGATAATATACTTATTATATAAAACAATATGTGTTTTGTGTTATTGAGCTGGTACGTGAGCAATGTATTTTTTAATTACCACTGGCCTGAATTATGCGTGCCAGCTCCATAGTACTGGAAGATTTTTAATGTCCCATGCTATCGGCAGTGGAATTTTTACCATTGTTAGCACACATGCTTGTGGCCATGTGCGTGTGGCAGAGTTTTCATTTAATATTTCAAGTCTTTCCCTTTGTTAGGGATACAGAGATTTTGGTTCCAAATGTAGTACTTCAAATGCTGATGTGTTTATGTTGCAGGTTTGTGACGCTGAGGAAGATCTTTATGTTTTTGACGATGAAGATTATTCAGAAGATGTGAATCTAGCTGCAGCCCAACTAGGACAGTATCAGGCATTCCCACCATATCCGCCAAATTACACTAATTACCGTGGCATGTCTGGCATGCTTAGTACACCTTCAGGTGTAGGTCCTTACCCTGCACCACATAGCGGTTCTCAAACTCCTCTCTTACCTCCTCAACCAGCCATCGGTGGATTCTTCAGGGGAGTTGAGCCATCTGCAGCTAGCCTTATGTACCCTCCCCCTACACTTGGTTATTATGCTGGACAAGGGGCATTGCCTTTCTCTGAGGGCCAGCAGCTACCAAATTTTGGATCTGCTGGTCCAGGTATTCCTGCGCAGGTATGTACAGTCTTTAGTTTCTCAGTTTTTATAACTATATTTTTTAACTCTTTGGAGCCTGTCTAATGTCGACTAGCCACCACATGGTGTGCAGCTGAAAATACCAAACATCGGCTGCAATCTGCACAGAGAGTGTGCCAATTATGGGACATTTTTGTAGAGCCTTGTGGGATATATGCATCCCTGTGATTGGTGTGCTGTGTCAACACAAGTGAGAAGGGAGTCTTTATTTAGTCAGTATATTCCAAATTAATTCTGGCTCTAAAGGGTTATGCTTAAAAATTAGCAAGAACATTATGTTGATTTTCGTGCATTTTTGAGTGAGGTGACACAATTGTTGATGTAATATTTGTATTCAGAAGTAGGTATAGTAGCCTTTACAGGATGTACCAAACTTACAAGAGGCTTTATATTAAATGCAACTTGAGCGTAGGTGTCATTGTTAACCTACAATGGATATTGTACAGAAAGTCATGCAGTAAAGGTACATAGTTTAACTCTGTTTTTTATGTTTATAATATTGTTTTTGGTTGTAAAGTAAGAGCAGCCTGTTCTGAGAATGGGTATGTTGGCTAATTTTGATGCAGAAGCCCAGGGAATGCTGTAGTGTAGAACGTTATTCTTGGTAGTTATGGGTAACAATGTCAGGTGAAAGTAATGGTGGAAAACAATATTGTCGTCATGAGTGACGGGTTATAAGCCATCCATGCTTGCTCTGGCTTCGTGGGTGTTGAGCTCTCCAAGGAAAATTTTGTGTTGAAATAGTCATCCTTAGTGATATGGATAAGCCCACCAGGCAGCAGTGGCAGTAGACATAGATAATGTAAAATCTTTACAATTACGAATAAAAAATATGAAATATGATGTTTACTGCAATGATTTCTGCTGATTCTTGGATGTGAATACTGAAAGCAAAGAAAATGGAAAGTATGAAAAACAAACTTCTGTATTTTTTCTGAGTGTAGGATATTTGCCTGGTTCCATTTTCCACTAATGCATATGAGAATGGAAAGTGGAAATTTCATCTGTCGACCAATTTCTGGTATAGAATGTCATAGGAGGAATGTCAAAACGTCGTACTGTTTAGGTCTGGCCAGCAACACTTGACTAACTGGAAACAAGAATTTTGGTTGCAGGTAGCCAGAAAGAGAATAGTATGTGTATGGTCAAGTGCAAATGTACCAGATATTGTGTACATTGTACCTCCAGTGTGGTACACATTTTCTGTAATAAATCTTTTCAGCAACTGAAATATAACTTTAAAATAAAGAAATTTGAAAATGGTTATATAATGAGGTGTATCAAAATAGATGGAGTCTTTCAAAACTTTGGGCACAGGTAGGTGGATTCATTCTCGCCAGCATACTTCTCATTTGGACTGTGAAGCTTGGAAAGTGTATGAAATACAAACTAAGAAGTGCTCTGGCTGAGAACGGGATTTGAACGGCTGTACTCTAAAGGTTAAGAGAAATATCTGTACGCTGTGTTTGTGTATGTTTGTTATATTTTTGAAGTCTTAAAAATGTGTATGGGAAAGAAAAGTTTATGGTTGTAATGTTCAGGTACGGGCTGTTATTAAAATTTATAAAGCGCATGTCAGTGCTTTGTATCTGAGGGGCCAGATCATTCAACCAGTGACTGTTGTAGCTGTAAAAAGTTGCGTGTCCTTCAAGGTAGCTGCCTTTCCAGAACTTAAAAATTTATTGAGGTTACAAGGTTTTGACTAGCTGTGTGTTTAAAAATTTCTTGTTGAAATTCTAGTGTTCCTACAACCATATCATATAATTTGCAATGTCTTTATCGTCAGGCTGCCTATCCATCAGTGTTCTCCAGACTTGGTGGGTCTGCTGATTCACCAAGCAGTTCGCATGATCCAAAAGTGCCCGGATCCACATTGGTATCACAGCCACCGGCACCACCTCAACCATCTCAACATCAACAGCAGTCAGCTGGGCCTGTAAATGTGGTGATCACAGCATCTGATATATTACCAACATCTGCCCCAGCTAATCAGCCAACACTAAGTGTTACAATTCCACCACGACACAGGTTGGGAACTCCACTCGTGACACAGCCCACAGCAAGCCATCCCAATCTGCAGAGCACAACTTCAGCATTCACATCTACCACTGTAAGTTTAGCCAGGTGTTTTTTATTTTTGTTCAGAAAATGTTACGGGGTTACCTTCTGTGCGATGAAGCCTGTGATATCAAGCGTGTTTGGACAGACCTCATACTTGACAGTTTTTCATTGAAGTTTTACCTAACCAGTTGATTTACCCTTCCATCATGAAGATGAAGTTCTGGAACTCATGCTTGACATCACCTGCCATCTTGGAAGACTTTAAATTTAGGTGAGATAGTATTAAAGTGGAGGGTGTGGTGTCGATTAATCTGAGTTGGGATAGGGATCAGTGGTAGACTGTTATGAGTGACAATGAAATGCAGGGGACTTATTCTCTAGCTCTGGAACTGCTTGCTTGACAAGCAGTCTGCTCTCTGGAGTTAGTAAGCATACTGGTTCTTAGAAAACCCATGTTTTGTGGTTGGTAAGTCAGAAAAATTGAGAACCGCTGTTGTGATGGTCTTGACCACTAAAACAAGAAAACACCTCAACTGCTCGTCACACGAAAATAGTGAAAACTTTCGAGTCCTGTCATATATATCGAACTTAAAATGAAGTACGGTTGAACTCTGTCACACTGTCATGAAAGGGATGGAATATTTTGTGTCTTTATAAATGAGTGTTGTTATAACAGAGGAGTATAGTGTTATGGTTAAGGTAATTGGTACCACAGAATGTCTGATGCTATAGGTGAGGTGTCGTGTAAACTGATGTCATTATAATGGGGTTCAACTGTATATTTCCAGGTATTTAGCTCTACTACTTCAGTCAGCACCACAACGCAGTCTTCAGTGCCACATGCTTTCCAAATATCAATGCCCCCACAAGCTCAGCTACCCCGTGCATCAATTCTAGAAAAGGAGACTGATTCAGCTAGTCCAGTTTTTCCAATTTCCACGGGAATGTTGTTGTCATCTGTGCCACCGCCAGTCTATTCAGCATTAAAAAAGTGTCCAGCTGGCAAAGATGGTGTTGCAGGTAGTGTTTTTGATGGTGGTACTACCACCACCACCACTACAACTACTACTACTACTACTACAAATAATAATAATAATAATAATAATTCAATTCAGTTCAGTTCTACTTTATTAATGTGCAGAGTCTACAGCCAGAAGTCCAAGTACAGAAACAGCATAACACAAATGAAACAGACACAACAAAAACAAACAAAAGAATATTTTAATAATTAATTAGAAAACCTTGTAATAATAATGTAAAATAATATCTAAGGGTGGTGGTGGTGATACTGCATTAAATGTGTTGCAAGGATTCCATCTACTACCTGTTAATATTGTAGGGGCTGATGGTGGCACAGATTTGCGCAGAGTGTCGACAGGTTCTGCAGCAGGTGTTGAAGAAGGAGAAGGTGATGATGTTGATCATGATCCATGTCCTGACTTCCAGCCTGTAATTCCACTGCCAGCAGAAGTCGAACTAACTACTGGAGAAGAAGAAGAAAGTGTTCTCTTTGAAAGCAGGGCAAAGCTGTTCAGGTAAGGGAATATGTTCGTAACACTTAGAACTGAAATGTGGTGAAACTTGGTTTTTACTTTTATGATGGGACCGTTTAAAATGAATATAAAGTCAAGAAAATTAAGATTTTTTGTTGCTGTTATTAAATATGCTAAGTTTGCACTGTATTACATTAAAAAAGGAATCTAGTTCAGTGTATTGCATTAAAAATGTTATCTAGTTTACTTCTTCCAAAAATCCATTAATGCCTTAGTGCACTGTACAGACCTTTCATTTTTTACATGCTGCCAGCCTTGGTGCAGTGTACATTCATGAATGCTTTTAAGGGTAGTATAAATTTAATACTCCTCTATCCTTGGCAGTTTGAATTTAAACCCCATTTTCATTAGAAGGTTAAGATAAGTTGTCCTTCTTCACTTACTTGGCTACTTTCAATTCTGTAACAGGAAATTATCAGATATTTATATGAAGAGACAGACAAGAAATGAAAAATAATTAGTAGATTTTGGAAATATTGTCTACATTAATTTTATTTTACCAATAGGTACGTTGATAAGGAATGGAAGGAACGTGGTGTGGGCACCATGAAACTTCTTCATAACCAAAAGACAGGAAAAGTACGTGTCTTAATGCGGCGTGAGCAAGTGCTGAAAATCTGTGCAAATCATAACATTAGATCTGACATGGAATTGACTCCAAAGAATGATCGTGCTTGGATGTGGGCGGCTCTTGACTTTGCTGATGAGGAGGTTCGTCTTGAGCAGCTTTGTGTGAGGTTCAAGACATCTGATGAAGCTGCTAGTTTCAAAGATGCCTTTGACAAGGCCAAAGCAATTGTTGCAGCTGCCGAGACGTCTCCAGTCAAGGCTGCATCATCTGTTACTTCTGCTTCTACACCAGCTCTTACTCCTGAACCCACAAAGACTGCAACCAAAGTTGTTACTCCTCCAGTTTTGTCAGTTCCAGTTACCTCACCTTCTAATAAGATAACCGTAGGTGGATTTACATTTGCATCTCCCCCAACTTTTAAAACAGATTCAAAATATTCAGCAGCAGAGACATTTAAAGATGCAACAAAGGACAAAGAGAAAACTTCTGTTGATGGAAGCAGACCAAGTCCATTTGCTGGTTTTAGCTTTACCTGTTCACCGAAAGTGTCTACCTCCGTGGAGTCAGCTGTAGGTACAGGCAGCATGCCAGTATCAGAAGACTCACGGTGTAGCAGAACCGCTCCATTTGCACCAAAATCTGTCTTTGCTAATTCTACACCTGATACAGTTCAAGTTACACCAAAGGCGAGTACGGAAACTAGCCAGACATCTGGCACGAAATTGATGTTTGACTCACCTCATACTGATTTATCATTCTCAGCCCTGGCAGCAGGTAACAAGGAGCTAGGCTTTAAGAAAGATGATAATTTTAAGGGTTGGGAAGGGGCAGGACAATCTGTGTTTGGGAGAAGCCCAAAGTCTGAAGGCATTAATGAAACTGAGGATGGTGCAGAGGAATTTGTGCCAACAGCAGAATTTAAACCAGTTATTCCATTACCAGAACTTGTGGAGCAGAAGACAGGTGAAGAAGGAGAAACCATATTGTTTGAAGAGAGAGCAAAATTGCTTCGTTTTGATAGTGAAGGAAAGCAGTGGAAGGAACGTGGTGTAGGGAGGGTAAAGATAACGCAAGACCCAACCACTGGTAGAGTCAGGTTATTGATGCGACGGGAGCAGGTCCTAAAAGTATGTTGCAATCATTTTGTGACAGCAAATATGAAGTTCACTGCCTCTTCCTCCTCAGACCGGGCCTGGACCTGGTATGCTCAAGATTATTCTGAAGGAGAAATGAAACCAGAGCTCTTTGCTATCAGGTTTAAGACTGTAGATCAAGCACTTTCATTTAAGAAAACGCTTGATGAAGTTCAAACAAAAATGAGTGAGAAAGGTGAAAATACAGATAAGTCAACAGTTCAGCATGCAAAGTTACCGCAAGCTATGGTATGGAAGTGCAAAGAATGTCTCTTTCCCAACGCTTCTGATGCAAATCAGTGTCTGTCATGTAAGATACCAAGACCAAGGCAGTTCCAGGAGACCAGTGTCTTTGTCACTCATGGTAGTGACCAACTGCCAAAGGTTTTTGAGCTCTCAAAGTCAACTGAGCCATGGGTTTGTCAGTCATGTTGTGTGAAAAATAATCCTGACATTGATAAGTGCATGGGATGCAAAAAGCTAAAAAGTTCCAAAGCTGACAATGTTTCTAGTGCATCTGAAGTTAAACCTTTGTCTGAGCTCTTCAAGGCAAAGCCAGGTTCATGGGAATGTAAGACCTGCTACATCAGAAATGCTGGTACAGCAGACTTGTGTGTGGCATGTGAAACTCCTAAACCGGGAAGTAGTGCGACTTCTAAACCTGTACCATCTTTCAGTTTCACTGCTGTTCCTAAATCAGATCAAAATGCTGTTCCTCTTTCTGAACTGTTTAAGCCCAAAGCTGGCTCTTGGGACTGCAAGGAATGCTATGCACACAATGATGCTGATAAAACATCTTGTGTATGTTGCAGTAACCCAAAACCAGGTCACGAAGTGACACAGAAAGAAAAAACTGCTATATCTGCAAACCAGCCTTTATTTAAGTTCGGAATGCCCTCTCCTGGAACCGAATTTAATTTTGGAATTTCATCGCAGATCACCACGGGACAAAGTGACTTTACTTTTGGTGTCACAGCACGTGGCACACCTGAACCGGTCAAATATAACTTTGGAATGCCCGTTTCAAGTACATCTACCTCAACAACACTAACAACCACCACCACTACTCCATCTTTGTTTACAAGTTCTAATTCTGCCACTCCAAAAGGAGGATTTTCATTTGGTGTGCCATCTACCACTGCTTCATCTGTCACAAGCATTTTTGGTGCAGACAGCACATCAGCAGCTAAACCATTCTCATTTGAGCCAAAACCTGCTACTGGAACGTTCTCGTTTGGAAGTTCATCAGGCGGTGGCACTGGGAACACCAATTCCTTGACTTTTAGTTTTGGTTCTAGCACAATGGCTGAGACTAGTGAAGATTCTATATCATCCAAGGATACAGCAGGTGAGGAGCAAATTGGTACAAGTAACGGGGTATGAGATCAAGGGCCTGAATTTCAGTCAGAACCTGTTGTCTTACTGATTGACCAGTAATGTGTCATTTTATATACAAACATGTTTGAGTTTATCACCTGGTATTCAGACAGTCATTGAAACTTTTAATCTAGAAGTATAATTTTATAAACATTCCTTAATTATTAAAACTGTGATTGAAAAGGTGTGCTGAGGTGGAAGTACAGTCACTTATTTGAAAGCTAATGTTGCACTGATTTCATAAGAATAACGTATTGTGATCAGATGCTACAAAAGCCGCAAAATTAACACTTTTCTGCTTAAATAAATTAATGTGAGGAATATGAATGTGGTAATTGTTTTAGTTAAGTGGGGCTGAATATGCTGAAGGAACTGAGCTACAGATAATCATGAGATGTTAATACCCTGATTTCTTAATCAGGAAGATGATTTGGGTTTAAATCTTATCAGCTGATGTTAATGCTGCAGTGTAACATTAGAGCTCGAAGTAGTCCTTGCAGTCCTTGCAGTCTTTGCTTTGTATTCATATTCCATGGTTTTTTATGCAGTGCTCATGCGCTTTAATGGGTCATTTGTGAAGTAAGGTACACTGTGAGCAGTCTGTCTAAACATTCCGTGCAGAGTAACTGTTGTCCATTCCTTCCTGCTTAACATTGTTCGTGGATGAGACCATATTTTACTGTAGTATGTATCTTTAATGAAGATTTTTAAGAACAGCATCTTCATACCCAAAGATACAGTATTTTGCTTGTGTTTATGGTCTGTACATTTTCTAGAGCTTAGATATAACTTAACACCTTCTATTTACACAGTAGATTGTCTTAAAAATGACAAAAACTAATTATGGGATCTGTTTATATTCCTTTGTTTTTGAATTGCTTGCGCATCAATATTCTAGGCCATAAATTCACTTTTGGGAGTCCTGGAAAGTTTGAATTCAGCTTCAGTGGAATTAGACCTAAATCTCCTACCAAAGTACCAAAGTCTCCTGGTAGTAGTGGTGCTAATGCTTCAGGTACTGCTGCTGAAGATGGAAGTGGCAGTGAAGTTGAAGAAGATGAAGGAGAACATATCTACTTTCAGGTGTGTTACATTTCATTCCCTGTTTGTTAAAATTCTGGTACTTTACCAGAAATCAAAATTTGCATAGGCAGAAGCATGCCTGCTTGTATTTAAAATCAGTTTGAATCACTATTAAGAATGCAGTTTTCTCCAGGTGAAATTTGGATACGTGCTTCATGTAGGCCATCACTACTTTCACTTCCCCATCTTTTCCTTTCATAATCAATGTTGCATTCGGTTCTGCGCTACATAACAGGAACAGCTGATACACCATTAGGAATATACTATAACCGTCCTTTCACAGTATCCTTCAAGATTTTATAAAATTCACTCAATGAGTCTGAGACACCTCCCAAGGAATATATGTGTTGTGTAGCTTCAGAAAAATTAAACTACACCAACAGTTTATGCGCAGACTCATATTTATTGGGTACTGGGGTTCTTTTCTGTGGGTAAAATGGCCAGGGTACGCAGTTTACCACTCCCCTCTATCTGATACCAATATAGTATGGGTGGAACTGTACCTCTGCTCTCCTTTTGTGCCTTCATGATGTGTACGAGGACAACTTTACCATTTTACCTCTTACATGAATTGTATTGCAGCCTGTAATTCCACTGCCAGATAAGGTACCTCTACATACTGGGGAAGAGGATGAGGATATCCTGTACTGTCATCGGGCCAAGTTGTTCCGTTTTACCGGAGGAGAGTGGAAGGAGCGTGGTGTTGGGGACATAAAGGTGTTAAAGCATAGAAGTACCCATAAAGTAAGGTGAGCTTGTGCTTTTATGAATTGGTATTTTCAGAACAAAAGCACTCATTTTAATAAAGAAATTTATTTGAATGTATTGTGGGGAATTACTTGGAAAGCAGTCTCTTGACAAACCCCCTGAACACTTTTTAACCTTTCAACATTGGCTGTTGCAGTATGCTTACAGAAAAGTGTTTATTTGATGTGTATTTATAAGTCAAGTGTATTACATATTTGGTCACAGAAGGACCACAGAAGAACGTATGCCTGCTGTGTCTTCATGACATGGTGGAAGACCAACACAGTTGATGTTTGAACTTCAGACTGTCTCAGAGATGGTGGTATTGCTGTTCAGACAGAGTAGTTAATAATGTCTTGGAAATGCATTATTTGAGAATGGGTTAAGGGATCTTAAGTTTCAAAACAAACTTTTGCTGCTTGATACACAGTCATTCCTAAGCACATTACATTTTCTTCATGAAGGCATTTCCTAATGTTGTTGGACCTGAAGTTTTATCTTAATCACAGGAGCCTGTTATTGGTCTTAATTGTGAGCCACTTCAGTCCATCTCATATAATCAGTTTATTTCTCTTTCATATTGTCACTATTTAATCCAGAACACATTTTGTGTATTGCTTCCATGTACTGAAGTGCTGTTGACAGTGTGTAACCAGCTGAATTTCTTTTATAATCATTGTAACTGATGTTGGGTGATCATAAACTCTGTAGAAGCTGTCTTCTGGGGTACCTGTGATAGCAGAACAAGAGGATGAAGTTGTTTTTGTCCTCAGGTTATTGATGCGACGGGATCAGGTGCTGAAGCTGTGTCTAAATCACTTCCTGAAGCCAGAACTGACGTTCAGAGAAAAAGATGAAAAGACGTGGTTGTGGGTTGCACCTGACTATTCAGAAGGCCATGTGCAGGAGGAGAAGTTTGCTATTAGATTCAAGAACAAAGAAATAGCCGCAGAGTTCAAGCAGGCTATTGACAAAGCACAAGTAAGTATATTGTATCTCATGTAATCCCTTGATTTTATTATGAGGGATAGAGAGATAGAGTAGGATGTGCTAATGCTGTTTGATATTTGAAATTGCATTAGTCCCAAAGCTGTGTATGAATATTTCCTGTTTTGTATTTTGCATCTGCCATCGTCATTAGACTGATGGTTAATGATAATGCTGGATTATTTTTCTCAACAGGGCAAACTTAGATCATCTGCTACAGAAGTGTCTGTTGCTGCAGCTTCTCGTGAATGTGTGACTTCACCTACTTCTGTATCACCCGAAAAAGGAGCAGGTGATGGTAGCTATCAGACTTTCCATATACATGCACCTAGTGTTAGAGATGTACCTGTTTATAGCTGTAACACTTTGCACCAAATGCTGACAAGCTTTCAAGAAGATGGCCTATGCTGTAGTTATAAATTAACATACCATGATGCCCTTGTACATCATTCCTTGCCATGTGTGAGTGCAAGCTCTGAACCAAAGAAACTCACCTGCCTGTGTAAAGTAAGTTCAGGTCTTAGTGTTTGTACCTTTAAGTATGATCTCAGCTTGTTCCTTAATTCTGTGAAAATTTGTAGTTACAGTGTGCTGTGCATGTTGAATGATACTGGTGTTGGTATTAAGGAAATGATTAATTTGAATGGTTTTATGCATGGAAGTACAAACAGATTTACTGTTCGTAATATAGAAGATGGTTGCTATGGTGGTCTGGTAAATACTGGCACAGGTTTTAACCCAGGCTATGTAACAAACGTCAGCTCAACCACGGTTTTCTCACGTTCCTGTGAAGAGGATGTCAAAGATAGCAGTGTGTCATTACTAGAGCTCCGTGATACAAGTTGCATAGCATGTGTTGGAGGGAAGAGCTCTTCAGTTGACGTAGACTGTAACTTGGGAAATTTTGGTGCCACAGCTTCCAAATCTTACTTTGATGCTAATGGCTCAAAAAAAATTGTCGTGCAGGTAATATATAAAATTTCAGCTGTGAATCATTTCAGTATTTCCAGCAAGAAAGTATGTAGTAGCACTCTTGGCATATTAGGTTCACCCATGAGTGTGGTGAGTGATGATAATATAGTTGATATTCTTTCTTCTGTCTACAGTCGTATTGTGCAGGGAAATTTTATTCCGACCCAGTTGTGTGAAGGTGATATATGTTCTGAGTATTGTACCAGTGTTAAAGTTACAGAGCTGAATAATAATTCAGAAATAGCCATTTGTAGGAGATATATTGTTGAGAGTATGTATGGTCCAAATAAATTCACACTCTTGAATAACTTGATACGTTTCAATCCTGTCTCAGAAGGTACAGGAAGTAATGTTACCCGGATTTTGCAGTTATTCTGTACTTTACAGGACATGTGCACTTCTTCTGTTGCTCAAGAACTGTTGAATAACCAGACTGGACAAGGCACTGTGCATGTATCTGCCATGTGCAGGGAACAGATTACCTTTAGTTCCGAACACCATGAATTTGATCGTGGGGCCAAGAATATGTCTGACACCTTGGTTAGTTACTTTTGTCAGAATTGTGGTGACTCTGATCATCTTGTTTTTAGACAAGACTGTCAGGTCATTTCCTTGCCAGAGTGGAGTAGAGCATTACTTCAAGCATTGTCCTTTGCATTCAGAGAAAGTTATTCTGTATGTAATTTTCATAAGCATGATGTCCAAAATATGCCATATATCACAGAGTTCAGGAATGACCCAGGCAGTCAAATTATGGCGTGTGGGAGTTTCGCTTGTGCTTCTGCATCGTTACTGCAGCTTTATCCCTTTTGCAACTGTGTACTGCTACGCTGGCTGTGCTCTGAATTGTTGGCTGGACCAATATTGAGTGTACCCTTCAAATACTTGTACCGTTGCCATCATTTACTGTGTTTTGTATCAAAGTTCAAATGTTTGTTCTTTTCTGTGTGTGACAGTGTTAGTCTCAGAAACAGACTGCTGTGTATTGTCTGTCTTAAAAGGCATTAATTGCAGTTTTAGATCTAAATATACCATTTTTTTGTTTGTTGTTTGTGACATTTGGTGGAAGGAACTCATGTCTAATGGAGTAAACCCTGATATAAAATCATGGTCCTGTGGCTTGGGGTTTGGGTGTAAGGTTAACAACCCTACTCATGACACTATTTCTTCGCAACCAAACCTGGCTGGAAGGCTGGGGGGGGCGCGCACCATAGTCAGGAAACAGGCTGAAGAGCCATAGGAAGAAGAACTTGTATCTAAGGTGGATTGACTGCCCCCTTCAGACGCTTTTAGCAGTTGTTCACTGTGTGTTGTATGAATTTTGTTCCTTTCTGTGTTTGACGGTCTCAGAAGTAGACTGCTGTGTAGTGTCTGTCTTGTAAGACATTGATTGTGGTGTTAAGTGTAAATATACAAGTTTTTTTTTGGGGGGGGGGGGGGGGGGGGTTGGAAGTGGATCCAAGTGCACTTAATGCAATGAACAGTGCAACCATAACATTTGTTCAGGCACATTAATCGTATAACATGCTTGTGGGACAGTGATAATTTGGACATTCTTTGAGATTTTTAGGCGTGGGTTCACACACACATTATATTCAACATAGGTTTTAAAGTTATTATAGTGGTAACTCAAGTACAAATAAGTTTCCACTTGTGTAAATATCCAGCCAAATCAGAATGCCGGTGACTCATGCATTGAATAGTGGGTTGTCTATAGGCAGCAGTATAATGCAACAGGTGATGTCCAGGTCACTTAAAATTTGGCACAATCAAGACAGGGAGAACAGATCATTTCAAGGTAAATGTTGAGTAGTTACAGCACTTGCCTAATGCTGTAGTGCACGTGTTTGTATATCACTTTCTTTTGAATAGAGATTCATCAATGTGTGTAGTCAAAATGTGATTAAGTTTCTCTTTATTTCCCCTTGTAATATAATATTTTTAGTGAAAGTGAGAGGGTTCAATGAGATGCATTTTTGAATCTAAGAACACAGATTGTGTGTCATAAAGAAGCTTTAGGTGTCAATTTTCATTCATTTTAACACATCTATCAAGAAGCCAGAAGGGCTCAGAATGACAGTCGCAAGGTTACACACTGCCTTTTAGCAGGTAAAGGCTATCCCATTACATGCCAAGCAGGCGCAGAGGGAGGTAGAGGTATAGCTCCACCACTACCGAACCTGGTGCTGGAAGGGGGTGGGTGGTCGGCACCATGCTGTGGTTGCTTTAGCCCCAGGAAAGAGACCTAGTGCTTCTTGTACAGGAAACTGTGTGGGCCTTGGGGCCTGTCTGTATGGGTATGAAAATCTCATGCCCGCCAAGGTTTGAACCCTGGACTGTCCAGCCCGTAGCGAGTCACTATACCGAGCACACCATCGCGGCCACTGCCTCCTAGCAGTTTGATTCTTATTACTCTGTTCTTAGAAGCTGATATTGATTGTACCCACATATAAAAGTTGTAAGCATGTGTTTGTTTCCTGCATGCAACAGTGCACATAGATCCTTGAATTGGAAATGGTAATTGGTTTTGTAAAATTTATGCTTCCCCCCAGCATGAGTATAATTTTGTTCTTCTTTGAGTACTGAATCTCAGTTAATAATCTTTACGTGTGCCATCCCATTGTGCTTAAAGTCAGATTGTAGTAACTGTTAATAGCAGCTGTGGATCTCAGATTTTGTGAACTGCTGACACATAGTGGTTATGTCTTGCATATTCTGTTACATGTGATAACACAGTTAGGTATATACAAGACCACATTAAGTGTGAAAACTGTCATAGACTCAAACTGCAAATAAATCCCCATTCCCAGTTTCTCAGACAATGGATTTGAAGACTTAGTTGTGGAAAACATTACATGGAGGAAATGATAGACCAAGGCAAATTGTGTGGATCGTTCACTTGACTGCTAATGAACAGTAATTTTGCTAGATATAACTTCTGCATGTTAGATCTCTTTAAGTCATAATTTATTGTCTGGGTTATCTTTAATTTATTCATGTTTGATGTGCAGAGAATGTGGGTATTTTCCAGCTCTGTGATCATGCACTCTTTGTGATTCATTTTTATTAGTTTATTTTAAAAGAATGTTAATAAATTTTTTACTAATTGCATATTTTTGTCTGGCATGCTTTTATTTTTGAAGAAAAATCCTTTGATATTATCCAGATCACTGTATTCCCCGAGGTAAACGCCCATTTACACCTGTTGATGGAGGAACTGAAGGCAAAGCTTTTCTTTTGATTCCAGTTTAACTAGGAATGATCATCCTTGGTTCCGAATTTGTAATTTGCAGCTTGTAGGACTTTCTTTTAAGCCTACATTTTATAAATCAATATGCATGATAATTTGATGATGTTTGAGTCAGTGAAGTTGTGCTTGTTGTGTTTTCAAAATATATTATTGTATCAATTATAACTATTTCAAAAAAGTATGGTTCAGGTTAAGAATGTTTTGTGTGTATGTGTTGGATTGTGTGCTTTACATTTTGGAGAGGTAGAGAGTGGAAGGGAAAGCAGTATCTCAAGTATGATAACACCACATACTTTCAGATATCATACTGAATGTCTGCCGTACTTCAGCTGGTTGGTCATTCTGTGCCTTATTTTCAGTTAAAAATGTTTTTTCAGCATGGGTCAAAATCTTGACTCTTACATAATTACTGTCCATTCCAGCAGACCACTAATTCCAGTTCTAAGATAGTGGACATTCTTATGCCATGTGTACTTACCCACCTGTTGGCAGCTAGCTTGTGATCAGTAATACGGAAAGAAGGTTGTTTGTTTTGTGGTTGTTCATGAGAAAAAGAGGCCTGTTTTGTGAGAAACAAATGAAAAGTACATATTTTTTTAATCATGTTTATTCTGTGATGGGAATGCATAGGCAGCAGTTGAAGAATACTGGCTTAGTTTGCTTGTTGCCATCCAAGTGGAGCAGTATTCAGCACCACACATCAGCAACTGCATGACATGGGATCATACACCATAAGTACGAAGGACTCTGTCAATCACTTGCAGTATCTCTTCTTGGTCATTTGTGGTGAATGGTCTTATTTCTTGAACTCGCTGGTGTGTGTTGCTGAGCAGGAAGTGGGATTGAATGACTATTTGCCTACAGGTTCAAGTGCCACAGTATCACCAGCCATGAAAAATTTCTCCTTCACACTGTCTGCAGGCAGTCCAGCAGCCCAGCAGTCTTCAGCTTCCACCAGCCCAGTTTTTTCACTTACACAATTTGGAAGTTTATCTGATGCAGGTATGATCCTTTCAGAATGTGAATTTTGGTTAAGTAATTAAAACTGCAACATGTCAAAGAAATATGTGTACATAATTGCATTTGAGAATGTGGATCTTTATCATGTTGCAGAATTCACAAGTGTGAATCCCTGTATGAAGTGTTACGATAAGACATATTCCAGTTTTGCAAGAAACATTACTTTGGTTTTCTTATCACATGCACATTTCTATGAAATGTGGTGTATTATGTGTGCAAAGGTGTAAAGAAACAAGATCTTTTATTATCATATTTTGTGTGTAACTGTCACCATTTTTTTAAATATGTGGTTGAAATTTATTCTGTTCATCGTGTAACATTTGGAAGCTTAACCTTGTTAAGAGACAGGTCTAGAAATGCTAATGCATTGTTCTAAGGACTTCTTGTCACCAAGAGATGTCAGGTAGCTACAGAGTAATTTATTTAAAAATATGTGCTTTTGTAGTCATACGTAAGTAAGTACAGTAAGTGGATTCGAGTGTTGACTTATGCTTGCACATGTGGCTTTATTGTTTGATACATTGCTGCACTTGCAAAAGCCACTGCTTTTTTTTTAGCCAATTTTATTTTCAAATTATGTGCTTGTGTTTTGGAGGAGCATATATGATGAAATTACTGATTTTTTTTATTATATAAATGTATAAGACATGTTGCAACTAGAATTATACATCTCTGGTTGGAATTAGGAAACAAAGGAAACCTTAAAACTAAACAGTTGCATATAATTGAAACCTAAGATAATCCATTATTTCAATCTTTACAGAATAAACACAACAGTATTTTCATGAAACCACATGAAAATACTGTTGTGTTTATTCTGTAAAGTTTGAAATAGTGATTAAATTGCACAACGGTTGATGATTAAAAAAAAAGGTAATTCAAATAAGCAAAAAACATTTTTTAAAAACAAACTGACATAATTGGTATGGGAACAGTTTTGCCATTATGTATATGATGAGTTGCCAGGAACTCAATTCATTCAAGAGAGCTCCAGGGAATTATTGTTAAGGCACTGGGTGATTTGTGCCTGGCATTTTGAGACAAGGTAATTGAAATGTCTATGCAAATTTCAACCCTTGAAGGTGAGACCGCTATATTATCCTGGAACATCAGGCACCAGTCACCCAGTGATGCAGTGCAACACTGTAGAAGAATGGAAACCTCAACTGCACAGCTGCGAAAGCCTAAAGACTTCCATAAACAGTAACAAACGAAATGTAAGATGTGTCATTATCTTGAAAATGATACAGAAACACTTTCATAATGTCAGTATGGCTTAAACAACAGTCTTAATCTCACAGTTGGGACAGAATATGTATTTCCAAAACTACAGCCCTTCAAGCAGTAACAAATACTCACACTCCTGAATTTCAGCATGGTATATAACCTTCTGTATATTTATGCAGATATGTGAGACTGTGGCTGTATGTGTCTGATTAGTACCTGGCTTAAAGTTACTGCAGGTTTCTGGACAGTTTTAAGTGCCATGTATGTTATGTCTGTAGGCTGTGTGAGAACTCTCTTTGGAGGGGATTCTGTGCAGCAGTCTGTTCCTGTTGTGGATCCCCTGGGTGACAGAGGTCAGTGCCTTTCAGTTGTAGGTCACTGGTGCCTGCCCTTCTGTATTCTATTCTCTTCTGTTCTGTTCTGTTCTATTCTATTCTATTCTATTCTATTCTATTCTATTCTATTCTATTCTTTTCTTTTCTGTTCTGTTCTGTTCTGTTTGTGTAGCCATTAGTTTTGTATGAAGCCGTTCATTATGTGTCAAAAATTCTGCACCTGTAGTTGCACAAAGCCTAGGCGTTAGGATACCTGTACTGATGGAAATGGTGCTGTAAGGCAGATCACTTGGTATTATGAATATAAACTTATTAATTTTGGTTTCTTCTCATACATGTGAAAATGTTTTAAAGAAACTAAGTTGTAAAGTCTTCACACACCTTGTTTGCTTATCAAATTGAACTTTTCCAGTGCTATTGGAATTAACTAAAATTTTGTGTCATCTATGGTACTTGATTATTTTGCACATCAACTTGTTTAAGTCTTCAGGCATGTTCACTGATGTATGTCTTTCATAGCTGTCAGCATGCTTGCAACAGACCGTGCTTGGGTGTCCCACTGTGTGACTTAATACATTGGCTTTCAGATTATGTGGAGATAGTGTATGAACTTAAAGTGACTCCAGAGGAGGAAGCAGCAGCCACACAACTGAAACTTCCTCCAAATTTTTATGCCTACTTGCGTAAGCCTCCATGCCCTGGTTGCGCAGGCTGTGAAAATGACAGCGATGCTGAGGTTGAGGTAAAATTTTGTTTCATTACAATTGTAGCATTAGGAATGGGTATGTTTTGTATCCCTGGTTCAGAAGAAGTTGTCTGGGGCACGTGAAAATGCAGTTTTCAGCGGGTAAGTGTCATGTTTGCAGTGGTTTCTTGCCGCTGGTTTATTCTATGCCCGTTCATAATTTCCAGTCTAGGTGATGACATCAGTTCATTTACAAGGGGCAGGTAACTGTTAGCAAGTGCACTGGCGTACAAAGTTTATTATTTAATCGTTCAATGTCGTTTCCATTATTACGCATATGGCAAAGGAGAAGGAAGTGTAATAGATGCCTGTTATAAGAAGAATTCATAACCATAAAAATTGCTACAAATGCTTTTTCCAGGCTGTTTAGAACCAGAAATGTGTAACTGGCTCCAAAAGTCAAACTGAATATTTGCACTCATTTAACCAGTCAAATTTTGGCAGCTTTTAAGGGAATGAATGGTTATTCTGCAATATCCATACTGTGTCTGAGTTATATTGTCAAATTTGAACTCAGGACGCAAAAGTAAAATAGATGTGCAAGTTTACTAGCAGTGAATCTTCGTTATGTGAGTACGAGTAACATGGTTGTTAGACTTGTCTTGTGACAACATTGAACAAACACAGTTGCCAGTTCCAGTGTGGGAGCATTGTGCCTTGGAAGTGTATTTGTAGCTTTGTCCAGACATTGTGGCAGTGACGGAAATTACAGTTGATGAGTCATTATCACTTTGGCACCAATCCTATGAGCAGAGTTTTATTGTCATCAGTGTCAGTGGGAGCATGATTGTGTATGGAATCATAAATGTATTGATATAAACTGGATATAAAACTTGACATAAGCAATGTAAAGTGCTTACCTTCAGTTTCATGAAGTGAGTTTTAAGTGAAGCAGATTTCCAGACATTAAATTTGGTGATTCCCACACAGCAGTTCTCAGTTACCAGTTTTTTCTTTTCTACTTTTGGCACCTGTCCGTCTGATCATAGTGAAGTTATGTACTTACGTCGGGCATTGCTGATGATTTTGGCTGGCAGAGAGGCCTGCCAGCTTAGTATAAATTATGAACCGTGGGTGGTGGGAGCTTGTATTCCTTACATTAAAAACAAATTTTTTTACTTTGTCAGGGGTAATCTGGCTAGTCTGTTAACTGTGACTCTGTTGTACAAGTCGAACACACTATCTCCAAATTTTTATACTGCATGTCTGCTGAAAATGTTAATATTGGTCTTAGGTTTTTGCAGCGTGGCAGTTGTCTATGTCGGCAATGCTTCAGAGGATGGAAGCACCAGGTTCCTCTGACATGTCAGCAACACAGCCTGCTGCCACACAGTACATAACTCCAAAACATGATCAACATGAACACTGAATCAGTGTGGAAGCTTAAAGATCGGATGTGATAATGCTTTTGTCTGTCTAGGTTCATAAAAGCATACAAGATTCTACATTGCAGAAGGATGGTGCTGGATCAAGCATTCAGCGCACAAATTCTCCTGAGAATAAAAGTTCTTTGTTCACTGCTCTGAAGGCTCCAGCTTTGTTTGGGCAATCCACACCTACAACTACAGCGTCAAGTACTGCTACCACTCAGTCCAGTCAGTCATACAGCAAGCAACTAGCTCCTGTTACTGCTTCACAACAGGCATCTCTGGTGAATGTGAAAGTTACTCCTGCTACATCTGAAACCAAAACATTGCCACAGTTTGTGCCTGTGTCAGGTTCACGAACCCAAGGACAGCAAACTACATTGCTTTCAATATTCAATTTTCAGTCTTCAGCTCCAAGTACATTCTTAAGTTCACCACAAACTTCATCTCAACAACATGGTTCCCCGTTTCTTCAACAGGTGCCTGGAAGAACCCATCCGCAACAGTTAATTGCATCTCCCAAACTGAACACCAGTATTACCTCTCAAACAAATGTAACCTCAATATTCAGTAACCCTCAGAGTTCAACAACTGCAATTCTTAGTGAGCAGGCAGCACCCCTTGCGTCATCTCAGCCTGTAAGCACATCATTTTTTGGCCAGCAAACAACACAGCATATTTCACCATCTTCAAGCATTGATTCTTCTACCCCCCAAGCACATTTTGTAGGATCCGGTTTTGCAGCATTTAGTTCAACACCTACACCCCCAGCCTCGTCTGCTAGCTCTGAGACAACAAAATCATCTGGCTTTACCTTTTCTTCTGCTGGATTAAAAGCAGCATCTGTATCAGATCCTGTTGGAGCAAAACCCGTCAGTGTAAGTTTTGGTACTGTTGGTCAGAAATCCAGAGCATCACCTTCCACAACGGATTCCACAGACTCAGGTTTCAGTGTGGTAGAGTCTGCTGGCTCAAGCATTTCTAAACCAAAATACAGTGGTTTCAGCTTTGGTACATCTACTGAAGCAACAGAGTCATCTTTCCAGACGAAAGAAGTGGAAGGTGTACCTTTTCTGCCTTCAGATTCAACTCTCTCGTTTGCCTCTTTGGCAAGCCAATCAGGGCATTCAGGATTCAAGACAGGTAAGAATTCTGAGTTGCTGAGAAAAAGCCAGTAGTATAAATTTGTTGTGTGAGGCATTTGTCAGATGTGCTGCAGCAGTGATGTAACTGAAGAGCCTTCTGCTGCCTGTAGGAAATATGCTGACTAAATAAATCTTAGGTGTGAAGGTTGAGGAGTATGGGTTAACATATTTTATTGTTTGATGGGGGTTGGGGGGGGGGAGATTTGAAACCTGAATAGAAGATGTTGCTAAAATGCTTGTAAATGAACTTCAGGGACTTTATTCATTGCCACTCGAGTTTTGTGACATGAAAATGTTGAAAGTGTGTACCGAGTTTTGAGAAATATGTGAGAAACTGATACATCGTGAACGTAATATGAAGTCATCCAGAAGGTACGATGGGGTATACCAGTCAGCATATTGTAGCTTTATTTTATACCACTGTTTTTATCTTAGACTAATGAAGGATAAATTGGAAAGGATTAGGCAGGAAGTGGATGTGGTGTAGGTAAGGTATTTTTCCTGGCATGTGTTCGTAGAGACTAAAGACCCTCACACAGGGAATCTGGTGTCCCAGCTGAGAACCAAGCCATGTACCTTCTGAATACAGGTCTAGAGAATTGCCATTGCACCAGCCTATTTGGTGTGTCGTATTATTACCTGCTGCTATTACATATTCACATATGAATGCAAAATTGCTGAAATTGTATATAAAGATTCTGTGCTGTTACACATGAGTATGGTTTATATTATGGTACATAATAATTGCACTCAATATTATCCCTATAATTTGTATGGAATTTAGTTGATTGTGTGATTGAAGAATATTATGTTTTCCATAAGATAAAATCTATTTTGTTTTATTATATTTTGTACATATTTGAAGTTTAACTGTTGTGAATGTTTCCTTAATGCTGCTTTTTTATCATCAATAGTATTTCTTTGAGGTAAAATGTGTATTTTAAATATTGCTGTAAAAATTTTTCATCTGTTTAAATGCCCTTTTTCTGTAGATGCCAGTAAGAACTTTTCCTGGGCTGGAGCTGGTTCAGTTGTGTTCAGCAATTCTCCTGTACAGCATGCTTCTACAAAAGCAGCAGGAGATAGAAACGATGTGAGTGGTGATGAAGGTTGTGCTGATGATAGTGCAAACAGTTCCCATGATCCTCACTTTGAGCCAGTCGTTGAGTTGCCTGATGCAATAGAAGTCAGGACAGGTGAAGAAGATGAGACTAAAGGTTGGTACTTGCAATTGTTTATAAGTTTTGTGTGCATTATTATTTTATACTTGGTTCAACCTCTGTGACTATGGTCAGTATGTGTATGTTAGTATATATAGTATATATATATTTAATATATTATTAGATTTTTGCATTCTTTGTGGGAATATCAGTAGTACTCAAGTACAGGACGTTGCAGACGTTTTTCTTGTTGTGCAGAGTAAATGTTACAAAAATTAATTCAGTGATGTAGTAATATGAAGTTCTTATGATTTTGAGTCCTGGTTGATTTTGTGATCCATCTATTTACATTATGCTAAGCATGAAGGAGACATACTGTATTGTATAGACCAGTAACATATATGAGTGCTTGGTTTTGCAGTTTTCTGTCATCGAGCTAAACTGTATCGATATGAAGCAGCCACAAAAGAATGGAAGGAACGGGGTGTTGGAGAAATGAAAATCTTGCACCATCCAATCAGGAAAACTTACAGGTTACTGCTGCGTAGAGAACAGGTAACTGTCCGTAACTGTGCAGCATGTAAAATGAAAGCAAGTTTGTACATATTTCAGTTAGTTATGATTGGAGCGGAGATTTGTTATACAGTCTCTGTTAATATGAAGAATCCAATCTGTTTGTGAGTATTTTAACCTTTAACTTAGTTTTGGCTTATTTTACAGCAAAAGAAATTGTAAAATAGAGATATCAGTCTGTTTAAGTAGCAGTGTTTCTGTAAATAAAGAGCTTGGTCTCATATAGTTTTGGTACCTGTGCCTGCTGATCACTTTATGTGAAAAGCTTAAACATGTGGCACATTATAGACGTTAAAAAAGGATTGTCTAAATATAGTTGTGATTGATGGCCTATTGTTTTATATGCCGATTCACTCAATACAATGGGATGTCCCACCCTAAGGTGGTTTGACAAATTTGGTATTATCTTCTTGTACGAAACATTATTCACAGAATTTAAATTTGATCTGTATTGGATGGTTCAGTATATCATTTCATATGAAATACTGAATTGATCTTTGAAGTGCCTTTAAATATGTATTTATAAACTTCATTTGGGCAGTAAAATACAAGTACAAAACATACTTCTGTATGATATTGATTGGTTAGTTGACAAAAAAGCTGAAGTTATTATTTTGGAATATCTTGTGAAATATTTACAGGATCCAAAATTGTAACATTTGTTGAAGTCTGGTAAATATCTTCATGCTGTGGATGTATCAGTGTAATAAACTCTTTATGTATGTATGTTTTGTGTGTGTGTGTGTGTGTGTGTGTGTGTGCAGTCAAATTTTGTTAACTTTGCTTTTCTGCCCCACTTTAAAAAAAAATTAATTTCCTCGCATATAAAGATTTTAGCCATAAAGCTAGAACACTTGCTGTGAAATTTAATATGCAGCCTGTTTGGTTTGGGCAGTTCATCTGATGAGTTTTGAATTTCAAGGGATAGTGAGTCCTTACTAGACACAACACTGCGGTGCGTGGTTCTCTTCTTTTGAGCCGTCTTACAAGCAAAGTGCAGTTGTTTGTGTGTTCTTTGTGCAGGTACATAAGGTTGTGTGTAATCAGCTGGTAACTGCAGATCTTGTCTTGAGGCCATTGAGTACATCAGATCGTGCGTGGTGCTGGGGTGCGCTGAATTACGCAGAAGAGAGTGAACCAAAAGTTGAGGAATTAAGTGTACGGTTCAAGTTGCCAGAAATTGCCAAGGAATTCAGAGACAAACTGAATGAGTGTATTGAGCAGGTAGCAAAACAAACAGCAGCTGCAGCCACAGTTGAAGGTTAGTGGAGGAATGCTTTGTGTAACTGTTGGATGAGATGCAGAGTTCTGCACTGACTTGTTCATTGGAATGTCATTTGTGGGTCCATTTTATTTTGTATGTTTTGTCTTAACCTGTTAAGGCTCAGTGACATGGCAGGATTAATGGTGAGTGGCCCAACATCGACTGAAGTTGTCAAAAAGAGTGCTAGGAGCACTTGTCTTTGCATTTAACCCCATGCCACTGTAGTGTATCGCCTTTGTCCCTAAAATGCTGATTCATTTTACTGATGTTATTGACTTTAGCTTTATATGATGCTGGGAGGGATATATTGTTATTTGAACAAATTTATACCCACTCGTTCATGAATCTGTAAGAAACATGCTTGTTAACATTGCCATAAAATTTGCAAGGTCCTTACATATGACGGAGTGTGGTCTCAGAACTTAAGCACTGTCCTCAAGGGGAAAATTTGCCATTTAGTTCATGAGGTATATATTTTTTCCTTTTCTGTGCTTGGTTGTGCAATAATGTGTGTATTAATTTCATTAAGAAGAGCTGAAGGCAAAAGCATTTTGCTTATTTTTAAGTAGATATTATTAATATATTTTACAGCAGCTGGAATCTGGCACATTGTACCTGTTGTTTGTGTATGTAAACTACTACTACTATTTATTAGTATTATTGTTGTTGTGTTGTTGTTGTTGTTGTTGTTATCCGAATTTCTCACTTCTCAGCTTTAGCTGGGAAATATTCACCTATCCAGGGATGTATCATCAACAGGATTAGGCTCGGTGGTCTTATGTGTAATTTAGGAAATTTCTCACAATTGAACATGTGCCAAGAATTACCACTTTTTGCATTTGTATATATGTGTTTGGGTGCAGGTTAAGTCTCTTTAAACTTTGTGACAGTGACTTTGGAATTATTCCCGTAGCTGAAATTACTATCGGGACCACTTGTACTGCATCTTGCTTCCACATAACACGTATTTCATTCGCCAGTTCTTGGTATTTCTTTTGTTTCTCTGTTATTGTTTTGGCGAGATTGTGTGTATTTGGAATAGCTGTGTCTATTAGGAAGGTATTTTTTGTTTTCTTGTTTGTGAGAGTTATGTCAGGTCGGTTGAAAGGTATTGTTTTGTCCGTAATAATGCTGCGATTCCAGTACAGTTTGAAGTTGTCATTCTCCAGCACGTTTGCTGGTTTGTACCTATAGTATGGGCATTTGTCTTCAGTTAGTTCACCTGCTTCTGCCAGTTTCTGGTGTATAACTTTCGCTACTTCATCATGTCTTTTTGTGTACTCGGTAGGTGCCAGTTGTTCACATGCTGCAGTAATGTGCTGGATTGTCTCCGGTTCTTTTCCACATCTTCTACACATTTCATCGATGTTTGGCTGCTTCAAAATATATTTCTTGTAGTTTCTTGTTAGTATAACTTGGTCCTGTATTGCTGTTAAAAAGCCCTCTGTTTCGGCAAACAGGTCTGCATTTGTCAGCCATTTGTTCGACACTTCTATGTCTACATGTTCTTGGCTAAGGTCATGCGGGTGTTGGCCGTGTAAGGCTTTTTGGGACCACTGTCTTCTGACTTTGTTGTTGTATTCTTTGTCTGTGGTGAGTTCATTTTCATTTGCGCGCAGTAAATCCAGTGGGGTGTATTTATTGTCTGCTTTTACTACTGCAGTATGGAGAGGTGATGATGTCTGTCTGTTTAAGAAGTATGTCTGAAGTAACTTCACTTGCTTATCATGTAGCCGAGTTATATCAGCCATCCCTCTTCCTCCTATGTGCCGTGGTAGAGTGAGTCTTTCCTTTGCGGCACGGGGGTGGTGAATTCTATATCTTGTAAGTAGCGCTCTCGTTCTAATCTGGAGATTCTCTAGGTCTGTAGGTGTCCATTTTACTATTCCAAAACTGAAAGTTAGTACTGGAATTGCATAAGTATTTATAGCTTTAATCGTATTTTTCCCATTTAACTTTGTCTTTAATATGCTCTTTATGCGCTGTACATATTCACTGCCTAGGTGTTGTTTCATTTGTGCGTGTTAAATTTGCTTAGTTTGCGTGTGGCCCAAGTATTTGTATATGTCTCCCTCTTTCATGGCTGTCATAGTGTCCTCTTCCTCGGTTGTGAAGTTTCTCAGTTTTTACAATACTTAATGTTTTGCACTTTTCAGTCCCAAATGTCATTCTGATATCTCTAGAGAAAGTCTGGGTGAGCTGCAGGAGTTCTTGCAGTTGATTATTTGTGGCTGCATAGAGTTTAATATCGTCCATGTATAATAGGTGATTCAATCGTTGTGTCTGCTGGTTGTTGGAGTTTATACCAAAACCGTAGTTTGTTCTGTTAAGTAGGTACGAGAGAGGGTTTAGTGCAAGGCAAAACCACAGTGGGCTAAGACTGTCCCCTTGATATATTCCTCGTTGTATGTGGATAGGATCACTTGTAATCTGGTTATTTTTTACTTTGACATGAAGGGTTGTTGTCCATTTCTTCATCAGCTGCTGCAGTGAGTTAATTATCATTGGGTCAATTTTGTATATTTCTGATACGCGTATGAGCCAGCTATGTGGCACTGAGTCAAAGGCCTTACGGTAATCGATATACGCTATGTACAGGTTTCAGTTATCCCTGTGTGCTTGTTCCAGAACTACTGAATCTATTATTAGTTGTTCTTTACAACCCTGGCAGTTTTTGATACATCCTTTTTGCTCTTCTGCTAGTAATTTATTTGTTTCTAGGTGCTTGTAGATCTTTTCAGCTATGCACGCTGTATATATTTTATAGATTGTGCAGAGGCAGGTTATTGGTGTGTAGTTGCACGGGTCCTTAGTGTCCTGACTTTTCGGTAACAGGTATGTTATTCCTCTGACTAAAAATTCTGGAATTTTTTTGGCATCCTCTATGAATTGATTAAAGTAATGTGCTAGATATGGGTGGGTTGCAGTGAACTGTTTAATCCAAAAGTTACTTATTCCATCTGGTCCCGGTGCCTTCCAGTTAAGTGTTTTAGCAATCAGCCGGCACACTTGTTCTGTGGTTATTGGACTGTGTTCCATTGCAGTCACCTTAGACATTCTTTTTTGCTCATTTCTTATCCAGCTTGCTTTCAGGTTATGCCTGGCTGCGTTCCCCCATATGGACGCCCAGAAGTTTGTTAGCATCTGTTTGTCCGGTAGTTTGTCTTGGCAATCTAGTCGTCATTCACTTTTTAGGTTACGGTAGTAGGTTTTTTCGTTGGTAATAAACGGTCTGTTTTGTTGCTTTCGTTAATTTGCTTCCTTATATTGTCTAAGCCTTTGTGACTTCTTCTTATTATTATTATTAAAAAGACTTTGAAGTTGTGTTTTTTTTTGTGAGGGTTTTGCCCTTTGCTCAGGATGTTTAAGTACTATGACAAGTCTTCACTTACAGTTACTTTCATCCAGAATATTTCTAGTGAACTTCAGAGAGCAGTTGAAATTAAACCACATGTTTATATTGTGTTCTGTAGCACCAAAGAATCCAGAAGTAATCATTATTGGTGGGGCAGAATCAGAAGATTCTGATGATGATTCAGATGATGAAGAGGCTGCAGCTGAGGCAGAGGAGGAGGAAGGAGAAGAGGAAGAAGATGAAGAAGGTGAAAAGACACTGATGTTTGAGAAGAGAGTTACGCTTCTGATCCAAGATCCAGAAACAGCTGTGTGGTCAACACAAGGACTAGGAGATCTACAAATTTTGTATGATCATGAAATATGTGGTGCTCGAATATATGTGGAACAGGATGGAACTGGTGAACAGCTTTGTAATACCATCATAACCCTCGATACTGTCCTTGAGGTAAGGAATATGGAATAGTAAGAGTATTGTACTGTATAGAACAGATACAGTGAAACTCGTTTAAGATGACACCACTTAAGAGGCTCTTTCGCCTTCAATGCT
Source organism: Coptotermes formosanus (assembly GCA_013340265.1). Taxonomy (NCBI): domain Eukaryota; kingdom Metazoa; phylum Arthropoda; class Insecta; order Blattodea; family Rhinotermitidae; genus Coptotermes; species Coptotermes formosanus. Next base: position 1,208,241 of record BLKM01010564.1, read on the forward strand.
AAGAAGACTTTGTTATGAAATTTTCCCACGTGTTGTACATCTTTTACCCATTTAACTCATTTCAGGTGTAATAGCTTACCTCTCTAAAAGGCATGTAATAGGTGCCACAGAAATAATTACATATCCATTTCTTTTTTATTTTTCTTTCTTTCTCGCTTTTTTGGGTAGGGATTGTGGGGGTGGGTCAATATATGTGTACCAACTTCCCAAGTTTGACTTGCTGCTCCAATTTCCCACATCTTCATTTTCTTCAGATATGCAATGATGAAATGCCCCTTTGGCTTAACCACACAAATTAAGACTTCGCATTCATGGTTCAGAAGGTACAGCTGTTCTGTTGTTGTATCTCATTTCATTAGCAAAGTGTTAGAGAGATAATCTTTGTCACTGTCAGTCTTAGAGTGATTCATTTCCATTTTAAAAATGTCTGTGGAACATTAGTGTAATTAATCAGCAACAAAGTACACCAGTTAAACAGTATGGAAGGATCAGCATGTTCTGAATCATCATGACCCAACAAAGCATAACAGTTCATTTTTTATATGATGCATTTGAGGTGGAAGAAGGTACAAGTGCCTACATGGAACTTGTAACAGATGAGATCATGCAGCTTGTATTACCAGAACCAGTGCTGTGCCCCCCCTCCTCCATCAAATGTTACTGCTATCCAAGTATTTAAATTTGTTAAATGATAAGGTCATGTATTTGCAGGTCAAGAAGCGTGACTGCATATGGTGTTGGGTGGACTACACTGAAGAACTTCCAATTGAGAGAAAGTTTATGGCAAAATTTTCCTCTGAAGAAGCTGCTACAGAGTTTAAGAATATCTTTGAAGAGGTTTGTATATGGGCTGTCTTTGACAAACTAAGTTCATATTTAGTATAGACTGTCCGATTTGTGGAAACCACTGAACTGATATTAAAATTTTAAATGTCAGATTTCAGGATTGGCACAGATGAACATAACATCAAATATTCACCGCATTGAAGTATTTTGTAATTGCTAACACATAGTATTGTTTATACAATACGTAAGCATATTCGTAATCTATCAACATACAAAATTTCATATTACTACACATAATAAATATTAAACACCACGACTGCACGGTTTTAAACTGCTGATATGTTGCAGTGTGCTTGAAAGTTTCACCTCAAAATGTATACCTGAGCATTTTGTATCTTTTGTCATCATTGTTCCGTGTTTCACACAGAACTTGATAGACACATATTCTGCAGTATTAGGCATTTTAAAATGCTACAACACGTACAATCACCTGTACACAAGTGTTGTACTCACAGTTTATACAAACCATCATCATATCTCCAGCTGTGATAAAGTCACAGACTTGTTAATAATGTCTGTGATTTGTTGTTCATATAGTTATCTTTATACACACACAATGCTGGAAGTGAATTTTACAATTAGGTCTTGTCATTTTATTCTAGGCTAAAAGTCTGTTGGAGCAGTCAGAAATTTTGGAACATGTGAATCCAGAAGAACTCACACCTGATGAAGACTGATATACTGTGAAACTTGTAAGTATATGAGCCCAAATTAAATTGTGTACCTTGTTTTATGACGTAGAGTTCTGCCAAGTGGAAGTGTTTTTAGGGATACGTTAAAACTTGTTACATTGTTGATTGATATGCACGAAATAATCATAATATGGGCATAGGAAATAGTAGTTATTCACAGTGTACATCAGCTGTCATAGGATGGTTGTATGACCAATACATTGTTCAGTACAGTTTGATACTTCACAGGAAATGGAAGTTTGATACTTCTTCAGTATTTATCAGTTAGTTTTAGATTGAAAGTAGTTGGTGTTTATTGAAGTATGTTTTAAAAGTGTCACAAACTCAGTGTTCTTGTTTTCTTATTGGAGAGGTTTCTAGAGGATTGCAGGGTCTAGATCTGGGTGTCATATGTATTTTCTCTGATACTGAATTCATATAAAGGACTAAAAAAGTGTTAATTTTTATGGCAGTTGTATGTGGCAGTGTGTAATGTGTTCTTCAGACAGTAATAATGTATTTTACTTCACAGGAGAAAGAATTCAGTTGATCTGTTCCAGATAATAACCACCAGAAAAGCAGTGTATGTGTTACAGTTGTGTGTACTAGTGTTGTGTACCATACATGAGTTAATTGAAGGTTTACAGATTGTTATCATTAATCATTTTGTGACATATATGGAACGTTTAGTGGAGGTGGTTTTATTTTTAAAACAGTTCATATATGAGTCAAAATGCATTTTCTCAACACGCGATAGGATGAATGGCACAGCTCATTCTGTTGTTTACAATGAACATTCTCATTTCACAATCTCATCTCAGTTCAACATTCATAAGAGGACGTGTACTTTAGTAATTAACTTCCCATTTAAAGTCTGGGCTAAGTACAACCACTGATTACAAATGTTGTGTACCTACTGTGTATGACATATTTAGTTCTGTTTTTTTTTTAAGACCAACTATTTCATTAGAGTATTAAGTTTCTGACTCACAGCCATGATTTTATTTTGTTCCCAAGCCACATAGCAATGTTCACAATGTCAGCAAAATACAAGACTACAACATCTGTTTTAGTGGGTATAAATTAATCACTAATTCTATTCAGAAAGGTCATATAGTCCAGTTCATTCCCATATATCCAATATAAGAAATGCTAATTTGCCTTAAATTGTCAGTCCATCACTGTGACAGTGAATGTGTTTTTGTAATCAACTGGGAAGCGACTAAAACAGATGGAGAAAGGCAACTTTGAACCCGTTCAATGACTTGGGGACTGTTACACATTTTTGTATCTATCAGAGTAAGTAACTGAAGCCTCCCTGAATCAGAATACATCTCAAGAAGCTAATGGTTTGAGCCAGATGAATCCACACCCCCATATTCTGTTTCTTTAAGAACTGTTTTTAATATTATTTTCCATCTGTGCCGCTGTCTTCCAAGCCCCAGGTTGCTTCCTTGCAAGTTTTCTGACTGAAATGTTTTATGCATGTCTTAAAATTCGAAGCCTCTGAATGTGTCTAATGGGAGACTTGAACAGTGTCCGAGCTGTGTCGTGAATTCATTAATTACAGACATGCTTTAATCTTTAATGGATAACTAGGCATCCTATTAAGTGTACATCCTTTTCATCTGTCCCACAGTGGGCATAAAATTTGAGTAGTGCTCCAGCCTGAGCAGAAACCGAGCATTTAAAAGATATCTCGTCTGTGGAACCCAGCTGTTCGTAAGGTGTTCTAGGTCTGACATCAATCACATACCCACGCAGCATACCATAACTTAATTTGTATACGTCTTTGGGTGCTTGCATAATGCTCACCTGTAATTGATATGTCCCTGTCTCCTTTTTATTTCTTGCAGTTTTGATGTTCTATGTATATCTTTAAAATAGCTGCTTCAAAAGATACTGTTTTGGCAGGTATAGTTAACATTATTGATCCTTGAAAATAAAGGAAGTTGTAATTACAGAAAAATAAACCTCACGTTATTGCTGTATTGTAGATTAAATTACTACACGATATCTTAATCAAAGGGCGAAGAACGTTAGAACTTACTGGTTATGATTTTTCAGATCCCTGTTAACATTCATTTAAATTCCAGGGAGATGGAGGAATCTGTATAGAATCTAATGTTTGTATTTTTTTTTGTTATCATTATTCATTCACTGTAACAGCGATTAACCTTTCAATAATGAAACAGTTACAGACAAGGTACAAAATCTAGTCAACTCCAGAAATAAACATTTTACAGGAGGCAATAAAATGCATTTTAAAAATTCATGCAGACGTGCTGGAAAATTTCTTTCTATAGCACATGAGGTTGTTTTAGGCTAATATTTGCAATCATTACAGTTCTTGTACGCTAATTTCTGGATTTTTAAGAAGATTATATATTTGTGTGACTCGTGCTGAATATGTAAGAAACAAAATACATAAATTCTAAAGGTTTTGACAATGGTGTATCATATTGTGAGGTGATGGGTTTATGTACTTTGTCCATCGTCCGGAGAGTAAAATATTAAAATATTAAAAAATTAGAAGTTGAAATTCACAGCATTTTGGAAGCTGGCCCTGCTTCTGTCCTCTCTTCTCCCGCTCCCTTCACCTCATGATGGAAGCAGAGCCAGCTTCCGAAACACTGTGAATTTCAATTTCAACTTTTTAATATTTCAATATTTTACTCTTCGGATGGTGGACAAAGTCCACGAACCCATCACCTCACAACAAAATACCTCTTGTAAAAATTACTGTTTTTACTCTAAAACGAAGTTTTATTAACATCAAAAAAATATTTCTTCCAAGACTAGCAGAAACATGCTTTTGTAATACAAAATACATAATATAAATAATAAGCATAACATACAGATATCCCAACAGTACAATATTAAATATACTCTGTAGAATATTTTCCTGCAGTAAGTGCTCTTTTGTTGCGTATGTGAGACATTCTGCATTAGAAATGGGTTGGGCTGTGTATATGTAACATTGTGGCACGTTGACACAACCCTTGTTCCAATGGAAATGCAACAATGCATTAGCAGTGTATTGTTGGGCTACATGTCACTGTCAACAATATACTGAATGTTGCACAGTAATGCTTTTATGACACAGTCACCAGCAACAATAACATGTACCATGTGCAATATTTTTTTTCTGATTTTAACCAACTTTGGAGTTTTCTCAACAGATTTTCATAAAAGTCCCCAATACAAAATTTCACAGTAAACTGCCCAGTGGGAGCCACGCCGATACCTAAAAATTTAAGTCTGAACTTTTGATACTACACAGAAATGTTGCATGCCCATAAAGTGAAATCACATAAGTCATACTCTAAGAGAAACTTCTCATTACACAATAATGCTTTTGCTTTCATGTGTGTTATATTTCTGCCATCTCCTTATGTATCTCTGAGCCTTTTCTGAAACAGGAATATAATACAAAAATACGCAAGTTCATACTTCTCAGAGTGCAAACATGTATAGTATATCTGAAATTCAGTACAAGTGACAGCTTTTTTTTTTTCTGTTACATTTCAGTGTGGTTTCAGTTTTGTGCTCTTTTAGATTCTGATGTTTTTATGTGCAGTAAATACCACTGGCTCTTCTCTCAGCTTTTGTAAGTTTGTCAGTGTAGTGACTTTATTTGGCAACACATCATGATACAGAAACTGCGCAGGCATCAAGAGAAGAGCATTAAGTTGTGTAATGTAAAAGCTGTTGAACAGAGTCAGGTACTTAACTGCACTAAATAACTTCTTTTCTTGTATATGAAAATGTGGTATGATCGTAGTGCAAATTTCATCTTTGAGTTGTTGTTAAATATGGTCTTAAAGATTAGGGTTTGAAATAATTTAGGAGGTCCTACAATATTCAACCCATCCTTCAGGTAGATATTTGATTTCCTTCTTCCATTTATCCTCGTCTGTGAGACCAAATGACGACTCACAAGGCAGACAATTCTTTTCAACTCACATTTAATCCAGCACGTTTACACTGGACAAAAAAGTATAAAAATCCTCATGTCGTATAATGCAACCTGTACAGTTGGCAGCATTGAAGCATATGGGGTGCATGATGTACAGGAATTAGGTACAGTGCTACTGGTGTGTGGTGTGGGATCTCTGTAGTTCTGCACCAGCTGAATGGCGAGTAGTAGCATGTGCCATCATGGACTCAACACGACTGGCAGTCTCGCGCAGTGCATCTGACAGTTCTGGGAGGTCTGGAAGATCCAGTGTGATGTGTGCAGACAGACGCTTGTACACAGAACCAGGCTCCTTCTTGTTCCTGTGGGCACAAATGTCTGTAAAGCATGCGTGCATTCCCAACTAGCTGATTGGCGAACTCAATGGCTGCCTGGATGGTTGGCAGGTACATGGGCTGAACTGCTCAATAAAGTGACTCATCAGTGAATTAACTGATTCACAGGCTACTTAATAATTATTTTTCAACCGTATAACTTAGTTAGTATTCAACAAAATTAAGATAATTCTAAATAGTGGATTTCAGATGTGAAGGCCTTGTTTCAGCTGTCAGTCTATATAAAAGAAAATTCATCCACAAACAGTAATTTAGCGTGCCCAGTATTACGGTGCTGTTTTAAATGTGTGCATGATTTTTCAGGCACATAGTGCCCTCTTTCAAATATGTGCTTGTGGTTTACAGTCTCATACTTACGGTAGCTAGTGATGGTCTGATAACAGTGAGGAAAGCATATGGGTTTAGAATCTGGTGGTAGATTTTCTATTGTCTATTGACACTGCACTTTTATAACTTTCCCATAGTTGTGTGCCCATGTGACAAGTAAAATAGCATAGCATGTTTTTGTGATTCTGAATCTTTTTTCTTCTGTAAGTACCAACATTGCAAAGTGTAGAGGAATAACGTCACTTGAGGAGTAAATTTTAAAGAGCATTTAGGTTTTTATCTTCCCTGTTTAAACTCTGAGTATATTTCAGATGTTTCTTTTCTACTCATTACAATACTGTATCCTCTTTACAGTGCAATATGTATTCTTAACACTCAGTGAAAATTTCAAGAAGACAACTTACAAACTGAAGAGAATAACATTTTTTTTTCACACTGTTATATTTGAGAAAATATCCACTGGGAGTTCCTGCAGTCACAGAATAATGGCATGGAACCATGAGGTGTACTTAATCTTTTGGCACAAGAATGAAGTGCCCAGTGTACTGTGCAAAATACATGGGATTCAAATGGTCGCCAATTACTTTGCATGTTCTTGGCCAAGGACTTCATGTGAAGTTCAGTTTTCTCACCATCACACCATGTGTAGACTAAATTAATCTTTTGGCACCAAAGGGTTAACATGTTAACAGCCTGCCTTTTGAGTAGCATAACCAGAAACACCTCATCACGTTTACATTTGCTTGTCAGGGTTATACAACACTTCTCTTAACATCCATTATAATATTAACTTCCCATCAGTTTTTTGGTCTTCCAAGATGCCACTTCATAACAGGTTTCCTTCTAAGAATTTTGTGTTTATCTCCGTCGTTTACACCTATGTCCAGTCCACCATTATTTCCTTGATTCACCTACCTTTAACAATAATGGATATGTTGTGTTATATATGAAGTTCCTCATTATGCACTTTCTATTGTTCCCACAATATTTCATATCCTTTGTGTCTTAGTAGTTCCCTTTACGCCCTGTTTGCAGTGTTCATACAATTGCAACAGCAATATGGTGCACCAGGAAAAGTGAAGCTGGCAGTAAGTTAGTGAAGTCATGCATTACGTATTACACAGTACTGTTACTACAGGTTGCACCCCCCTAATCCATAATTGCATGATCTGGCACCTCCCATGGTCTGGCGCAATTTAATGAAAATTAGAAAAAAAACTGATGACTTGGTGGATCAAGTCATGCTCATGTCTTAGTTTACATTAAAATCTTGTTCTTAATTATTTTCATCTAAGTTGCATGTTTAACTTTTATGAATCTTATCAAAGTGGTTTGGTTGGCCAGTAAGTTGTGGGGTGAGTGAGTTCAGATCACTGTGGATGTTCGTTCAGGTTTAGCAGTCTTGGTGCAAAGTGGGTGTAGATCTCACTGTTTTACCTTGTTCCACTGTGTTAAAATTGCATACAACACTAACAGTTTATGTCTTTTATGGAGTTCTGTGTAAGATGTTTTGATACCATCATATACTGACAACCCATGGTTTGGAAAACTGCCTGGTGCGGCACTGGCCAGGTCCTGACAGCCGGATGAGGGAGGTGCAACCTGAAGTAGTAATTACTGTGATGACAGTGCTGCATGTCTAGTCCAGTGTTCTTCAGAGACTGGTACACATGTTCACTACCCAGTAAAAGTAAAGTTCACCCTAGAACAGGCCATGAAGGCCCGGAGGGGGAGCAGAGGTATAGCTATGGTGGTCAACTCCACATACCGGCTGCTTTACCTCCAGGAAAGAGACCCAGTACCCATTATACAGGAGGCTGGGTGGGTGGGCCCCAGCGCCAGTCTGGACAACTACCCAGTGGGTCTACTTACTAATCAAATGACCTTCACTACGTCATGAATGTAGCACATGTCCACTCAAAATAGTGATCTAACACAAAAAATTTGTGGGTAACATGTTCAATGTAGAGAAAGTTTGAACATCTTCCCAATTTTAAGCATATGAAACTTGTCTGTGGTTCATATATTCTCTCCTATGCAGTAAAAATTCCAGGGCCTTGTTTCACCCCGTACTTGACCAAGACCACATAGTGACTGCTTACCATACAACACTACCAACTTAACAAGCAGCAGGAAGCAGCAACTACCTGGCATCTTGCAGCATTAGTGGGGAAGCCTACACAGACAAGACATGCAACATCAATCACATGCGTGTGCCAATCCAAGTGCACTTGAATGAGCACACAACAAGAACAAAACACAATTCTAACACATCTCAAATATCACTGCATACTACTTAATGGAGAAACATCTGTCATGAATTCTGTCCTACACTACTGTGGAAGAAGCAGAACAACTTACTGAATGTCCTAGTGCACAGCTAACAGCCACAGTAATGGCTGACAAAATTAGACAATACACACAGAAACCCAAATGACACAAACAGATACTAACTTTGACCCCATTCCACCCAGAAAAATGTGGGGGATGGGAGAGGAGATCAGCATCTACAGTACTGAATGTCTTGGATTGAAAGGAACCTGATCTGAAGTATCAGACAAATGTGAAACAAAAGCAGGAACATTTAGAGACAGTGTCAGTAAATTCAATGGTCAAAAATGCATGTCAACTACATTAATCCTTGGTACAGAACATGTCTCACTATTTTGTATTGCTACATGCAATTACCTAATGGTCACAGAAGTAATATGTAGTTTTTTAACTTAAAAAGTTACAAAGTCACAGGCTGAACATAAAACAAGGTCTCTGTTTAGGTCTGAGGTGGGGAGCCCTCCAGTCAGGACAGCCAATCTGTACTGGCATTGAAACTACGACTTACCTAGTGCGAAGCAGGAGTGCCAAATGTAGACTTGAACAAAAAATTCCATGCATACAGGGGAAATTTTTGTAGGGTGTTCACAGTGGTACCATGACTGTCCTGTTGGGTAGCTTCAAACCAGCTCGTAGCATTATCGATGCTTCTCCAAGCCCAAACTACTCCATTCATTGTGTTATATCTTACATATGTCTGTGCAATTATGTGAAATAAACTGGTTATAAAAGTTATGTCAGTATGTTTGGGCTGCAAATTCCTCCAACCCCATTTCTTTAAACAGATGCCTAAACCTTTGAAAATGCAGTTTTGCTACAGTGTTTACCACAAATAGGCCTCCCACATTCGGTGTGAAATGTCTACTAAGTACAGGGAATCTTTCAAATGTCAACCAATTTATCAGTGCCCCACATTCACACAAGCATGCTATAGTATATGTAATACATGCCTGCGAGCCTCCTCATACTTGATCTGCTGTCGTAGGAACACTGCATTCTTCAGAAGCTCCTGTATGTTAGCAAGGTTCTCTTCTGCCCCCTCCATTGATTTCACTGCCCTGAAAAATAACACAAATATGGGAGAAGGAAAATTGCAGGACGTTCCACAAAGAACAATTACAGCTGTCGGAGCGTGAGTTGACACAGAAAGTGGTTTTATGGGTTTGTGAGGCTGTTAGTACAAGAGTAATTGAAGTGAGAACAGAATAGAAAAGCTGTAAACTATATCCACTGTGGTGTTTGCCAGTTTGAACAATTTTTAAAATAGTATGCAACACAGATATGCAAATTTTCAAAGGATCTAAGAGCCACCTCAAAATTTTAGGGGTCAGATGGGTGACATTAAGCAACTTCCATACCGAGAACCCACAAATATTAGGTGCCACTGTATAAAATTTAGTTGCAGGTGACCTGGTGCCTGGGATTTGTACACACCTGGTCCACAATAATAGTGGGTGACAGTCAAAAACTGCAGAGCTATTTCTGCATTGTTTTCTACATAGTGAGGTTTACAAAAATTATAAATTAATAGTTTATACAACTGAATGATCCGTGTGCATAACTTCCATGACTAAATATATCCTCTTTATGGTTTCAGGCTTTGACTGCATTGTGGTCTTTTAGGTTATGACATCATGTGGTCTACTAGGTCGTTACCAGCGATTTTCGAGGAACATGCCACCTCTGTATTAAGTATGGAGATGTACACGACAGGTTCTTGTGAAACACTCAAATCTACCTAACCGCACTACACTGTATTATAACAGAGAAGACATCGATCTGAAACACAAGTTGAGAGCTCAACTCAGAAATTTCCTATAATTTATCGTCTTACCCAACGGCATACTCCACATCGTAGCACCGTCCCTGCAACTCATGATGCAATTTGGTAACTTCCACTCTTTTCTCCACCATGGGCGGCAGTGCCTTGCGCACATGCTCTTGCAAGCGATAAAATGCAAGAGAGGGCTCATTAGCTACTATGTGCATGTTTTCTGAAATCCTTTCTGTTGCTGCAAATGAAAATAAACGCGACTCTAACACACAACATGTAAGATTAATACGTACAATACACGAACCAATCGATGCTAAACATTGCTTCTTACCTTTTTTAACTTTTATTTCCAACTCTGGGTCTGATTGCACAGGCACCGACATGGTCTGCTTTTGTCAACACAGTAAGTGGATGAGTGACAACAATGCACATCCGCGGACATTCAAGACGGCCTCAAACATTCGCGCACGTTGACTAGCAAACAAATCGATTTCATTTGCTTTGACAGTCACATAGCGCCAACAAAGCCCTAGATACTGGTTTGCCGTACATTTTACAACACCTATTTGATTTACTTTGTTTTCGCCACGTACGTACTGCAACAAAGCCCTATAGTCATCAGTGATACCAAAACAATTCCGTTAAAGGCGAGATTTGGGGTTCTTAAGGCAGATGCTATAAAGAATAATATCATCTGGAATGTAATGCCCTGTAGTGTACCAAGAATCTAGCGATTTTGCGGAGGAACTTACTACTTTCATCATTCAGGATATAATAAGAATTGTGTTCAATGTTGCACGTAAGGTGACAGTTTCCTGGTATTCGATTTATTATAATGGCGACAATGTACGGGCTACGAAATCGAGATCTCGAAATGTGGGCGGGGCGGAAGGGGGCGGGGGCTGGCAGGCAGACTAGTGCGACACATGAACTGATGTCAAATACAAGGCGGTCCAGAGGTGCGACGCGCAGTAGTCAGAAAGGGTCTGGTTGGTGGTTTGATGTCATGGCTGTGAGTGAGTTATGTGTGTGTACAGTTTTTCAATCTATCATTTTTGTCTGCTTCTGGCCTTTCTCGAAGTGAGTATTCTGTTCGGGTGTTATTGTAAACTATATTTACGTATGTCATGCTGTAATATAATGAATGACAATGTATCTTTTATTTGGCACTAAATACCACTTCGCAGCATGGCACCCATGTGTGTCATAACCTCAATGTGTTGCAGGTGCCTCTTTGAGCAGTATGAAAAACAGTAATTATTGCTAATTAAGTTGTTAGGAAGTTCCTTGCACATTATGAATCCATAGTACAGTTGTTAACATGAGACATATTACGAGGAAATTGAAAGGCAGTGTAATTGTGTGGGTAATGGAAGAAAATATTTGCTGTGATGGGACTCTGTGGACGAATGTACCGATGATTCCGATAACGGCCCTCGTTTTCATGTTGTTCACTTACAGTCACAGTTACTGTGAATTCTAGTGACTGGGAGGATGAATCAGCAGAGGGACTGGAAACACGAAACAAGAACGTTGTCAAAACAGTGTATGCTGATGGTGCCGATGTTAGAGTGGCAGGGCCATTACATGTTACACTTCTATCGCCCGTTCCCACATATTGACTTGAATCTGTGATCTCCATCATTGTCTACTGACATTGGTTATAGTCATGCCCCCTGCATATCATCCAGTCTCTTGCAGACTCCATGACTGTAGCAGCAAATCATTTCAACCTACATGGAGAGGCAAAGCCAGTATCTGCTCCACTCTTCAATGGGGAATGTATATCATTTGTAAAGGAACATAATGAACATACATCATTCTGTACGTTCACTATTTTTGTATCAGATGACTTCATAAAAAATTGCTTTTCAAACACATTTATGAGCAGAATAGAGCCATCAGAATGGGAAGAGGTTACATGCCTAAAACAAAGTGAAATTTGAAGTTTTATTAGCATCAATTTGCTAATGGGTATAAAGCCATTACCCAAGTATGGGGAGTACCATCGTTCATCCATAAATTTGCATGACACCTGTGTTTGTCAGTTCATGACTGTGGAACTTTTGGATGGCATCATAATTCAGGTACCCCTCAATGACAATAATACTGCACCAAAACATTGAAGATAATTTTGGCAAATTCTGTAGTTAGACCATTTATAATGAAATTAACAGAGAATAATCAGAGAGCTTCTTTTTCCAAGTTATATTATGGTAGTGCATGAGTTCATGACGAAATTCAAGGGAAGGAGTAGCCTGAAAGAATACATGCCCCAGAAGCAAGTAAAGAAAGGTTACAAGGTATTAATGATGTTTGACAAGGCAGGATATTTGAGTTGGGTCATCCAGATGTGTCAGTTATCAGATAAAATTGTAAAACAAAACACAGTCAGACCCAATACTATGTATATTTTCTACGTTAGCACACGACAACATTGCTTTGTATATATGTGATTTACAACAACATGTTTGGGTTCAGCTGAACTGAAACATGTCATCATAAAGCACGCATATACAAAACAATGTTGTAGTGTGCTAACATAGAAAAATATGTAGTGTTGTGTGTGACTGTGTTTTTTCTTTACAATTTTATCTGAAGTCAGGATATACGTGGAAGTTCAAAGTGTACACGAAACGTTCTGTGAGTAGCATGCAGACTGAAGTGTCCTGGTAGAAGAAGTGCCATCAGCTTGTTTATGTTCATGCTTGAACCTCTTTATAACCTTTGTTGAAAGAAGTGTGAAACATATTTATGTTACTGCACTGTTAGGGGGATATTGCATAAAGGATTATCGGATTATAGAGCATGGTGGCACTAAAAGTACAACACGTATCTTTAAGACCAGTAAGGTACAGTAATTATGAAAAGAAAATAAAAGCTTTCATTCGTATGTCCAGTCACTTATAATAGGTGATTTGAAACATCTGTTGAAGTTAATTGAAGCTGTGTACACTGAGAGCATTTTTGGTTTAGATTTCTTAGGCATGAAAGAGTAGGACTCCAGGGAATAGTGCACCATGTATGTAGTGCATGGAGTTTTTAGAAGTGTGTCAGAGGTGCTTATGTTGAATTCTTACTGTACAGCCAAGCCTGAAAATACTGCAGAATGGTTGAAGTTTTTGTGGTGGTGGAAATTAAGGCTGTGATCGTGTGGGTTATGGCAGATGAGCATTAATGTTTCAGAGGAGTGTGCTGATTCATTTCAAGTTAAGGATTTCAGGTTTCCACCATGATGTTGATGAGAACTCTGCTGTTCTGGGGTATCATACAGTGTCCAGAAGTCCAAGAGGACTGTAATCACCACCCACACATTCCCAATATAAACTATGTATTTTCTTGCCAGCTTTCTTTTCTTCTTGGACTTCTTGACCCTTGAAGATGGGACCTATATGTTGTCCCAAAACGTTGGTTAGAGATTACCATTCAATGCTGTGTGATACCTCAGAAGAGCGCAGGTCTCAGGTCACAAGGATCATGGGAGATAGGTTCCTCTGAAACATCATTAATCACCTGTGGAAATGAGGATGATGACAAAAGTGAAGGTATTATTTTCTAAAACTCTGAGAAAATTTTAAAATGTGCATCCAGTTATCAAGTGTGTTCTCTACTCACATGAATTTACGCATGAGTTGTCCGTGTATGTAGTATATTGTTACAGCTTCAGTATAAACATGTCGGCTCCCCTTTATGTTTGCACCATTGAGGAGCAACTTGCTGTAATTCAATTCTTGGTTGAAACCATTCATTAACTTAACTTTGAGCTTCTTCCTCATCTGCAATATGTATGGATCTTACCCCATGTTACTACTGTCTTTTTGCACCACTAAAAGTGCATTATGTGTACACATATTTTCATGATGTGAAAGAGGTTACTTTAAAAGCAACTAGAAATGTTCTCCTGAGATGGCATGGAGCTGGTGGACCAGTCTGTCAGTTTTTTGAGATATAGGGATATTACACAAAAAATTAAGCTACTTGTATGTCTTCCTCTTGTATATTTAAGAAATAAATTGCCATTACTTTTTTTAACCACATATGTGCATGGTATCATAACAAAAAACTTAATTCCAGATGTGATATTAAGTTTCAACCCTAATGTAATAAAAGGTAAAGGTGAAGTTGTCCCTGTCCATGCCATGGAGGGATATAGGGGGAGTAGAGGTATAACTCCACTGATTCTTAACCTTGGCAGTAGGTGGAGATGAGGGGTTAACTTCATAACCTGGCTGCTTAACTATGGGAAAGAATGGTGGTACCCATTAACCCTTTAAAGACGAAGCGTATCTGTTTTATATAAGGACTCAGTGCGTACCGCGCTGTAAACACTCTCCACTTCGGTTATAAAAACCAATCTCTTAATGTTTTGTAAGGCAAAAGTTGCTGTTTGTTCTGAGATCCGTACAAAACACATCAAAGCAATGTGGGCACCATGCAGAATTTTTTAATGTTAAACATGGTGGTATGTAAAGTTACCGCTAGGCTTTAAAAGGTTAACAGAAGCCTGGGTGGACCCCAGAGTCAGTCTGGACATCTTGCAGAAGAGAGAAATCTCTTGCCCCTACTGGGATTTGAAAGCCTGACCATATAATGTGTAGCCTAGGTGCTATACCGACTATGCTACCTTGGCTCTTAGGTGTTTGATTTCAGTCCTGATTCATAGCATAATGTAATACTGAAAGACAAAAAAGAAACGTTCAATAGGAAACACATCTCTTGTTGGAAACATTTAAAATACATACTCGTTACATCAATGGAATTTAATGAACATTCATACTACACATAACGGACTGGCAATAAAAATACATTACAACAATATACAAACGAAAGACTTGAAACTGCAGTGTTAAAAATCAGTTTTAAAAATATCTGAAATTTCTACATCAGTATAATACATTTTAGTGAAGATGGTGAGCTCTTGTCTACATGCACTATATTTTTCTTCATAGCTATCTCATATTACTTTATATACACACGCGCGCGTGCACACGCACGCACACACACACACACACAGTATTTATGCTCTTCAAGTTTTGTTCAGAACTTTGAAAATGCTTTCTTCATTATAAAATTCTTGGTGCTTACGAGTTGGGAAATAACTCTTTGGAAGTCCCTATTTCTATTATTTACAAAATTAACTGTCTGGGAGACTGAATTGAGATACACACGAATTGTTTTCATTTGCACTGCCTCATGAACCCTGTTTCAGGAAATGGATTAAAATACTTTTATCAAAAATAGTCAAAACTAGACTAGCCTGTTGCATTAGTCTTTTCACTTCTAAGCTAGGCATATAAAAAAATGACAAAATCTGTCAAGAGTGGGAAAAAATTTCTAGATACATTATTGTTAAGAATTTCTGTGGCCAGGAAATCGTTAACCCTTTAAAGACGAAACGCAATCTGTTTTACATTAAGGTCTCCGTGCATACCGCACAGTAAACACTTTTCACCTTGCTTATAAAAACCAATCAGCCAATGTTGCATAAGGTAAAAGTTGCTGTTTGTTTTGAGATCCATACAAAACACATAGATGCAATGTGAGCACTGTGTAGAAATTCTGAATGTTAAACCCGGTGGTTCGTAAAGTTACTGCTAGACTTTAAGAGGTCAAAGTAATGGCTTTACCAAGTGGGCTATCATTCAGCTTAGCAGAAGATTACTTGGTATCTGTTAAATATATGTCTTAATTTAAACGGAACTTTTGATGAGACAGCACAGCTCAGTCACTGTTGTTGCTAGGCTATGGGTGGGATTACCAGGGTTTCATACCTGGCAATGGCAGATATTTTTTCTTTTCCACCACACTGTGTTCACCACTGGGAGGCTTCCGTCTCTTTCCACAGGTGGTAAAGCTGCCTGAGTGTGATGCTCACCATGCACACAGTCACACACCTCCATCTAGCAATTTAAGAATGTGTACAACCATACTTCCACTTTGTAGTCATGCCAAAAAATGTTTCTATAAAGAATAGGCCTATGAATAATAATACTATTTGTGTGGGTTTTAAAGCAGTTATATGGCACGAAATCTGAGGTTCTGCTGGCTGTATTTGCATCATGGGTCTCAAGCTGAAATACTGTGTGGGCCAGACAGACAATTTTGAAATATAAAGCAGCCCACATACCATTTTAAGCAATAAAGATGGTGAATATTTTCATTAAAGTTAAACATGACACTAAGAATATTTCATACTTTTAATAACAGAATAAAAATATGTTATAATCGTTGAATTTAAAACTTTACTGCATTGTTGTATTTGCTGATATTTGTTGTATGTTAACAGCTATGGACAGCAAACCTTTTTGACCCTGCAGGGCCATGATGAAACACACGTTAAGTTAAAAAAAAAATCTGCAACACTGAGCCAGGCCACATTCTATAATTGGAACAAGATCTGTGAGAGGGTCACATAAAATCTAACGGCAGGCCACATGCAGCCCACATGTTTGAGACCCCTGACTTTGATTATAGTCTTTTGTGATGAAGCTGTGTACCAAGCAATATGGCATCAGATCCTGGAAGCAATACTGTATGTTTCAGTCTGTAGATAACAACTTTGTCACATGTATTAAACTTGTATCTACTGACTGGAACTTACAGCGCAATGTGAAGCACAAAATAACTGAGAAATATGTATACTCCAAGTCCAACATGACTGTAGTTTAAACACCTTGTAGGATTGGACATTCTTCCAGCACCGAGAATTTAAGAGTCCCCTATAGGTGGGAGGGGTATATCTGATGACCTAATGATACTCAATTATTTTGGAACACATGACAGAGTAATAATAGAAATGTATGAATTATATAATACTTTCCAAGCGGCACTATAAACCAAGAAGCAGAATACAAACTACAAATACCTGTTACTTGCAGAAACTTCAGAATTGGAGTTACTAACAAGGCAACTGTGAGTGCTGCCAGCTATCAAATTAAGTAGTTTTAATAATGAATGTACAATTACAGTTTCATAAATGGGAGAACTTTGATTAACTACACTGCAGCAGTTTCATTCCCCACAAATTCCATGTGACTGTGCCTTTGGAAGGGTGCAGAAAAAAGTGTGGGGTCATGGGGACTACTAGTAAAATTTAATGTATCCTACAAGATGGCAGACTTATGTGCATATATGGAATTAAATTTGTTGAGGTAAGAAGGTATGAGATCCATGCAGTTTTTAAAACTGCATCATCACTGAGACCTCTACATGTTATCAGTAAAAGCAGGGTATAAGAATACACTAAGAGCTTGAACGCATAAACATAAATGCATCCAAAATATCTATACCATTAAAGAGTGTTCATACTACAGTAACAATTTATCAGCTGTTGAATTTTTCACTTCAAATGTGAGAAATTATGGAATGGATTGATTTGTAATATATATTTACATTCAAATACTTGTTTTCGTAATATCCATACTTCCAGCACAAGTCCACAATCTTTCTTGTTCGTTAATTTCCATTTCCTGTAACAGGGTATCAGGGATCTGGTAAGTTACCTTTGCTGCACAGAATGTAACATTTCAATGGTAGTCGTGTCCATACTTTGTTGTAACTGAGGTATATTGTAAAACCCTAACATTGTTCCTGCAGGTATTGGAGCTGTCGTATACGGAGGTGCAGGGGCTGGGTTATAAAACTGCACTCCACGATCACTACGGGTCATTAGATGTTGTTCATCATGTCCTGGATTTGAACCCTGATTTACATAGATATTGTGAGTTGCCACAGTTGCAGACACAACAGATGAAATAGAGCTGTTATTTGCTGCGGCTACTGCTTCAGCTGCTGCAGCAGCTGCTGCCACTGCAATTTTATTAGGATCTGGTTGGTGGCTTGTGTTTATGCCATGCCGACGTTTCATGTGCTTATTGTAGTTGGGCCAATTAGTGAAGTGATGTTGGCATTCCAAGCAAGAGTATGGTCTCTCTCCTGTGTGTTGACGGCGATGCGTCTGTAAAAATCCAGTACATTTTATGTCACTTCGAAACACATGCATGGGACACTCCTGTCATAGTACTTGAACATGTTAATTTATGACACATGTAATGCTGTCAAAGTATGTTGCCTCCAGCAAGTTTCTTATTTGTTACTAATGGTGTAACTAACTGTTTAAGGCAACTCTAATCTCAGCCTTCTTTACTATGCCAACAAAACCACCATTTTGTCTGTGTGTTTCCTGTTACAAATTTTTAAACAGCTAACTACTTTTTGTTAAATCTTGTATTAACACCTTGCCACTGAAGGCCAACTTTACTTTTACTGTTACCATTTACAGAATTAAGAAGTAAAATGGTGCAGTGGCTTCAAATAGCCAGATTTCTTGAAAATTTTGTAGATTACTGAAGTTTTAATAGGGGGAGACAAATACATGATGGCACTTGCACCCATATGTGTGTGCAGACTCTGATGTAACCTTACGTGCCCATCTGTCCACACATAATTAGTACAAGTGAAAAGTGGAATCTTTGGAACCAGAGAATCTTATAAACTCACCGTAAGTATACCCTTGAAGCGGAAATTTTTACCACAGAACTCGCAAGTAAAAGGCATTGCACCAGTATGGATACGATGATGCTCCCTTAACGTCCCCCGTTCACGGAACTGACGCCCACACACATCACACTGATGTGGCTTGGCACCTGTGTGTACTGTTTGGTGTTTCCGCAACTGAAGTGGAGTCTTGAACCTGCATTCAGAATAACAATTCATAAACAACAGCCAATGAAGGAAACCTGTCTTTAACATACAAATGATTTTATGATCAGAAGCCTGAAAAATACCAAATGTTTATCTATAAGTCCTTAATAATGAAACTGTAAGAAAGTCATTTCTAACAGATTTCTTGTATACAGTTTTATCCTTTCAGTGCCTCTTCTGTGCACTGTTGGAGTCTTCAATTCCTCAAATGTTACTGGCCTCTGTGCACTGTACCAAGTCAGTGCATTTTAGGGTACTTTAAAAACTCCTCTGTCTAGACAACAGATAGTTTATCTTTTCCCCATCTCTAGTGATTGTGCCAGTTTGGGTTTTTCACATGGTATAGCAATGCCCATGGTTTGGATTTCCCCAGCTTTCACAGGAACTGTATAGTATACTGGGGAAAGTAACTAATTTGGCCTCAAACCCATGCATGTAACAGTAAAGTTAACAACATCTCTGAGCTTTTCTTCCAATAATAAAAAACTTTTGTGACACTTTTCCACTGTCATTGTCTCTGAGATACGGATCATGGTGAACAGGAAGACGGTGGTAATTATATATACATACTAGGGTGTTTGTCAAAAATAGACGTGGAAGGAAAGGGTAATAAAAAAATTACCCATAATCCCGTAAGAACGATTGAAACAAACACGGCCAACAGTACAGCTCACCCACTTGTCTGTCTCATCAAAGGCTTCCAGCTTGTTACCCTCACTACTTAATATTTCGATGAACCTTAATTACTCAAATAATGTGAAAAAGTATAAACACTGAAATTAAATGTCTGTTTTAATTACAGATGGGTGACAGCTGTTGATGCCTTATACTGACCCAGTGCTATCATAACCATGAAAACTGGTGGTTGTGACATCACGCAGAAATCCAGCTCCATCATAACCATAGAACCAGTTGCTGTAATGTCACCAGTGTGTTATGTTCTTACAAGGCATGAGTATTACACAAGGTAGATATGGCCTGATTTTTCCACAAAAGTTCATTAAATTCTAAACTTACTTGTCTTCTTGGATATGATCTGTGTGACTGGGAAAGTAGTCATAGAATTATGTTTGACAGTTTATAAAATATGGCAAAATACTGGACAGCACGCAAACAGGCTGCTACACAGCAATTAAATACTGCTCTGTAACGTAGTGTAGTGGTGATTTAAGAACCAGTTGGAGGGGATAACACCCTGCAGAGTCTGATGAAGGCTGTAACAGTTTAGTAAGGAAAATGCAAAGAAAATATGAAAGGCTGAAAATTTGAATATGCCTCACGTACCATGTACAACCCACATAAGTTGAAATGATCTGAGGTTCTGACAGTGGTGTTAAAGATTCAGATATTCTGGATTTAGTATATAGGTACCAAAGTTTCAAAGGTGCTTGCTGCCTCCATGTTCAGGGTAGTCCAAAATGAGAGATTGGCTTATCTTAAAGATGGAGGCATCACACTCCTCCAAAACCATTCCACTTGGTGTCATAGCACAGGATACCAGAGTTTTCATTTAAGGTATTAAAAGAACTACAGTGTACCAAATTTTTATACTCACCCTTTGTTACATATAGGACAGGAATGGGGTTTATCTGATGAGTGTGTGAGCAAGTGAGCATCTAGATTACCCTTTTGGATAAAACTCTTGCCACACTGGTCACATGTAAAATTTCGAATCCCTGTGTGGATTCGTTTATGTGTAACTAAGTTTGGTTTTGTTGAAAACCTGTAAAAATACCGTATCATCATCAACATATATAGTGATGTATAAATCAGCATCTGAAATACTAGAACAGTACTAATATTTTGTATACACTGTAAATTCTGAATCTTAAGGGCAAGGTCCATAAATGTAGGTCTGTCCACCTCCCTGAGACCCTAACTCTTCGTACTTGCAAAGCAGCAGCACTGCATGTTATGAATGCCATCAAGTTTCTCATATGAACGGTAGCAGTATATTCTGGCACATGAAGACTTGATCATAACAGTGAGGTGGTGATCTTGGGTAGGTATAGGTGTTGGCAGTAATAACAGCCATAACATTTGTTATGATAACCACATTCCATTTGGATAACAAATGAAGTAGAAATACTTCAGTTCAGTCCTAAATAAAACTGCAGTTTCTTGCTAAACCATAAAGCTGCCATGTTTTTTAATGGTTAATATCATACACTAATGATGATTTCTACGATCATGTTCACAATACTTAAAGTAAGACTATTTATAGTTATTAAATTTGCATGCCTTCCTCTTTTGTATTGAGTTCAAATCTGGCTATATCAGTGACACACAATTTTGTTTTAAGTATTAAAAAATAACTTCTAATTGCATTAGAGATTCCCACGTTTTCATTAGCTGTAAGGCGACAACAAAAGAAAAACTGGCCCTTTGATTTTTTGCGTCTTACATAGTCCTAGGTTCAGCTGTGTTCCACAACTACACATTGCAGCATAAATTGTTCATGCTGTCATGAATTCTCATTATAATGAGACTTCCACCACACTTCCTATCCTACTCACCGCTTATCACACTGATCACAGGGGTATTTGTTTTTTACATCATCAGGCTGATGGGATCGGTTGTGAACATAGAGTGCACTCTGCTGGCGAAAGGTCTTTCCACATTCTGAGCATACAAATGGACGTGCATCTGAATGTGTGGCACGATGAGACTCCAGAACCTTTTTATTAGAAAAACATTTTCCACACTCTTCACAGCTGAAATGATACAATTATCATTGATTTCTGCATTTTTAATTCTAAAATTGTAGGTAAAAACGTGAAGTTAATGTTTAGAACAATTGAAATAGAGAGTATCATTATATGTAAAAAGTGGGCAAGGTTGACAGTGGATGTAAAGTTGCTCCTGTGCCGAAGTACCATGCGCCAAAATTCTAGTGGGGACATGGAAGCAAAGGTCCAAGCATTCTAGGTTTCAGTGTTTGATGCAGGTATGTGGTGCTTTGGCACTGTGCCTCCAGATAAAGATACAACAATGAACAGGAAGGTCTGTGGATCTCAGAGGTGGTCTGTACATGGTGGTAAAAACAAAAATCTCTGTCCCTGTGAGAAACTGAGTCACAGCCATCCAGCTCATAACCAGACACTTAAGTGGCTGGCAATGGAAAACTGTCAGCCAAGAAAGTGAGTGTCACTTATTAACCCTTCAATGCGGGGGCATTTAAATCCCAGTCCACAGCACAATATGGGAGCAGTATTTAAGGGTATTTAAATTTTACCTGCGAGTTGGGAGTGTACGCAGTGCTCGACAGCATATGATGTGTATGGCATTTGAGTATACCCAATACTGCGCATTGAAGGGTTAAAGGAAAGGTCCATACAAAAATATTACAACATGCAAAAATAAGAATGAAAAATTTTCATGACTTTCTGCAGTTCATCTTCCATAAATTGCTGATGAACATTAATATATATGCTGCAAGTTAGTGCCATGTTTAAGGGATTCTTATGTGTCTTGATATATGGATATTGCTCCAGAATTTAATAGCATAAAAGAACATACCAAAATTTCATATGGTTGCGATGCCGTCGTACATGACTCACAAAACCATAGTACTTAGTGTAAACCTTTGAGCACTGAGCACACATAAACCGAGGAGCTTGATTGTGATCTTTCTGGTGATGTGTACGCAATGCCTGCATACTTGGCAATTCCTGTAATATAGATCAGGTATCTTCAATAAAATATAGTTTCCTTAAATTTAAAATCCAGTAACACTGCCACACAAATGCCACTCATTTTCAGTGATTCCCAGTTAGCCCTCCATGCAGAGACAACATATAATACATTGCACAGGATGGTTATGAGAATTGACCGTGCAAGATTTAAGGTTCTCACAGCAGTGTTCCTGAAGATTTAAGTCTTCTGGGATGTTATGCTGTGTTGACTGGTAAATAGCCCCGACATTTCGAGGGTTTATAATGCTTTCAGAATAAACCTTTACACTGTGGAACAAAAGGTAGTTAACAAGCAGGTTAAAAAAGTTGCAGGGATGCAAGGGCATAATAAATGGAAGACTGCCCAAGAACTTGAGAGCTTGCAAAACCATAATTTTATTAATAAGATCCTGTACTGCTGCAGCAGTTAAATAAGTATCATACTTTGAGTGGAAATATTCTAGGCACAGAAGTAATATACGCGGACATTTTCCACATACATAATTAAGAACACAGTTATGTAACCTACGAGCTGTGATAAACAAACACAGTATACAATGAGGAAGCATGCCAAGGCTTCAACAATAACAGGACAGTCCACCTAACTGAAGTGAAACAGTGTACAGTGAAACTTGGGTTTTAAACATTTCTGAAGGGACCATTTAAAATGAATGTAAAATCAAAGAAATGAAAATCTGCGTAACTATTGAAATTAAAGACCCTAAATTAATACTCTGTTACATTAAAAATTGAATCTAGTACACTTCTTCCACATGTCCCTTAAAGTAAGCTGCTGCTTCTTCACTTTCTCCTAAACCCTGTACACCTCATTCTGAATACTGCTGAGGACAGCCATTGTTTTAACATTGACATCAAAATTTTACGAGGTATTTCACTACAGTATCTGTGCCCTCCAGTGCCAACAAAAAAGTTGGTGGGGGTTCACCTCTTTCCACTATCATCTTCCTCCTCCATGTTGGGCACATCAGATGTAACCTTTTCACCCATCATTACTCTTAAGGGTCTGCACCTCTAACATTGCATCATCACTGTCACAAGATACATATTCTTGAAATTATAAACATGCTTTTAGCTGATCCCAGTTATCTTTGGCTGTGCTAAGTTCTGTTGCATCTTCACTGTCATTGGGTTCCCTTCAATTAAATCCACATTTCTGACAACAGTTCACTACCATCATGTGTGTGTGACACAGTGTCATGATTCTGCATTGAAGGTGACGCATCCAAAACATTTACCGTCATGAACGTTTTTCTTACAAGTTGTTTGCAGTAATAATGTGTGAAGGACATGAATACTTCCCCGGGGGGGGGGGGAGGGGCAACTTTCACATTCTTATGTTACTTGTGTCTTAGGGATGAGCCACACACTGGTCCTTTCAAGTAAAACCTTTGTTTTAGGAGCTCATTTTGGCATTTACTGCCCTTGAATAGTCAGTATGGATGGCCCTTGTAACCCACGCCTTTCTGTTGGCTATATACTTCGTATATGAATTTCTGAGATTTTTAAAGCAATGAGGGTTTGTCATTCTTCCCAATGACTAATGGTGGGAGTTTGTCAGTCCCTTAGGCATTTTAGGCTAAAGGAACCATTATATTTGTGGGTAATCACAATTCACATTAGAAGTTGTCACTACACAAGCTTCACTTTTGTGGGAAACATGGCACCCCTATGCTGGTGCTACCGTGAAGCCATAATTAGTAAGCATACATGAGGACACTAGAGGAGAGAGGAAATTACAACTGAAAATAAAACTTCTTCCTTCCTGATTTGCAATTGAAAGTACTTAAAAATGACAGCAATAAATCTATTCATGCTCCATCTGAACATGTGACAGTGGAACTAGGCAGAAGGCAGAAATGTATATTCCGCGAAAATATAACTGTTCTTACAGAAGTTACAGTGGGGCCAGTAAAAATATATGTACAGTCAAAGAAAATGTTTATTCAAAGGATGTAACATCCAACTTTCACTTTATTTGTAACCACCAGATTTAAGAACAGTGTGGCAACACCCACTTCAGTAGTTGTCACCAACTGAAATAACCTATCACTGAGCTTAATTCCATTAAAAACCCCAAAGAAATGGTTCTTACTGGGTGTGTCAGGAGCCTGATAGAGGCATGCTGTAAGAATTTGGGAAAATTTGACACTACAAAATTTTTTCATGTTATTAAAAGAATTAAACTGAAGTGTATCAATCATGTAAAACAAAACTGTGTATTTAATGTAGATAGAAGTATTTTTACATGTTTTTACTTATACTGGCCTGTGATAAATTTATTTCTCACAGTCAAGGAAGAATTAGCAGTACACACATTTGCACTCCTTTTGAAGAGGCAGCAGAATTTCCTAGTGTACCATACTTTACCACAGTCAGACTAATGGCCAATCTCTCAGTGGTGAGGAAACCCAATGTCATTACACCAGAGGTCCACAAATCATAGCTTACACAAGGTAAGACAACCACGAAACATTTTGTCTTCTTATATTTTGTATATAAATAGTAACGTTTTGCTGATATGATGGGATGGTCTTGGTACAAGGGTAATGGTTCAAAACTGAAACCAGATCTTAAAACTAGATTCAGTGCTCTTCCATAATTTCTCATATGCTTTTCACATTTCAGTTTCATTACTGAAAACCTGTGAAGTAAGTAAAAAGAATATTACAAAAATATTTTAAACTGCAACAAGTTTTAAAGAAGCCGTTCTGAAGATGAGACCAGACCACTACATTGTTTTGAAATGTTGGAAACTCGTTACTCAGTAATACTATGTCATATCCTAGAAAAATGGAACCCTTAAACTTTCAAGTTTCCTGGTAACAGCTAAATGTACGTTTGTCATGACAAAAACCAGTAGTGCAGACATGACAACAATGTAAGGAGGCTGTAAAGGACGAAGTGCTTCTTTGTATTACATGTCATTATTATAATGAATACGGTGGATTTAGAACAACTGTAGTATAACATCATTTTCTTATTTATAATTTCCTGTAATAAAATTACCTGAGAGCAGTCAGTACACATCCATGGATATTTTTCCCAGCCGTCCCGACGTTTCCTAGTGGATGATGAATCATCCTGTTGCTCTTCTTGTTCTTTGCCTTCTTCATCCTCCTGTATATGCTGCTCTTCCTGTTGGTGCTCCAGTTCTTCCAATTCCAGCTTCACTTCGTGTTCCTCAGTTTGCTGCTGCTCCTGTTCTGCTTCCTCTAATTGCTGCTGCTGCTCCTGCTTGGAAAATGATTCAGCAGCTTTTGACCTTCCCCTGCGTGTCTTTCGGCTATTTGAAGGACGGCCTGGTCGTAGTCTTTCTTTCTCTCTTATATGCTGCTACAAATAAGTAAATAAAATGAGCATGAATTATTTCTAATAGAAAAAACACTGTAGTTAAACTAAAATAAAACTGCCACATTTTAACCATGTTTCAGAGCAACCAACTCAACTCACATTTCATCACTTTGGATTAATTTGTAAGATCTGGAATTCGGACTTTAGAAGAATATCTGTGATATCTCTCAATGCCTGTCCTCGTTTGTAGAGTAATAATCTTATTATCCATTTTCACAGACAGTGCCCAGGCAATTTGTCATGGTAGTACACATAAAATTACTCAGTGGTATTGTTTCCATTGCTTAGTTCATTCACCTCCGCTGTTGATATAATAAACTTGACTAAATTACAGAATATTAGTGACTGACTGTTGCAAATCAAGTGGACAGTTTATGAAATTACATACATCTATTTCATTAGCAGACAGAGTTAATGTTTAAGGATCATATGAATATTAAGTGAAAATGTAAATCATCTCATGTTTTGTGGAAGGTTGTAAAGGGAAGGTTGCATTTTTTAGGCACATTCCTTCATATAACTTAAGTCTTGAATACTAGTAGCTGACAAAGTAGGAAAGACAATTTGAGGAGAACAAAGCATTGCGAATCCATTCATGTAAGTTCCCATACTGAATTTCATGAAAATCCTTGTGATACATTTCGCACAATGGTATTACTTTCTTTCTCATTCACCTGTTCATGCAGATCCTGTTCTCGCTGCTGCTGCTGTTGCTGTTGCTCCTGCAGTTGCTGAGCACACCTAACAGGCACACGGCGCTTACGTCTTGATGAAAGTGCAGGTAATGAATCAGATGCTTGACTTGGATCACCATCTGAAATGAAACCCTACCACTAAAGGGCCAATCCACGTATAAAGTTAGACCAGAATCCTGTTGTCACTGTAAACAGTATCATTCCTGACCTTCCCAAATCTCTATTTACTTTTGGATATGTCATTACACTAGTTGCTGAACCTTCATCATTAATCCTCTCTCAATATGCATCCCCCCCTTTTTTTTGTATAATCAGTACCTTCATGTGGTAGTAAAACCAAAGAGATTCCTTATCACATGCACTGTAACTCCTGAAATGCAAATTTCTGTGTGATGGATTATGATAAATCTTATGTTGTTAGGTTAGATATGACATTTGTAGCATGGCATTGCCTCCCCACTTCTAAGGAATGTGATGACCTACCCAAAACCTTATCACATGACCAGTCAGACCATTAAATGTTACAAAAGCAAGAGAAGAAAAATAGTAGTAACGGTCAACACAAACTACTTTGTCCCTAAAAGGAAATGAAAAAGCACTCATTGTAAAATAATAGTCATTACAGTTGAGGTAAGATACGTAAAGAACACAAATCAAAATACACAGCCTGGCCTAAATTAAGCTGTGGACTGCCAGTGGTCTATAAGCATGATAGCTGAGAAAATGCCCAGCATGACAGTTTAAGAAAACTCATTGCATATTTCATTTACCTATCTACAATTCCAAATTATTTGTACTCTGTACATTTCTTGACCTTTCTAATTATCTGAAAATATATTATTCACCAATATCTTACATTAGTTGTGAGTACAAATATAAATGAATTTGGCTACTGCAATTTCGGTATTCCTTTCCATAATTCATTATGTCTTACAAGAAGAAGAAAGACACTGCAGCTTCCAGTATCTGCTTCAGAAATTGAGGCATTAAGACAATGGTCATAATGCAGAACTTCAGTGAGAAAAATGTATGTGAATTTACATCAGCAAATAAGCAACACAGGATTTAAAAAACAACTTAATGAAATAAGTTGTTTTCATTAAATTTCGTTACTGTCCTGCAGAACACACATTTTCCGCTTTACTATGCTTACCCCATCTAATTTTTCAACTATCAAAGTTATGAAAAGCATTTTATCTGTTGATCATCCAGATAAGATCAAACATTGATCCTGAGATTTTCTTTAGTACCCACGAATACAGTGACTGTGAAAAAGCAATCTCCATGATGACCATTCTTTGGTCAAACCAAACTGACGTGCAGATGCATTATTATATCCACCTGACTAGTTCCCTGTAGCAGGCAAACACAGTCTAGTATTATGGTTCAGGTCATGCCTGGCAGTTAACTATTTGTATATACTGCAGACTAGAGCTCATTTAATACAGTATGAGTGTCTACGCAGCGCATGCATGTGCATTACTTGGGGAACTGTTGCAATGAGCAAGATAAGTAGTGTTGCTGTGTAGGGGCATTTATAACTTCTTTACCATAGTGAAAACCTACCAAATTTCAGGTATACAGGTCTGTACATACAAACTGCAACTTCTAAAACCAGTTTTCAAACATCAGTATGAAAATGTTTTTTACAGATTATAACATAAATGACAAAATTATTTTAAGAGTCCCTTATCTGAAAGGGTATAATTTTAAAATGTTTCATCACTTGGAAAAGATGATGTTGAATTTGATAACAAAATGGGCCCAACCAAAGATCTGTGCAAGTGTGTTTGAAATTCAGGAGGTTTGTAACATAACATCTCATTTTGTTGCTGGGCATACAGAACCACGTACATAAAATTACTTATACAAACCAAACAGCAGATGCACCAAAGTTTTAAATTCTGCACACAGCCAGGAATTGAACTCCTTGCAAAACACCCATTTCCTCTTACATCCATTAGTTACATATGCATGGTATATTCGGCTACTGCACAAAGCAATCGTTTGTGTAGTTGTTACTTATTATAAATACAGTTATATCTGTACCAAAGCAGGGCACTCAACATGGCTGTGGTCAACTTCATACTCTGCTTAGGGAAAGGAATGCCTTAAAACCTATCTGATGAACAAAAAATTAAAATTATTGCTGCTCTGAACATAACAATGAGTGAAACAGACTCAGTGTCCATGGGGCAAATGACAAGTGACTGAAAGTGCCTTAACCTTTTAACGCCCAGTGGTAACTATGTGTACTGCCTGCTGTAAAAATAAGATGACTGCATTTTGTCACTTACTATACTTACGTTTCATATGATTCTCACAATAATACCAGTTATTTCCCTAATATCACTTACCAACTGGTATTTATAATGGACACAGACTGTGTTCTCTGTCAGGCATAAACTTCAGTTTTATATACAATTTAGATGAACTTCAGTCCTCAAATAGTTGACTGAGTTTACTCATTTTGAACCACAGTAAAGATTACTAAACATTTCTTGTGGGGAGGAGGGAATCCAATTTAATTTTCAGTTTTTGTACACTTCCAGGGAACTTTCACCTATATATGAGAAATGAATGTGTAGTATTGGGACAGTTAAATGAAGGCAGGAAGAGAATGCTGTGTAGTGTTGGTTCTGTATCTTACCCAGTAATGTTTGGGGGGGGGGGGGGGGGGGCCACAAAAAATATGTATACTTGAAACAACTAATAATTCCTAATCAAGCAAATAATATATGGCTGACTTCATGGACCCTAGGCCAAAAATAATTTATATTCTATGTGTGACAGGACACTTATCACTTTGCATGAGGAAATTAATAATGTACATCCTTGCTCCATTTAGCACTCCATCCTTTCTTATTCAAAATCCTTAACTGTTCAGAATAATTTTCCAAACAGATGATATGTCTGGTATAACCAGCAACGCATTCTTTAAAATGATAATTTTTTGAATATCAGATGTGTTTTGGATCATTTCAGACAGTGCCTAACACTAATAATCTTTTGATTTTAGGTGCTCATATATATACATGGCCAGAAGTGAAAAGTCCAAATTCGATGAATACTTATAATAAAAAGCTATAACGTAGTATACTTTAATTCTTAAATATGAGTTGCTACCAATGTTAATAACAGATGAAATGGTGCCAGTAACTGTATAACTTGCCTGAAGTGTGCCAGTTGTTATCTATCACCTTACAATTTCCATTCAGGCATCAGCATCTGCAATAAGTCCAAAATGGAGTAAAATACTACAGTTAAGATGCATCAAATTCATTAATATAATGAAAGCTGGCAAGCCATTTAAGTTAGCTGCAGACGAGTATGTCAACTTTCCAATGTAGTTTTGGAGATAAATTCAGAGTACTTATACTGTATTAAAAGCTGCCATTACATGTCTACTTATATATGTTCAGTAACCCCATCTTTTATTACCACTTTTTCGTATTTAAATTCTTAATTCTGATACTAGAAATGTCCTACTTAACTTGAATGTATTTACTTCAAATTCATAATTCTGTTATTAGAACCCTAAACCTTTATTGGCTTGGCACTTCCTATAAATGACATCCACAGAAGAGGCATTACTTAGCCAGTGACCAAGACTTCCTGAGCCCACTTCTTAATGGTAACCTGCCTAATGAGGATAACAAAGGGTTTCACTTCAGAATGTTTCTGTACTAGGGTACAAGAAGACATTCTAAATCGTGGCACTGTCAGTATTTCTCACTTGCAGAATATACGCAGTAACAGACATAAGGAAACTAAGGATAACTTGATATTTAAATTTAGCACGTTCGCTCAAGTGGTAATGCTTCAGAACAAGCATTTGTCAGGTGCCCATTCGGAATCATGGTCATGACATAGAGGAGCCTGAGTGAGGTTCTTTGCAATTTTTGTCGGCCTCTCAGGCAACTGCAAGGACAGGCTCTTAAACTAGGCCACAGCTGATTCTTTCAGTTTCATTAACTAGACAGTAGACACTGTTTAGTGTGAGCCACCGACTTTTCTTGAATAAACCATAAAGAAGATATGTCCAGAAATAGCTTGAAAGGAAGGTGCAAGAGGAATACAAAGGAGAAGGACAGAAATGAAAACTAAAAGAAATGATATGGGTATGAAAACTGAAGACGTTAAAGAAACTAAATTAATTTACTACTACTTAGGGAGCACCCGTGATAGCGTCAGTTTATAACTTTATGAAATTGGCAGATGAAGTAGTTTTGCTCCTGTGCTAAAAACTGTGGATTACAAAGGGGGCTAAAAAATGTCATATATACCAAGATATACTGTTGGCAACACAGGCCTGACCATTCACATAAATATTTCTGTGCATGTGTTCTCGAATTGATACAGCTCATTAAAAAACACATTTAGTTACACTATATTAAACTCTGAATGATTATTTCATATGTATAAAACTTTCAGTGCTTTTCAGTTGTCAAATTATCAGTGGTACATTTGACCATCAAGGCAA
This sequence comes from Coptotermes formosanus, assembly GCA_013340265.1. Lineage (NCBI taxonomy): Eukaryota > Metazoa > Arthropoda > Insecta > Blattodea > Rhinotermitidae > Coptotermes > Coptotermes formosanus. The sequence goes on from BLKM01010564.1 coordinate 1,239,431, forward strand.
CTAGCTCAGAGCTGGAAAGCCCCTGTTCTGCCTTTTCAGTCACAAACAGAGCAGCGCAAAGGCCAGAAAAACTATACAACTGGCAATTAATTTCCATTCAAGAGATAAAGGCAGCCAGAGTGTAAAGTTGACCACTTGCCTCCTGGTAGGTGGTGTGGTCTAAGAATGCATGGCATGTACTTCCACAACCTTACATTACAGAATGACGCTTACATACCTATATGTCCTTTCTACTGTCTAGCACCCAACTCTCCTACCTGTAACAACTCAGTCCTATTTCACCTCTTTGATAACAGTTAAGGGCAAAGTTGTACAGCTTGCAAAAACTTACTCAGTTCGCCACCTGCTCCCTTTGTGTCAGATAGCACACATTCAACCAACACTGGTGGGCCTGGATCTACACTTGCTTCCTGAAACCATTCACAAACTATTTACTCTGATAGATTTAGTAATCTAGCTTTAAGAAGGGGATTAAAATATTAATTGCAGAGTATGTTACTGACAATATAGGTTAGGTTAATTTATATTAGTGGTCTCTATTCAATAAAATCTTCTCCGGCAACCAGCCGCTTTAAAATGTAGAATTCTTCCAACATTTCTGGGACAGAGTCAGTCCCAGAAATGTCGCAGGAATTCTACATTTTAACACGGTTGCCCAAGAAGATTTTATTGACTTTTGTCACCGCGAAAGCTTCAAGATAGTGGTCTTTATCGTCTTCATCTATAGTAGACTAAGCTTTGTGATGTGAAATCTGCACCTAGCATGGGTTTTAATAGGAAATTAATAAACTACGGTCACATCTTGATATCTTTCAGCCATTGTTTTGTGATTACTTCATAACAAGAAGGAAGAAGAAACTGTATTCTTCCCAAAGCAGTAGTGTTAGTTAATAAATACATATAAAAACAATATTACTTTTTTATTAATGGTAGAAAGAGAGTTGTGATAAAGAATTATAAAAAAGTAAATGAATTTACTGAAACAGAAAATTATTTCAAAGGAGAGGGTATATTTTTAAGGAAGAAACACTGTTCTTGATAGACAGGTGTGCTATAAATGTGACCCATAAAGCATGCATATCTTCTTTTATGAACTCCAACAACTTACAGCATGTCACTCCATTTAACTTCATGTTGCTGTCCATACAATGGTACCTTTCACCATCAATATTTACAGTTCTACACAACTTTTTTTGTGGGCCAGGATAGCGTAGTCAGTATAGCAACTTGCTATGGGGTGGACAGTCTGGGGACTGAGTCCTGGCTGAGGCAAGATTTTTTGCACCCATCCAGATCAGCGCTGGGACCCACCCAGCCTCCCCTACAATGGGTACCAGGTCTTTCCCGGGAGTAAAGTGGCGGGCAGGGCTGTGGAGTCGGAGTCAGAAGGAATTTTTAGGTGGAGTCGGAGTCAGGAAAAAATGTACTGACTCCAACTTCACTCTAAAATCTTAACTAGATACTCCAACTCCAGACGCCTTGATAGCTACAGTAACCATTAGACTTATACTTAAATATAGGTTATAAGTCAAAAAAGTAGCCTGATGATTCACGTGGTGGCAATGGAATGTCTTATAGGTTTACCGTTATTAATGCATATTGAGCTTTTATGAAGGAGTCGGACTTTTAAAAATTGAGGAGTCTGAGCTTTTGTGTATGGACACCACAGCCCTGGTGGTGGGGGTGTAGGGCTAGCCACCCCACCCCCTTCTAGTGCCAAGGCTAACAGAAGGGTAGAGCTATACCTTTACTGCCCCTTGGGCCTTAAGCCTGTATAGGGATCCCTGGACATTACCTTTACAAATGTGTTTAATTCTGAGGAGAAATATTACCCCCAGTTTCTAACATATGAAGTGTAAATATTAAAAAAAATTGTAATACACGTACAGTGATACTGTGATCTGGAAATGCACATTAAACATCTCTTCTGAAGAGTCATAGTGAAAATACTGGACTTGAAGGAATAGTTTTAATTCTTCTAACTGGAATTGTCCAGAGTTTAATCACTGAAACACACTAGGCACTGGATCACGTAATTCTGAGGAAAGGATTGCAATGCCACCAATTTACCCCTGTCATCTTTCATAATGAGCTATGCCATAGATGCTAGAGGATATTAGCTTCTACTCAGTCACTAACTGAGAAGTTTGTAATGGAAAGTACATAAAATCTAGGTATTCAGAAAGTTAGGCATGTCTCTTGATCATTTAGTTAAATGAAACCAGAGCCTAAACATTACTACTACAATGAAACCTGAAAGCCTAACCTCCATGAGTATCTGTCAATAAAATGAAACCTCAAAGTGTAACCTTAATATAATAAATAATTTTGTTGGAGCTGGGTTTGTGTTAGTAAAATAAAACCCACAAGCATAAAGTTTCTGTCACTAAAATGAAAGCTCAAACCCTTCCATCTGTGGATTACAGGATTTTTCTCTCTTTATACATAATACCTCAGTGTCTAGGGTTGGTGGATCATATTCTTGCTGTCAAGGTTCTAATGGCAATGCTGATATAATATGATCTGAAAGGTACACGTAGTGCATAATATTGGATATTTAAATTACCACTTTCATGAAAATACACTGCTTTGGATAACAAACACTAGTATTTTAAGGTGTTAGCCAACCAAGGTTTGTAACTTATGTTGTAGAAGAAGAATAATTGGGGCCACAATTTTGCTGCATGAGAATGTGTAACAACCGTAGACATAACTAATGAACTGCACAGACAGATGACATTCGAGGAAACTTCCTTACTTCTTCCAAGAATGAACTGGAATCGTGATCTTGTTCATGCTCAAGTTCAGTTCTGTGCTCCTCTGTTTCTAGTTCCTCTTCCTTCTTTGTGCCAGGAAATATCATATGAAGTGTAACCTGTGCTTGGGTAGTTGTCTCAAAGAAGTCAGAGCACTGATTTAATTTTGTACAGCAATCTAGGCAAACTGTCTTAGGCAGAGGATCCTTCGGACACAACTGAAACAAAGTTGAACTTCTTAGGGGTTAGCAATAAAACAAGACTTTGAGTATAGCATAGAGTAATAAGCACTGATGCAAAACTTCTCATACTATATACATAACATACAGGGTAAGAAACTATAAGTATTTAACATTTACTGTAATTTCATGAGCAGAATTATGTCCTACATGAAAACCTGACCAAATCTATAATTTTGTGATGATTCTTTGTGCACTTATACTGGGAAATGTTTGAAACAAGTGTCACATTTAACCATCACCTACACCGGCAGTATATGATGAGCACTTTTAACCATTGCGTACAGCACCAGTAAGTTACGGTTTGTGAATAAACACTGACGCAGACACTGTCAAATTCTTGTCAACCTATCAGTCACTCAATCAACTCCTAGGTTAGGACTCATACTTTGTATCTCTCCCTGGAACCACGAATAACGTATGACAAAGAAACAGTTAATGTCCAAACTTACAAACCTCTATCTGCAAACATTTTGTAATTTTTGTTTCTAGGCTCAATTTGTGGCCTTCTTCATCATAAATTCCTACAAAGTTATCTTTCTTCACAGCACAAAGACGACATAAATCTCCCATATCGTTTCTAAACAAAAGTTTATGTTACTGTGCCATTGTAAATAACACTTCGAGTAAATAACTTTTATATTACACCGCTACTGAATTAATTTATAAAATTAGACGTTCTAGGAGCTATCATTTCTGGACGCTCATTACTTATGGGACAACTGCGGCCATTTTAGCTCAAATGAAAAATAAGGTAGACTAAAAATGGCCATTAAATTCAGAAACGACACCGCGTACGGTTGCGCGTTAGCGGTAATGCTTGTCACGCACCACAGAAAAGGTTGCGAAATAAATATATGTGCAAATAATTAATCGATACAGTCGTCAGACATTGTATATTTATAAATTGATGATTTTTCTGGCTAGAAGTTTCGGTCTCAGGGGCGTTCGTAAATATTCTAGTCTTCTGAAGTCGCGTCGTGTAGATTGGTAGTTACCGACGTTTCGGAAGGGTCATGCAGCTTTCTGCAACTTTCTTACTCTTAAGTCCGACTGTTCTGGGCATGCTGTTCTTGAACATGTTCAGGGTGTATTCTACCCTCAGTAGCAGTTGGCTGCATGTTCATATGAAATGGCATAAACAATTGCAATAACAGGTATGCATTTTAAGATAGCAGATGGGAAGACAAAAGACTGTCAAGTGAATGGTAGCAAGCATTTCCTAAATTTAGTCTGCCTTTAATTTCGTCATGAGTTCAGATGAGATTTGGTGGGGTGTTTCCCCAGGGTATGAACTTTGATGTATTTTCAAAGGCCTCGATTAGTTGCCTTTATATGTTATGATTTCATCCAGGATTCTGGTGATGGGACGTGAACATGTACTTCCTTTCTTCAGAATTTACTTCTTGACCGACCTCCTTATTAGCAATTCATAAAGCTAGTGTGTTTTCAGCAGTACATCGTCATTACTGTAGACCGGGCTCTGGTGTGTCCGTTTCAGTTTCATCTTTCTGGTTTTCTTGTACTTCCCTAATGGCATATCCTAAAAGAAGAGTGAAAAGCAGCATTGGTAAAGTACTTGCATGTTCCATATTGTTCTGAACAGGAAATGAATGAGGCAGATGCTTGTATGTACACACTTTACTGTGGGGTATTTAAGACATTTTTATTAAGGTAACTAATTTTAATTAGTATACCAGACTCAAAGAGGAGATTGTATAAAACCTACATACCACCTGAATCATGTGGTTTCTTGAAATTTATTAATGGTCTATTGTCCCATTCCCATTTCTTCTCCACTATCAGATGAATGCAACATATTTGCTCATAGTTGATCTGTTATATTGACATCCATGCTGATTATCCCAGATAATTTCATCAACTTACAGATTTAATATTTCAAGAATAATATAGTTGGTAATTACTAATTTTAATGTTTGCCATCCCCTTGTGCGTAACACTAATGTAACAGAAACTGAGACAACTGAAAACTGCAAGAAAACTTGTAAGTAAACATGCCAAACATTTAATGAGTAAATGTGTTATTCTTACCATTTATAGCCTTATATTACAAAAATTCTGCATTTCACAGATATATACAAGACAGTACATAACTCGAACGAAACAAGCCGGCATACACATATGCACTAAAAAACAAGAGGCCATTATGCAAATAATAAACCGCTACTCACCCTCTGCTGCCCAATAGCTACCACCAGTGGAGCAATGTGCAGTGTATAACCGCCTGCTTCTAACACTAACTTTTACTTAATTAGTTTAATTCTACAATTTTATCCATATATATTGCTAACTTCACTATTATTGTTAACTACATTTTATATCAGGCTGATTCCAGTGGCTGTGCAGTCTAAGGCGTAGGTCTGCAGCCGAGCGCTTGCTGGGATCGTGGGTTTGAATGCCTCCGGGGGCATGGATGTTTGTCTGTTGTGGTGGTCAAGGGGACGAGTGCTGGGTCTGGGCCCTGGTCGGGTCATTGCCATGAGGTGATGGCACTGGCACGGGTCGGGCCTGGCATGGGGCAGCTGATCGGGGTCACTACTGAAGGGTGGTGGCTCCGGTCCAATAAAAGTGCTGCCATTTTCCCCAGGGGTAATAAATGCGTCATACATAGTGTCTTTTCACCCAAGACTGTCTGTGCGTGGCGAAGAGCCATAACCTACGAGAGGTGACCCTGTTTATGCAGAACACAGCGGATCTAAAGGAGTAAACCTTGAAAAACAATCCCCAATCCTATGGTGTGAGTGGCGTGCCTATGGGATGAATGGCAATGGGTGAGTCTCTCTAAACGGTGCCCTCTGGGATACCGGGCGACCTCCCAGTTGTACTGTAGCCTTACCAAGCATGGGGGCTCTGCTTGGTGGACCGAATTCTTTCCCCGTAAATGAGTTATGAGTAAATGGATGTAGGAACGCACTAGGGAGGGGCAGCTCTTTCCATGGGGGCCCCATTTGGGGAACCAGGTAGGGGGCTCTTTTCCCGGGCCTTTCAGAGATAAGTAAAGGTGTGTTTTGGATATGGCGTGTCCCTGTCTATGGGGGCTCTGAGAGGGGAACCTGGAAGGGGGGATCCTTTACTGGGCTTTATAAATGATATGTGTAGAAGGCCCTGGGGATGGGCATTTCTCTTCATAGGGCCTCGAGGGGAACTTGGAGGGAGGTTCCTTTATCGGGAATTTTGAGAGGTATGTAGAGTAGGCCCTGGTGATGAGCATCTCCCTCCATCGGGGCCCTGATGGGGAACCTGGAGGGGGGTTGCTCTTTCACCGGGGGCAGCAAGAGACAGGTAGAGAAGGGTTCTGGGAACGGAGCGTCTGTTTCTGTGGGGCTCTGAGAAGGGAACTTGGAGGGGGGCTTAGTTTCTGGGAAGTTTGAATATATGTAAAGAGGGCTGTGGAGATGGAATATCTTTCTCTATGTAGGGGCTCTGTAAGGGGAACCTGCAGGGGGTTTCTTTTCTGGGGACTTTGAGAGTTATGTAAAGAGGGCTCTGGAGATGGAGCATCTTCCTCTATGTAGGGGCTCTGTAAGGGGCACCGGGAGGAGGGGTTTTACTTCTGGGGACTTTGAGAGACAGGTAGAGAGGGCTGTGGTGATGGAGCATCTTTCTCGATGCAGGAGCTCCACAGGGGGACCTGAGATGGAGCTCCTTTTCCTTGGGGGCTTTGAAAGATAATGGGGCTGGGGAGGAAACCTCAGCCCTTGCATTTGCATGAGTGTGAAGCCCTGGCGACACTCAGGCATATTTATCTGGGATCCTTTTTTATGGACCCTAAGGACATTAGAGGTCTGAGTCTGGGGGCAATGTGGAACTTCTTTAGAAGGATAGGGCTCTCATGACTCAGGCCTAGGAAGGGGGCACAAGGGGCCGGTAAGGCCTACGTGCATCGGGACCACAGGGGCTTGACCTGTACTTATTCTATTCTTGTCTGTTGTGAGTGTTTGTGTTATCAGGTAGAAGTCTCTGCAATGGGCCGATCCCTCGTCCAGAGGAGTCCTACCGACTGTGGTGTGTGTTTCAGTGTGATCAAGTGAAAATGAACCTGGACACCTACTGTGAGTAGGTAGTACGAAACAAACATTTTATATTAGGTTTTAATTAAGTACAATTGACTTGTAAAGATATGTTGGCTATGCAACATTTTGTAATATGACGTTGGTGAGATCTGACAGGATAAAGTACGACAAATATGAGGTATACTTATATTAAAGGGTTCAATATCACACCTGAAGATGGCCAAATCGAGGCCAAAACATGTAGTGTGTATTTTTTGTAATTGAATATCTAAATATATATAGTGAATGAAGTTACGCTGTACGGTTGTTTTAATTTCTGTTCCTGGTAATTACTACATTCAGTTGTGTCACCTTTCTTATAAATAGGTACAGTAATAGACTCCTTTCACTGCTGATAAAATTCTTCCTCATTCCAAAGAGAAGTAAGTCACATAAATCGATAAGCTTTCTGCTTGGATTATCTCTGCTGAAAATATATCAGTACATGGTGATTTATACTGTTTTAAATGTTCCAATAGCAGTCTTGGCTACAAAGGCAGTAGGCACATTAACAGAAGACTGTTCAAATTACTGCGAATGTATGTAGGACACATCGCTATGAGATGGTCATCTTGGTTATGTCAGAATTGTTTATGTTAGTCACAAGTTTAGGGGATTTATAGGTCTCAAAATTTGCCAGTGCTATTAATTCTCAATAAAGCTCAACTTCTTTAACAGGTATACATTGTTCTTGTATTGTAAGATCATTACAAAAGTGAAATTAAATTTGTTCTCAAATAATATGAAAGTTGTTAGAAGTAGAAGTTTGATTAGTCGTGTCAGTGTTGTATTCTGTGTCTGTTAAACTTATATAGCCATGATTTAGAAGTTAAGAAGTCTACAAAATGAATGGTAAAGACACAAAAGTGTAGCTGGAGTGATAGTGATTTTATCATTTAGTGACTTTGTCTTGCATTGTTGTGAACAGTTATGTCAAACATAGTCCTACTTCTTAGTATGGCTTCTCATTTCTTCCTGGGCATTTCTAAACTTCTTTTAGTTAAGACTGGGTGATGTTTTTATATATGCTATATATAAAATTCCATATTCCATATGTGTTGTTTTCATGTTTGTTTTTAGTCACAAATATTTATGTCAGGAACAAAACCCAATATTCAGTCTCATTATTTCATTCATCAGTACTCCTGGCAAATTAAGTTTTTGTAATTCATGAAAAAAACATTTCTACAGAACACTAAAATGGGCAGGGCAGGCAGGCAGTTTGCAGGGAACAGAAAACACATACAACATTTTAATTGGGAACCCTTAATGGAAAATACTGCTTGATGATTTTTTTGTCCGGGGATAATTATGTGACACTGATGGCAATTCCATCATTAAGTTTTCTATAAGGTGGTTTGTGAAGTAATTTTGTGTGCCTTCAAAGTTTATTAGTATAAGATTTCCATAGTTAATAAATGATTCTTTACAAAATTTCCTTTGTGTATTAGGCCTCTTTTTCTTACTTATTATTCGTGGATTATAAAACATGGTTTTCTTTATGAAATAATGACTTAGCCCTAAAACATTATTTACAGAGAAAATCCCTGTGTAAGTGAAATGTGAATGATATGTATTTAATAACAGGCAGTAAGAGTCACTTTTTCTTACTTTAAACAATTTTAGCTTATTTACACATAATCAACAGGGTGTGATGGAATTAGTGGAATTGGTGGGCTACTGTGATTTATATTCTTCTTTATGATGCTGCATACTATTATATGGAGGTGTATGTAGTGCATGATGTCTTAGAGATGTATGTAAAAATTTTGTAATAGAGTTTTAAGCCTCAGGCTTAAAAATCATGGAAAGAGGAATGGAAGGTATTCAGTTTGTAATGTTCTGATGGTACATAGATAGCACACCCTCTTCAGGCACAGACTAGGAGGGTGGGAAAGCTGCAGCTGCTCTGTGTCCTGTTTTCAGATTTCTTGGAATGTTGAAATGATTTGTTTGTAAGTGACAAACTGTCACATAGCTTTTAGCAAGAATCCCTCCTGACATGAAATAGTGCTTAACTGTTTATCTTTGCCAGACTTTCACCAAGGCCAAATATTGTGAGAATGTTGAAAATAGCTACAAGAGAAAACAACAGAAGCTATATAAATATGATGGCCAGGAAGAAAATTCCATACTGGATACAGGCTAGGTAAGTACATCACAGAGTCTTTATTATTGACACAGTTGGTGATATTTTGCTTTCATAAGAAATGTTAGTCACAGAAAAAGGATTGTTTAGTTATATATACATGTGAAAGGAATTTATGTTTCCTTTAAGTGTAATATCTGAAGTGGATTTGTTTGCTGAATAATGAAATTTTATGTTCCTGAGTACTGCTGGGATATGTTATCTACTGAAAATGTTTTGCTGAGCCACACCATGTTGGTTGGTTTAGTGGTATATTTAAGTGCAGAATTAATTGATATGCGTACAAAATTTGGTCAGAACACAACAGTGGAAGAGACAACCATTGAGAGAACAATCCAAACATAAATCTTTGTAGTCCTTAATATCTTTTGTTTAGTCATGTACAAGCAGTCCTTATAATGGACTGCCTTATGATATCTGAACTGTTACTGAAATCAGTAATCATGGTACCTTGCTAAATGATGTAAGATATAAATTTGGTTTTCGCTTTATTTTAAATGGTTTAGTGTATTTCGTTGTGTGAAATACTACTAGATTAAACAATGGATCAGTTTTATTTCAGGTCTGATAAACATGCTGCAGAAAGTCATATTAGGCATTTTGATGATAGCTCTTGCTCAAGGCCAGTTCCAAGGTCCTCCGAGGCCTGTTGGCCGTATTCTGGAACCTCCAGTACCTGTACTTTGTGCTCAAAGTAAGTGAAGATTATTGGTTTTTTAAGAATTAGATGAGTTGAAATCTGGGGCAGGAGGGATCATAGAGATATTAATCCCCATATTGACAGTGCTTTGCCCATACCTTTCCATTTCAGTCCAGAATATTTAACATAAGTACATATTTTTCCTATATGATACTCTAAGTATGCGCTGATGTGTCATTTGTAATAAGAACATGGCGGTGTTTTGGGTATCAGTAGTCCTAAGGCATTTTGTATTGCTTCAGCAAAATAGGAAAATGAAGGAATATAAACATTTAACAAGATGGATGGGTCGTATAGTTTACGTGGGTGAAAGGCAGGCAAAGTTTAGTCAGGTAAGCTGAAGGCTTGAGACAGTTGGAAGACCTATGTGTAGGTGAGTTGGGTAGTATTAAAATGTGTCTGAATGAAGTCGGATGTGGACCGGATTTATCTGTCTTGTGCAACTGACCTAATGGCAAATTATTGTGAAAGCTGTAATGAACCTTTGGGATCCATAAAATTTTGGAATTTGTCTGTTAGGTTTTTAAGAGTGACTCTGTTTTATGGTGTGAGTGAGTGAGTGAGTGAGTGAGTGAGTGAGTGAGTGAGTGAGTTAGTGAGTTAGTTAGTTAGTTAGTTAGTTAGTTAGTTAGTTAGTTAGTTAGTTAGTTAGTTAGTTAGTTAGTTTTTGTTTGTTATTTGATCAAACTATATGAGCTGCTGCTCTTCTGTTATAGCTAAATGAAAGCTAGAGAAAATATAAGGAATTAGCACACCCTTGCTCACAGCACCAGTTAATCAGGTCAGTGCAGAAATATCTCCCATTAGCGGCAGAACTGATTGCAGTTTGGGAGGAGAAAGACTAGCAAAGCATTTGCATTGATTGTTAAACATTTTTAAACATCAGCTGTGAAATATCTTCAAAAATCTCACATGTCTAGAAAACTACATGATGAAACAAATCAGTCTATAAATGATCCAGTTGTTGACAGTTGTCTTATCAAATATATGTGTAGGTTGTTTCTTCTTTGAAATTGACCATGCACATTTTCGAAAACATTGTCATGGTAATCACTTCTACTGATATATGCAGTGTAGTTTTAGATAACTGTTGGCTTCTGTGACTGACGTTTGTGTGGTATTTATGTTCCATGTTGGATCTGATTGCCGAGGTTGAACTGTATCAGGGTTGGTTTGAGCTGTTAGACATTTGGTCAGATGGCGAAGATAATTTAATCTGAGTCAAACTGAATCTTCTTGATATTTGCTTGAAGGCTAGAGAGGACAAATAATCTGATGATTTTCTTCCAAAGTACCAGTTCGTTTTTGTCCTAATTCTAAAGCAAAAAGAAAAGTCTTTGCTGGTGAAGAAGTTGCCTCAGTGGCTTTAAGGATTAAGAACTCACATATGTATACTCAAAACCTTGCTGGAATCCACAGGTTAGCATTGAACAGGGAAATCCGAATTTGAAAAAAGTGCACAAGTTTTCCACCACCGCGTAAGATAAATAGTGTATAAAATTTCTTGATGATATGTTACTGAATGACATTTACATACGTAAATTGATCAGTAAACTATTTGAGTTCTATACTCAATTATAGGAACAATCCATGAGAGATTCAATGGAAAAGGATACTTCTACTCATGGAAAGACCCACGCACTGCCAATGTTGAAGAGGATTGGCTGGGAGGTCGCAATTATTGCCGGCAGCGTTGCATGGACCTTGTCAGCCTGGAGACTAGTGCTGAGAATGATTTTATCAAGAGGCGTATTGTTGAAGGTAAAGTCAGAAGTACAGTAAAATCTGTGATATCTGGTACTGGATTATCCAGAAGTCTCTGTTAACTGGCAGATTGACGAAGAGTGGTCAGATACTTTAGTGTGCTATGATCAGTTGCTTTATTGCCTTCGCCTGTTACAGGGTGTTACAGTGCAGTGCCTGGAATATTTCATTTTTGTCATGGCAGGGGCTGGTAAAAAGCAGAAAATAGTAGTGTTAACGTTAAAGGCAAAAATAGGTCTGCCCATGAAGTTGATAGGTACACTAAGACACATATTAAGCATAATATTCTGATATCCAGAAAACTGCGATATCTGGCAAACCTTTGGTCCTGGAGGTGCCAGATATCTCAGATTTTACTGTACTGTATTTATAGTTCAGTGTATTATAAGAGGGTGTTTTTAGGTAAAAGATCTGTGTTCATGAAAAAGGATACATTGTGAAACATTGTAATTGAATTATTGAAATTATAGTTTATAGATTAGACAGCCAGAGTTTGATTCCCAGTAGGAGCAGTCCTGCTATTGTGACATTCTGAATAGCTCTTGATTCACATCCAAAGGTAACTGGGAGCTCCATCCAGAGGTAAAAGTGGACATGAGTTTGGCCACTCACTCCTGTGAAGCACTGACGCTAAAAATGCGTGGAACTTCACCTAGTACCATGTGCTTGTAGACACAAATTAAATAAGTATCTGTTTTCCTTTTTATGCATTTTTGTGCAAAGATCATTATTGTCACTCTGATATTTAAACTGAAGACCCGCTGCACAGATGAAATTAAATGTTACAGGATCTACAAAAAATCATGGGGGCATTTTGATTTTCATCAAGACTGACTTCTTAGAGGTATACAGCACTTCCATAATGGAGTAAATGTTTATTAATGCAACATAACATCTCATTTTAAAAAGTTTTAATGGCAAGTTGTTTGTGTAGTTAATACTGGTAGTAGCCACTAGACATATTTTGATGAAATTTAGTATTGAAACTGTGTGTAATCCTCTACAGATTGCATGCTCCCAGCTTGTTTTTTGAAGGAAATCGGCATATGGTAGCTGGTTATAATTCCCACTGTGTGGTTGCACAAGAAGGTAATTGTATATTAACACATTTTCATTATGCTTGTTGCAGGAAATGTAAAATATATCTGGACAAGTGGTCGCCTTTGTGACTTCAAGGGTTGCGACAGACCTGATCTTCAGCCCCGAAATATTAATGGATGGTTCTGGACAGCAGAACTTAAGAAACTGCCCCCCACTACCGATCGTGCCCACAATGATTGGAGTGAGACTGGAGGGTGAGTTATGATTGCTGAAGAAATTTAAAAAGAAATTTGTGTCTGGAAGTGCTGGAAGTATGGTGCAGTTTAACACTTTGGTGCTGGAATTAAGTGCCTGGTGTGATGTGACAGGAGCCTGAATTTAAATGAGAGCTGCATAAGGAGGCCACTAAGTGGCTGTCATCTATATCTGATGTTCGGCATTTTGAACATCATGCTGGGTGACACGTATACGTGATGTTAGGCACCAGAGGATTAAAGTACAATATACTTTGCAAGGTTTCTTGGGCTGCTTGACCCTTGAAGGTGGGAGTGATAGGTCACCCCAAAACAATCAATAACCAACCACCAACCTATGTCATGTAGCATCCCAGAAGAGCAAAGGCCTGTACAGTATACTTTGTTATTTATAGTTTAATTTTCCTGTCAGTAACTCTATATAGTGTTGAATTACAGAATCTTAGCGAATGCTGCATGGGAAGAATATGGCAGAAAGTGGTCATGGCCAAATTTGAGGTCCTAGCATAGAATTTTCCTGGAAGACCTGAAAAAGTGTGAGATGTGTTTGGTATCTGGTCAGAATTGTAACTGGGTATCTCAGGGTTAGAAGTCAGAAATGTTAACTGCTTTGGCCAACTTTTTTGGTTGAACACAATATAGCTGTCACTGCATATAGGAGTGAAGGAAATGGAACCTTGCATATTGTGTGAATTCTAGCATTGGCAGTGAAGTTAAAGTGTAGTACTTATCATATATAAGCACATCAAGGGCTTATTTGTGCCCATTTATTTTATGCCTTAGTGCTTTAACGTCTCTTGCTAATTTACACCACTTCTGAACTTACTTCCTTGCATTTTTGGTTTAATGCTCTTTGGCTGGTTTATTTTCATTTGTTTAGGTCTTTTTTCTTAGGGGAATATCATTTTTATTTATGCCTTTTTTATTTATACCTATTTTTATGGGAACACAATCAGGGCATAAAGCAAGGCCTTGGTATCATTTGGTTTGATGGTTATTGTTTTAGTTAACTGATATAATGTAACAGTCAGCTGCAAAGTCTGAAAATTGAGTAATTATTTCTCTTGCACTTTTGGTGATGGCAAACTATGGAAGCGCATGTTCTCCTTGCAAGACATTCTTCATTTTATGTGTATGTGTGATTGATGAACGCTGCTTTGTTTACAGGATCAGTAGACCTCAGCCAGACAACCGTGAGTTTATCCAACAGAATGGTGCTCCTGAACACTGTCTAGCTATACTGAACAATTTCTATAATGATGGTGTTCACTGGCATGATGTTGCTTGTCATCATCGCAAACCATTTGTGTGTGAGGAGAGTGAATCACTGCTGAGCTATGTTCGATTTACACATCCAAAACTGCGTGTGTAAAGAAGCTCCAGATGCTGTCAACAAGATGTAAGTCATCAAGGATGTGATATTAATCTTTCGCTTGTGCAATTTGTGAGAATTTTGGATGGCATAGAAGAGTATTTTCTTGGTACAGTAAAGCTTGTTACTTTTTAAATTGAGGATCAACCATACATAATCATAAAAAATGCCATCAACACAACTTTGTATTTGTTATGTAATATGAAGCTACATATTTCAGTCTTAAATACCATCAGCAGGCCAAGTACGAAGAAATTTTTGCAAGCAGTAAAGTAAAATATAATATCATGTACAGCAAATTTACTTTAATGTGATGTACAATTTGGAGATCCTGATAATCTGACACTTGAGAATGGTAGTCCCAAGATCGGAAGTTTTTTTTTTACCAGAAAAAGCATCCTCAACAAAATAGGCAAATCTCAGAGACATGTTCAAAAAGGCCTCCAAGAGTGTCTGTATATCAACTTGTAGCATCTCCTGACCCCTTGTCTCCTTCAACCTCTATGGCTATGAGGACTGCAGAAAACACTGAAGAGGACCTGATGACCCTGAACCAGCAGCAGAAGCAGATATACAAATGAAATACTCCTCCAATTAGTTGTACAGCCCAAGTATAGGAGCAGTAACAAAAAATTACCTGTAAAAACTTAGGTCAGTGTAGGTACTGTCTGATAATGCAGAATATCTGCCAGTTCGGCATTTGTCTGGTCTCACACGAGCTGGATTAATGGAATTTTGTTGTATAGTTTAGTGTGAG
Source organism: Coptotermes formosanus (assembly GCA_013340265.1). Lineage (NCBI taxonomy): Eukaryota > Metazoa > Arthropoda > Insecta > Blattodea > Rhinotermitidae > Coptotermes > Coptotermes formosanus. Next base: position 1,254,536 of record BLKM01010564.1, read on the forward strand.
ATGCCCCTTACACCTTGTAGTTTTACTTTTACATTTTACAGTGGTAGAAAAGGTGCCTTTGTTTGTAGCTTTATTATTTTGGGGTTGTGCTATTTAAAATTTTTTCATACTTTGACTGAGGATGATCCTGTAAGACTGAAAGACATAGCTTCGTGTTGCATAATAAATATACAGTTGTGTTGGTAGCATTTTTTAAGATTACTTATGGTTATACAAACATGAGAAGTCATCCAGTAAGTTGGGAATCTGTTGTTTGATAACAGCTGTTTCTGTTCTGTTGAGCAGTTGTAATGCATGAGAACTAAAATTTAAGATGTTGTGAATTCATGCAGGAGTGTTCTTGTGTTATGAGAAATAGGTAATTATGAAAAACTGTGAATATGACATAACATGTTGGTAGTTTTTTAAAGTGTATAAACACATTTTGTACCTGTCTTAAATATCCCTGGAATTGCTCTTTCATCCTCTCCCTGGGCCCAGGGACTTTTGTTATTGATGTACCCAGGCCTTCAATATTTTTCATGTGCTATTTCTAAGTGAACACTGCTGATGGCTGGCTATCCTTTGTCTTGCATACTTTAGTATCGTGTAGCTATATTACCTTGTCAACACATGGCGTTAAGAGTTCAAAGATTTTGTAAGTTATTTTATTTTGTTATTATTGCTTGAGACGTTTTGGCAAAGAGGGGCTGAACTCCATTGACCTGTGTGGCAGGGAATGTGGTACTATGTGTTGGTATAGCAAAATCTTAGGATGTGCAATTGAAATTGTCTTCACATACAGTTGTATCACTGATTGACCATTATTGTACGATTTGTCGGGCATTGAAGTCTTGATAGTATGAAACCATGAAAGGTCATTTTAAATGAACATGAAAAGGGAGGATTCAGTTGATATGAATTATGGTAATTTCTGAAGCAAACGGTAACTGTCATATTGGCAAGATTGATTAGGTTAATGGAGAAAGCTACACATGAAGTGCCAGAGTTGATCCAGTATCTGACGTGTCTTTTTTGTAATACTGTATACACTTGCTCTTTGACAGTAGAGATGAAGTACAGGGTAATTCCTGAATAACTAAAATGCAAATAAAACTTTTAAAAACTGAACAGACATTCAAGGTAAAATTTTCTATATGTTGGATCCCTGGAGGATGGCATTAACAGGGCTAACACAACTGTTTATTTTGAATGGATGTGTGCTACCCACCAGAAGGTCCCTGTTAAGCTAAATTGTTGTGGAATGAATGGAGGAGAATAACTTGTAAACACTTCCTGTTAATATTGTGGTGTGCATGATCACAATCTGGCAGTTCATTAGCAACATTTCTTTTTAATCCTGAGTACTGTAGGAATATTTAATTCTTTTGTGAAGTGGTTCACAATGAATTACTTCAACTTGTTTCACTTGAGATGAATCGTTAGAGGTGATATATATATGGAGCTAACAGTAAGAATGGAAAGGTAATTCTTGAAACTTTGAAACAGGTTGCATTTCACAGCATAGTGAGATATTAGAGGGATGAGGTTGTGTCTTACTGTTATTTTTCACCTTTTCATTTACATTAATTGTTACACAAAAGCAAGATAGATAGTAAATCCTTTCAAAGGGTGGAAGAATTCAAATATTTGGGAACAGCCCTAACAAATCGAAACTCCATTCATGAAGAAATTAAGAGCAGATTGAAGTCAGGGAATGCTTGCTATAATTTGGTGCAGAATCTTTTGTCTTCCAGGTTACTATCCAAAAACACAAAGATTAGGGTATACAGAACTATAATTTTACCTGTTGTTTTGTATGGATATGAAACTTTGTGTGTCACACTGAGGGAGGAACAAAGACTGAGGGTGTTTGAGAATAGGGTGCTAAGGAGGATATTTGGGCCTAAGAGGGACGAGGGGAAGAGACTACATAACGAGGAACTTAATGACCTGTACTCATCACCAAATATTATTCAGGTAATCAAATCGAGAAGAATGAGATGGGCAGGGCATGTAGCACGTATGGGGGAAAAGAGAGGTGCATACAGGATTTTGGTGGGGAGACCTGAGGGAAGGCAACCATTTGGGAGACCCAGGCATAGATGGGAGGATAATATTAAAAGGGATATTCAAGAAGTGGGATGGGGGCATGAACTGGATTAAACTGGCTCAGGTTAGGGACAGGTGGCAGGCTCTTGTGAATGCAGTAATGAGTCTCCGTGTCCCATAAAATGTGGGGAATTTCTTGACTAGCTGAGAAACTGTTAGCTTCTCAAGAAGGCCTCTGCTCGCTCCATGGAGTTAGTTAGCTAGTTAGTTAGTTAGCTAGTTAGTTAGTTAGTTAGTTAGTTAGTTAGTTAGTTAGTTAGTTAGTTAGTTAGTTAGTAGTCATGCAAAAGCTAATTAGCAGTGTATAGTGAAGTGTTACGTTACAGTAAAAATACTTCAGTCAGCTTCCTGTTCAGATACTGACTGACAACTGTCAGATGGAAGCAGTACAGGGAATTCAAATGAACAACATTGTGCCTTTTTACACCATTCAGTACCACTAATTTAAAAAGTCTGTCACCAGACCCTGTGTTGTGATGGTTATTTTCAGTTTGTGTTACTTGACACTACTTCTTGAGGCTTCTTTTAAGTGCTATTCTGCAGTGTCAATTTCTTCTTTGAAAATGGTTTGTGTTATGTTTTTAGTTGTGTTAAGTGATTAACTTATCCATACCCTCCTTGATTTAACTACCTTAAACAGTAGGAGAACAGAATAAATTCTAAACCTACTCAAAAGTATTAGTCTTATTTTTCCTAAAACTATGCAAGAAAACTTGACATGGAAGTATTTTAGCAATATAGGTTTACAAGTATTGCGCCTGGAAAGATGTTCCTTTATAATAAAAATTCACATGATAATGGTTTGGTTGGGTTGGTTGGTTGGTTGGTTGGTTGGTTGGTTGGTTGTTGTGTACGGTGCAGTATTAATTGCATATTACAAAACATATTGTGTGGTGTCAAATAAGATATGGGACAGTAATTATGAATGTACATTAGAAGGATACTGGAGGACACAGTTGTTACCTGTATTAAGGTACAGTATTATTGAGGCTTTGTTTACATTCTTGGCAGTAAAAATTTTCTGTAACACTGTTTTTCATAACAACATTGAATTATGGTTTATCCTAAGTTTGTTACTTTTGGCACTTTATTATTTTATGTTTAATATATTTTTGTCACTTCACACATTGTTATTATTGCAGCTACACAAAGAGAGGTCATAGCGTGAAAGACAAAACATTTACTTCACCCAAACTTATTTCTGTAGATTTCTTTCTTTGATTTTAGACATTAAACCAGATGTGAATGTGATGTGATAGCAGCCCATAACATACTACTGTGGTTGTAACAGCAAAAATCCAAGAAGACTTGGTCAGCATAGAATGTTATAGTGTTTAGTATGGAACAGTTGCAGTGCTGTGTAATAGTACCATGTGCTGAGTTAAAGTTTTCAACAATGTGTGCTGCTTAACCACAGTCTGGTTCCAAATAAAAATTTAGTCAGTTCATTAAACTGATATATGTCACATAAAGATGTACCTACTTGAAGCAGCATGGATAACCTGTTGTCTCATTCACAACTCAATAATTTCCTCCCCTCCCCTTCCTGCCTTTCCCCCCTAAATTATTACTAAAATTACTCCCATATCTCATAGCAGTGATCCAGAATACTGCCTTCTGTCAGAAGAACAGAATTGAGTGAAAGAACTTGCAGGAAATTTTGTATTCCGTGTGTATGGGGCCCCTCGCCTGCAGATTCTGCAGCAGCCTGATCTGTACCATTGCCTGCCCATTTCTGTTTGCTGGGAATTTATTGTGTGATATATGAGATTTGTAAATAAAGATTAAATAAATATAGACATATAAAAGAAGGACAATGTGTGAGGATTATGATACATTCAGAATGTATGGAGAATCACCATGAGTTGTATATTAACAGGTACATGTAATAATGTGTGTTTCCAACAAAATTGAGGAAAAAATTCGCAGAGACATTCCTGTAGAACACACTGGAAAATAATTCTTCTGAACTGCAACCTTGTTAACAGAAACTGAACCGTACTTACAACCCATGTTTTTTGTAGCATTCGTGACTGTTCAGACCTGAATTAGCTTCTGTTAGGTTACTCAAATATGGCTATCCTTTACTTTAAGAATCAGATTAATAAACATTACAGAATTGTTTACTCATAACAATATGCATTTAAAGATTCTGGAATGTTAATATATGTGCATCTGTTACTTTATTTAAATTAGATGCACTACATTAGGTTATAAAGAACGGTACTGGTTTGTGTCAGGTTTGAAAAGTGGATGGAAAATGGTTATACAGATGTCTGTAATTCAGAAGACAAATTCTGAAAGATTCCAAGAACAGTAATTTATTTAGTGGAAGTTTAAGGAAGTTATTTTATTTTGGGCCATATATTGAGGTCTAGTTTGTGGAAGAAAATTTATGTGTTTTTTTCTGCTAGTGTATTTTTGGACCTAAGAGAGTCCTGTCTTAGTTTATAATTTAAATGTTACTGCGTTTTCGTGAATAATGGGTATGTATGATGCAAGTGAAAAGACTATCGATCGTTGTCATGATTGGTGTTACAGAGAATTTTAGTCATATTTGTTGTTGCTTCTGGCACATAATCTTGTTCTATCGTGACCTTTCTTTAAATGTAGTAAGCAAGATGACTTCTTGTTATGTCATATTTTCCACCTTGCTTCTAGATTTGACAGCCAAGTGCACATGTTGTACTGCTTGGTCTTTGCTTTCTGTTTGACGATTTAAACCTTCTTTTTTTTCACTGCTGGCAAGACCCATGTTGATATCATGTTGGTCTGGAGGTGGTGGCTCTTGCTCAACGTGAGTCTTTCTGGTTGTAGTTGACATTTGATACTGTACGTATGTATTTGCTACTTCATACTGTTGGTCTGTATGTGGTAAGTGAGCTGCATGCAGAAGAACTTCGCTGTCTTCACATACAAATGGTTTTCTGTGATGACATGCAATGTCATGCCATTTGATCCCATCATCATGTAAGTTGTTAAGTATAGCCATGCATTCTTCCTCAGCACCACCTTGGATGTACTCACGGTTATCAGGCTGGGGACGTCCAATGCTATGGAATAATAATAATGACTCTGTTATGTTTAATTTGGAACTGAATCATCTGAACTAACTGCATTCATTATCTTAAACATGTGCATTGCACTCAAACGCTTGACACAGAACAGTAGCTTGCTGTTGGAAATGACTGAGATAGTGAAACTTTCTCAACCTTACCCCCCATAGTTACTCCAGTCTGTGTCTATCCTGTTGGTTGTTGGTGGCATTTTTTGAAGAGTACCGGTCCAAAACCATCCATACACATTTACTGGTTTCAAATCGGGTCGATCACATCCTGCAAAGTTACACTTGCGCCCACTTGTCCAGACATATGGTACATGACCTATAGCCGACAACATTACAGATTTCATACAAAATGATACAGCTATGATGAAGTTACTGCAGTGTTGTGCTAGTAAAAGTGCTGTGATGACAACAGCAACAATAACCACAACAGTTACTTATGCCAGTCACTATGAGTGAAGAATTTCAGAGGATCTGGATGGAAGTGGTGGCAGTCTGTTTTAAGAAAGTGCGTCACTTGCAGTGAGAGCATGATAAAACTCAACAAAATGTTAGTCATGCCAGCTCCTTAAGCATTTGTGTAGAACTGACAGACTTTGAACAGAAAAGGCACTGTGGAAGTGGAGAGAAAAAACTGATGGTTGGTAGCAGTGTTTAATGTTATTGCAGAAGTTATGTGTAGTAATAATAAGACAGGCAAGTTTGTAGTAATTGTTGCTGTTGAGCGGACATAACATATATATAAAATTGTTATTTTAGGTAGCCTCCTTTCAGTTGGAAAGTCTGTTGTAAAGCAGAGACAAAGTTGGAAGGAGTATGAAGGAAAGAATTTTGGTAATAAGAATGAGATTGAAGCAGCCCAGGCATTTGGGACAGTGATTATGGAAGTGAAAAGCAAGCTTTCTCTTTGGGAGGGAAGTTTATTTACTAACCTTTGTCAATGTGTTGTTTTATAAATTCATTTTCTGCCTTTGTTTCTAAGCTTACAAGCTCCATGCATCTAGTTCGACAAAATTCCCTTGCTTCTGGCCAACTTAGCTCAAGATGTTCAGTATTAGGATCTTCCCAAGTGAACAGGTAGCCATGATCATTAAAATGATCGTGTATTTTTCCTGAAAAACAGTGGAACATAACTAAAAGCCTAGCTTTGTAAATGGGCATTAAAAACAAATGCTATGAAGAATATGTTGGTCGCAGACATGGTCCATGCTTCACAAGTTTGTTCCTTAAAAAGGCTATATTTAAATAATTGAATTGCCTCTTTATTACGAGAGTCTTATGAATATATATTTCTGTTGCTTAGTGTTTTTTTATTTAATGCTGTGGTGCCACATGGAAATTGCATAGTATATTAAATGGCATGGTTTGAACTAGGTGACAGAGCTATAGTGATGAATCATCTCTCTGAATGTGATATTCATCAAATTTAGTTTTTACACATTCTAATTAACATAAACAGTTCGTCGTTGTACCAAATTCAGTGTTTTACACTTGTGCCATTCTGCATCGTAACCTTTCTTGAAGTCTGTTAACTGTCCCATTGTTTTCCAGTGTTACTTCTAATGCTCGATGAACATACAGTATCTGTTCAATAACTGACATGTTACATTGAAATCCATACTGATTGTATCCAATAATTTTGTGTGAATACAGGGTTAGCTTTGCCACAAGAAGTCTGATAAACTTCTGTATGTGTATTGGCTATGTACAAGCAGTTGAGTAAAGTGCTAAAAAATATATGTTTAACATGGCAAGCCCATGTACACTGTTTCAAATGTGAAATAAAAAGATTACAAATTATGTTCAGTTCCAAAAGGAGATTTCTGAAGCATGTCATAGGTATGAAAATAGTATATACGTTAAATACTTACTTGTAGCACACGCATAAGGATCTGTTCTTCGACTTGAACTATTAGTTTCTAGTGTACAAACAGCTGCAGCCAATAGCAGGACAGTGCCTACTACTAGCCACATAGTGAATCTGTGTCACTATATCCTGCAAAATATTTTACAGCCAACCACAACAACAATTTATACATTTTTCTTATCTTACAAACCACCATCATTAGACGTTAAGAACATGTATTAGAGACTCATCAGATCACATTAGTAGAATTCCTGAACCTGTGTATCTCTGAAGAGTGTAAGCTATACTACAGAGAAGTGATGTTGCATCATTGTAGTTTAAAAATAACACAGAACAAACAGTGTATCCTTATTTGCTTCAATGCAGTGACTAAGTAACTACATGGAACAGTCTTTCGTGAGAAGCTAAGAGTTCTTCAGGCGGTCCAGATATTCTGTACATTTTATGAAACCTATCCGCAGTCAAATTAATCCATTCATTGTCCTCCCATCGTATTTAAGACCCATTTTAACATTATCCTCCTATTTATCCTTGGGTCTTCCAAGTGGTCCCTGTCCATCAGGGTTCCGCACCAAAACTGTGTATGCATTTCTCTTCTCCCCCATGTGTGCCATATTCCCCACTCATCTGATTGTCCTTTGTCTGGTGAGGAGTATGAATTATGAAGCTCCTCATTATGCAGTGTCCTCCACTTTCCTCTTATTTCCTCCCATTTAGGCCTACCTATCTTCTTTAGCACCCTGTTGTCGAATGCCCTCAGTTATATTCTTTCCTTATGTGAGAGACCAAGTTTCACATCCATATAAAGCAACAGGCAAAATTATGCTTTTAATTCCATGTGTAAACATCTCAGGTACAGATACTGCGTTGCAAGCTTTCCAGTGAAAGATTGAGTCTGATTGGGTGTAAATTTGTCACCTTTGTAAACACATGAATTAAAATAACATATTGTGGGGAGCGAGGATAGCATAGTCTGTACAGTGACTAGACTATGAGCTGGACATCTGAGGAACTGTGGTTTGATTTCTGGCAGGGCCAAAGGGAGTTATATCTTGTCCAAAGTGTGCAGCCCACGTGGGGGGTCTACCCAGCCTCCTAGTGAATAGTTCTGGGTACTCTTCCACTGGTCGTAAATCAGCTGGACCATGAAGTTAACGACTCACCCCAATATAGTGTTAATATCAATAAGGACTGGAGCTATACCTCCAGTTACCCATATGCCTTCATGGTGTACAAAGAGACAATGTTAAATTTATTCTACAAACCACTGTTAAAAAGGCACTCTGATAATTGCTTTGTATTTCTAAGTGTACAACAGTTTGTAATATCATAATACCTTCTCCTGTAAATAACATCCTGCATGCTTAGTACTCGATGATTTGTGAAATGTGAAATTCTGTGTGCAAGTACTGTCACGCATTGTTGAGACCTTTCTGTTCAGGCTGTGCCATGGCTGGGGCAGTTCCTGGACCCTCACTGCAGAGGTCTGGTTTCAGTCCACGACCAGTCCATGTAGGATTTGTAGACAGAGTAGTCCTGGGATAGGTTTTTGTCTGAGTACTTCAGTTTGTCCCTGCCATTATCATTCCACCAGTGCACCATACTCATTTAGTCATCTCATCACCAACACTATGCAATCTTAGCAGTTGACAACATGACTAAAAAACAACAAAAAAGTAGACATCTTTCTATTCTTAGGTATGTGTGGGCTATGAATAAGTAACCACAAAGCATGAATTCCTGGAATATAGCACCCTGATATCCTTACTGATGGGCTCTGATAAAATCTGGTATTGGAGTCTACTCTAAAAGCTGCTAGGTGATTTCATTTTGATCTGTGTTATGAAACTGAAGTCAATGACATGAAATGTTTTATCTTAATAAAATCTGTAATTGGACTTTTTTTTGACATAATGTCATTTTAACATACTATAAGGACAAATAATGTATGTATTATAGTATTTGTACTGTTTATTTAACTCTGTTAACAATAGATTTATCTTCTTTCAGATCTGCTTGGTTTCTGCACTTTGTCCATCATCTTGTATTCCAAAAATAACAGAACACTTCAGAAACTGTATTTATTTCTGTCCTCAGGTGAAAGGATGGAGGGGCCCCTACTTAAGTCCAATACAAAATGCTGTTCCCAATCACCACGTCCAGGGACAGCTAATCTTACCACTTCTTTGTTGGCCTTCCTGAATGTCTCATCCCCTTTGGATTCTATTCTATGGAGTTTTTTTTAACATGGGACTAAGTGCTGCAGAGTGGGGGCTGTCACTATTTGCCATGCAGCAAATGATGTCATCAACTGTATGGTGCGCACTTCCACATCAATGTAGGACTCACAGGACTGAGTAATGCAGAGCAGGCAGCATCATTGGTCACTGTGCAGCAGAGCAGCTATGAGTGGGTTTGTAGATTCCATGAGTCTGTTCTGCTTTAAGCTGTATTGCTTGTATTATCTGTTTTGGCATTATGTTGTTTTCCTTTCCTTTTAAACACAGTTTCCAACAGAACTGTATCTTCAGTAAATGAACCAAAAAAAAAGAACAAAAAATTGCAAAGATTGCACTTTTACAATACATAAACCCAAATCAGAATACACTCTGTGTTGGTATGTGAAAGGAAAAGAATGAGCCTTGAAAGCAGTAACTTAAATTGTTCAAATTTCACAATTACAGCTTTAATATACGATACTTGTGATTTTTCCTTTTAGAGAATTTAATATTTAGTTTACAGGCTAAATTATGACCAATGTTTTGGAGACTCCGGGATAATTATGTTAATGGCTGAGAGGGATATATCTAACAGACAAAAGGTGATTATGTTGTAAGCTAATGACTGTCAGTCTGTGGTTATAAGCTGGTTTGTTGACTGCAGGATGTATGAACATTTACAAGAAAGGTTCTTGTGTATGCAGCTGACGTAAGTTTATTTAAGGGAAGAGAATTCCAAGTTACATTCCACAAATGAGAGTCTGTTAATGCATGCCATTTACACAAGAACATTTCGCATTGTCATTTACACACTGTGTATGTTCTTATTATAAAGGTCGATTATTAAGTTAAATACATACAGTATCTGGTTGTCTGTCTGGCATCACTTCTTGTGATAAAGAGTTGTTCTCAGGGATACTTTCTCCCCCTTCCCACATATGTGATGGCCAATCAAATGAGAAACATTGATTTCCATGGTATACATTCAAGGCACAAGTTGTTTCTGTTCTGTGAACATGTGGTATGGCTTGGAGAAGTGGATGCATGTGATTTCTGGCTCCAAAATGGCACTCTGTGCAATCACATGTTAAGCTGTAGAGGTAGACATGTGTGGTATCGACTTCCGATAGCTGAAGGTTATGAACTACTGAATATTTATTTCAGATGGAGGCCCTGTATGGTGATAGATTCATCGGAAGATGAAGCGGATGCAGAAGTTGAAAACATATTGTACAGGGGTTGAATGATGCTCTGTAGCCAGGCAAAGTACACCATGTCATCTTCAGTGACTGTACCGCAGCAGCAGAATGTCCATTTGAGGTAAGCTGCTACATAATTTTGTGCAAGTGGCAGTGCAGATGAATGTTGGTTCAGTCTACAATGTGGTTCATAGGAGCTGGGATTCAGAGAGAGAGAGAGCGAATGTGCGTGTGTGTGCATGCGCGCGTATTGGGTGCCACCTCAGTCAACATGAGATATGCATTGGCAGTGCATGTGGAGATTTTGAACACAGGGGCAGTTCTCTTCCACAAATCATGATACACAAGACATTCGTGTATGAAACAAGTCAGCAAAAAGTGGCATTATCCTTTATTGCTGAACTCTGACAAATTTGCAGAAGTACCATCAGCTGGACAGGCCATGTTACAAGTTCTGTGGAATATGAATATGACATTCACAGATTTCCTGCACAAGGGATCCCCCTCACTGAAATCATTTCACAGAGCATAATCTGATATGATCCACTCAGTTTCAGCCCCTTGTGATATTCTTGGACCCTCTTAAAAGGATATTCTGATGCAGAGTTGAAAAGCTGTGTTGGAACAGCACTTAAAGAGTGTGTAAATAGTTACGTTCATAAATGCATTACAGTTGTCAATACACTAACTAAAAGGATTTCCCAGTACAAATATAAATATATTTTTCAAGACATTGTACTACACAGCAGAAGACATGGGAAGCTGGACTTGACTAGTGAATACAGTTGAAGACTACAAAGCAAAATATCTCCAACACATGCATAAACTGGATGGCACTAGGTCCAGTTTTATCACTTGTTGACCATGTAAGTTACTTAGAAATGAACCTTATAGACATGCTTATCTTGTTTTGAAGAGACTGCAGGAAGCAGTAGCAAAAAGTGTCTCTTCTACCACAAGACAGTGTCATACCAACAGCAGAACACAGTAATTCTGTTAGCTACAACAGAGTAAACTGACAATATTATTCAACATCAGTGTACCATAAATATCATTGAATAGTGGGAAGGTGATGGAAGGAATGGAAGGGGGGAACAAGACACAGTCATCAAGAATAAATTCCATTGGGAGAAACAGATTATAAGCGTAGAAAACCTGCTACACAGTCTCCTGTTGTTGGCATTTAAGGTTTTCACAGCCCTGATGTTAGGATTCTGGTCTTCTGGGTTGTCATGCTGTGTAGCACATTAATCTGATGTATCCTGACATCTTGTAGCAACACAGGGCCATCATCTTAACAGGGTCGATGGGTCCTACAATAATACATTAATCCTTGAAGATGAAGGCTCTATATTCCTCTGAAATGTCGGGATATGTCAAACTGCCTGCTACACAGTGTTACATCCCCTTTTAGTTCTGTATAACCACATTCCTTCAGTCTACTCACAGGCATTTTTTTTGTGGATCACTTTGTAACAAAGCAAAGACACAATAACAAGCAAACAGTAACAAACATTTATTTTTTTCCTTCAACCATTATTATGTGATAACCAAATTTTGTTTTGATTGGTGGATCTGTGTAGACAGGACTGTTTACTGTAGAAACAGGAAGGGAAAATGCTGCGTCCTGAAATGGTCCAACCATTGACCCTCTTGTCATCCACCCAAGATCACCCTGAAACAAAAAAGAGCATCCAGTTCAGACTAGGAGCTGATTTCTTTGGTAATCATCTTTTATAATTGTCCATACTTTTGATGAGCCCACAGAATCAGTTTCTTTGATAACATCAGCACAATTTACACGGGTCCTGTTGGGGGAAACCAAAGTCTGCTATGATTCCACTCTCTTCTGTGCCACTCTACTGACATGTGGCTTCCATCTGTATCGTTAGCAGTAGGCACACTGCTGTTTCAAACTTCACGCAATATAATTTGAAGTTCAAGTATAGCCAGGCATGATGACAGACTGTGTTGAGAACTTGATTAGTAAAAAGGATAATGAGAATAAAATATCAAAATGTGTTTGGTAATAACCATTTTGGGTCCTAGCTGCTCTACATGTCATTACTTACACTGGTTATGTAAGCTCAGGAGCATGTGATGGGTACATAACTCTTGCAGATGACACTCTTCCAGACTTCGGAGGCCCCATGTAACATGTAGGACTTTTGTAACAGTTCCTGAGAATCCATGGCTTCTGAAGATATTTGTTTAAATACAGGGATTACTTTTATTATGCCCCACAGCACAGGAACTGTCAAGAGCCCAACATCTGTCATGAGAAGCAATAACATACAAGAAGCCTGCACACATTGGGAACTGGGTCTTTGCCAGCAGTTCAACTTACTTCTCAAAAGAGTACCTCTGGCTTCTTAGCAGGCCTTGCATCTTCTGAAAATAGTTCCCAATACATAATAGAGCTTGTCTTGCGATATGAGCAACCTCTTTTCAAATGCTGTCTTTGATTTCTTGCAAAAAATGTAGACTGGTGTTCAGTTGTCATCAGGGCTGTGGGGTCAGAGTTGGACTCGTGGAGTCAGAGTGAGAAGGAATTTTGGGTGGAGTCAGAGTCAGTAAAAATGTACCACCTCCAACTCCGACCTCGATATAAAATCTAAACAGAGATACTAGCTACAATAACCATTAGACTTACACTTAAGTATACGTTACAAGTCTAAAAGTAGCCTGACAGTTCACATGGTGGGGATGAAATGTCTTATGGTACCATTTACCATTTTAGGAGGTTTACCATTATTAATACATATCGAGCTTTACGAAGGAGTCCGAGTTGGAGATTTAAAAATTGAGGAGTCGGAGGTTTTATGTACCAACTCCACAGCCCTGCTTGTCATGCTTCCAACAAATAATGACGCCAATTCAAATGTGGGTATATCTAGAAGGCTGTAATTCAAGAGCTGTCACCTGTTCATTGAACATCTCTTCTAGTGCAGCAAAAATTTGCTATGTGGGCTGTGGCATTGTCCTGCATGAAGTAAGCATACATTTTCTCTTCTTCTGTTAATTCTTTCACGAATGGTGTCAGAAGTAACTCAACATAATGGACAGAAATTTTTTCTTAAAAAAATACAGGCTTTACAATTTTGCACACACTCACTGCTCAGTAGGCTCCAAGTTTAAGGTCATGCTGAGAAACTGAATGGCATGGGAATTTTCATAATATTAATTTCTGTTATTTTGGCTGTTTACATTTAACATTTATTCCACGATGTGTTTCAAAAGTACTGCAAATAAACACGTAATTCATCTGAAAACATTTCAAAAGCATGCTGAAACCATGAGTAATAAGATGACTAGGCACCTGCTTTAGTCCTTTGGGTATCAGCATTGACAGCACCATGATAGTGTTGCCTAATCTACCTATAAGAGCCAAAACATACTGTCATACACTTCGTACAGGATAAATTTACCGCTCTGTGTATCTTCAGACCTTCACAAACACCAGTGACAGCTCGTAACTTCACTTCCTTTCAGTGCAGTAATTTGTATTCATACTTCCACAGTCATTAGCAGCAGAAAAGTGTGTCGGAGGGGGAGTCTCTGATAGTGGGCATATGTGTGGTATCCGAACTGTTTTTTCAGTTTAGTTCAGTGGGATCCTTATTCACACAAGACCAGTGGTTAATGTCATAAAGTCCAGTAATAAATGTCTAACTTTCTAAAGAGATAAAACTGTGATCATACAAGTGGCTCAGTGGGCGTTCAGAGCAGTATCCAGAACAGTATCTGCTTAATAAAGCGATCCATACCCCTTGCCTTGCTTTGTCTTCACTGTATTGAGCAGCAACTTCTGGGAATTTCACTCCTCCTTTTAGCTTCTCCAGTGCTTCCAGCACCTTTGTCTGTTTTTCACACAAAATATGACGAACCTGAAATGAAATATATTTTAAGGTAATTTCATCTTAAGTGTATGTTGCCCTTGTTCACGAACTGGATACAGTTTAAAAATTAAGCCCTGGGTATTATTATACATTCGCATATAAACTTAGCAGTACCCGACGACAATAATACGTGCATTACATAATTTGTAATAAACATTCTACAGACATAACCACAAAGTTCGTCACCATGAAGGTATATATAATAACCTTGACAGCTGTGCCCCCCTTTTTCTCTTTCGATGCGCCTTTACTTTCATCCTCACTCTTTCCTTTAGTTGCGCCTTTGGCACCACCACTTTTCTTTGGTGGCATTTCCAAACGCTATTAAAAGTTTTGCAAGAGAAGAAACATGAGTTAAAGTAGCATAAGTATGGGCACCGTCATGGATAAGTTCGATATCTCGAGCACTGTGACGTCACGAGCAACGGTCGAATCTGATCCATGGTGTCTGCAGTCGTGTGGGATATGACGCCACATAGTGTTGATTGATGGGTACTTGCGTTTCGAAGGAGGGTATTGTCTCCGTTTTCGCGTTTATGATGCCAGCGGGATGTCTGAGACGTTGGTACCTCTCCACGAAAGTACACGGCGTCACTGAATGTTCAAAATGAATATAGACCAGCCATATGATGAAATAATAAAGTATTATGAAGGTTACTGCCTTCTGAGATGTGACGACGTGGAGTCTGGTAGAAATTTAACCCTTTAAAGCCGAAGCATATCTGTTTTATATAAGGACTCAGTGCGCACCGCGCTGTAAACACTCTCCACTTCGGTTATAAAATCCAGTCTGTTAATGTTTTATAAGGCAAAAGTTGCGGTTTGTTCTGAGATCCGTACGAAACACATAAACGCAATGTGGGCACCACGTAGAATTTTTTAATGTTAAACCTGGTTGTACGTAAAGTTACCGCTAGGTTTTAAAAGGTTAAGAACGTTTCGGAGGAACTTGTTACCTCCTTCTTCAGGATTTTTATACCGTAAAGATGGGGGTAGCAGATATCTCTCTCTGTGTGATAAATTTGTACCAGAACATAGAGAGTCTCACATCACAGTAATATTTTGTCCTAACATGCAGTTGTAAGAGAAAGATTATACAACATTATATCAGAATTTTAACATGTGTCACGAAAAAACAATGAAAAAGGCATGACTTGTGTCTGTACCTGTTCTGACTTCTGTTCCATGAATGTCAACACTATGCATTATAGGATAAGATGTCACTATGAAATCTTATTCATTTGTTCATACCTAACATTCTGTCAGTGCATTTATGGTTAATAGTAACAACTGGATATAGAATCAGTATAGAATATATAGCATATTGTGCCATATCTTAACCCATCCTGTTTTAACTCCGTGGAACTTGTTTGCCTTTGGGCATTGGAATGATCACCCAGATAGATTTTAAAAAATTTAGTTCAATTTTGATTTGGAGTGTGTGTCTTTTCTGTGCTGTATCGCATACCTCATTGTTCTTAACATTATTTTATTATAGGTACAGAACATATTGCAAGTGGAAGTTGCAATGTGATGAGATGTATATTTCATATTATGTATCAGTTTCATATGATGAGACATTTAGAAGGAAAGATTGATTTCTGCATCGTGTAAAATAGGGGCTATACTGACTCAAGATGAGCAACAGTTAAATTTATTCAACAAATTTTAGGGTAAATAACTGACTGTTAAACAAAATACTTCACTGCAATGGTATGTGGCATAAAAATCAACCAGATTTGGAAGCCAAATGATTGTAGAAATAAAGTTAGTACATTTTTATGATAGCTATTCCTGCTGTTGAGATTGGCTAAAAGCATTTTGCTCTGATTTTGTTAGGTGTGGAATCTTTATCGTTGCCTTTAATGACCTTGGCCTTCATTCCATAATGGCCTTGCTTCAAGTTTCCTTGTGAAATGAAGGATGAATGTCTTGTAAGGTGGGGAGACAATGTGACCTCCAAAACAGGATTTGCCACACAGTCAAGGTTAATTTGGCACTTCGTATACTAATATATGGTTTTCTTCAAGCTCTTAAATTTACTCTTACATTCAGAACAATGTGGCTAACATCACAACTCAGATATTCCCAACCCTGTTTGTGTAAGATCATTGTAATTTTCCTTTTTGTTTACAATTTCCCCTCCATCCCCACCGTTATGTCAAAGTGGAGGAATGTTGTGTCATGCCATTCTTACCTGCTGTCCTGAATGATATAGTGGGTGGAGAGGGATATAGTGTGTCCACACTTGTTGCATTCATGAATCATTTCCTCTTCCTCTCAATTTTTTAAACCTTCTATTGCCTGATTGCCTGTACCTGACAGAATTGAAATGATGATTACTTTTCTTCTGCCACAGCTTCAGTCAGTCTTGGACAAAAGTGTGTTTAAATGCTAAAGTGGGAAATGGGGTGTCTTGCAAAAACCTTAAAACTGGCATGAGCCAGACTAGTGTGTTCAGTAAAGTGACATGTCTAGGGGTGGGATGATTGTCTGTGTTTTATGTCCGGAATGACCCTGGGGCTTATTATGTTTGGTATCAGGGTGTGTTTCCTCAGGTGTACAGTGGTCAGAGCATGAAGGTGAACACTTGCCTCCTGCTGCTGAAGCACAGAATGGGTGGAGCTGTGCCATCATGTCTCCTAGATGCTCTTAAGGCATATTGCTTTGGAACAGGAGTAGCTTTTAGAAGGATTTACAACTTCAGAATGGTTTGAATACGTTCAGTTGATGACCCACACTCTTTTCTCCACTGTATACTGAACATTGGAGTAGGTCTATATATTGTGTCTGCTCTCAGGAGCTTGAAGGGCATTTGATGTGTCCATATTCTTGGTACTGAAAACAGAAAGTACTATGTAAGCATAACTGCTGTTTTAGTGAATGTGTAATGTGTAAATGCTGGACATGTTGGAGCAGTCGCTTGTTTAACCAGAAAGCATCAAGGTCAGAGACTAGACACTACAAGTAGTGCATGCTTAATGTTACACTCCCACCCAATCTCCTGGCTTACATGGTGGTTACCTTTGCAACTATGCCAGTAAGTGGGCAGCTGAGGGAAGTGTTAGATCTGTAAGTGTTCAGGTTCCTTGTTTTGAATCATGGTGTGTTGGTACAGTCATGTTAAAGAGAGTGAAGTTAGAACATCTAGAGGTGCACATGGATGTGACATAACACTGAAGGTCCTGTAAGGACTGTTTAATTATGCATTTAGTGCACTGTGACTTGTTTTTATGTACACAGTTATGCAATAAACAGAAAGTGCATGTAGCAAAGAATTACTCAAAATGAAGCCTTGCAGTGTCAGAAGGTCCTATGCACTGTGTGCTTACATTTTAAAGAAGCATGTGGGGAATTGGTTTGGTGTGTGTCTTATGAACAGATGCGTATGTACTAATATGCGGATAAATGAGTGTACTGTGAAGTGTTTTGAATTTTCTCTTGTGATGTGAAACTACAAAAGTTGTTGGCTGCATTTTTTGTTTTGTGTGCATTGTTTTAGAAGGAAAGTCTTACATTTTTGTGGTATTTTAACAGCATAAATCAGGCGGTTCTTGCTTGTTTGTAGAACATAGAAAAAAGTACGGACATTTATTTTGCCACCATAAACATTCCTGTTTATATTCCATGTGGTATAGTAACACATGAACAAAAATGCCCATGTGTGACGAACATGAGTGAAATAGACCAAGTAATACCACCTGTAATTTTGAAAAAAATGGTTAAAAGTGCTTTGAAAAGTGAAAGCTGTGTTATTTTGTACAGGTTGTATGTTATAAGTTGGTCTTAAAATGTACTGCAGGCTGGCAGTCATTTAAGTTGTGATGACAGTGGGTACTGATGCTGCATTTTTAGATTAATTTCAAAACATTGTCTGCAGACACTGATATCATGTGTTGTGTAACAGGCCAGAGTGACACCAACTTTTAAAGCTTGAAGTATTAAGCTCAGATCTTAAAAGCTATTTGTTCAGTCAGTTCAGAAGCCAAGAGAAAATAGCAGCAGTGCTTATACAGTGGTTGGGATGTAATCAGGTGATACCAGAGACAGCCAGGTCGGAGTCAGATGGATGCCATCAAATCTGTGATATGTTAGCGATGACAAGTTCAAAGAATGTGAATGAAAAGGTTGAAAGTGCAAGTGAGAGGCAGTTGCTTATTGGTGCTTGTTAGGTCTGATTGGCTACTACTAAACTGGGGTAAGTGAGACAGTACATTTGACCTTAACGTGCAGACATACTGTTGGGAAGTGGTGTGTTGATCAAATATAATGGAACATTTGCACACAGGCCAACTTGAGGGCTCACCAGTGTTCCATTTTATTAAGTTCTAGGAATGGATGACAATGGCAGTGAGCACAGAACACATGTCTGTGAAAAGAACATCATATAGTCAGGACATTATGGGAGTTTTACCAAATGACTGGTGGAAGCTGATTAAGAATTTTGCAGTTGCTGGCTCTTAACGGCTGTTTACAATTCTACTGGTCCTTGGTTCGTGTGGGATGGTGAGTACTAAATTATATCTCATACTTATGCAGCGTGTGACCACTCCCCTCTCCAGATCTTGGTCAGTGGCAACAGATGTTAGGCAGTACATATCTAGGTCAGTATTACAAATGAATAGGAGACCATGTATATAGCAACAGTGTAATTTGTTGTTGAAGAGAAGTGATTCACTGTAGGAACAGGCCTTAAATTAGTTACGCAGAAGCACGAATGAAATTTGTAGTATGAAAAAAGTCATGAATAAGAGTTTATAACTGTGTGTAGGTCAAGGAACTGGTGCTCCAAGTTGGGTTTTTATTTTTTTTTTCGGTTTATAGGTATTTAACTTTCTGTATTAAGTTAATGAATGAAGGAAAATATTGCCAGTATAGGAGATGTTGAAGGTGTGATCTGTGAACCTTTCAGTGAGAATTACTGAGACAGGTGCATTAGTTGGTTTTAAGTTCAATTTCACTGATTATTTATGTACTGTGGGAACAGAAATATCTGTGATTTATAGAGGAAGAACATAAAAACAAACTAACAACAAGTACTGCAACTTGAAAAAAAAGGTTCAGTAAACGGTACTAGAAGTCACTTAAATTACTCTTTCTAGAGCAGCATTTGTTTTCTGTTATGGTGTTTTCCATTGATAGTGTTTGGAAGACTTTCATATAGAGGAAGCTAATAATTACTGTTTTTTTTTAATTTTTTGTAACGTTCACTAATTAAGAAAATACCCATATTGAAAATGGGAACACTTTCAAAAATATTTCCATTGTTGATATTTAAGCCTGAATTATTCTGCGTGACTCTGATCAGAATGCAAAAGAACTGTGTCTAAAACTGAGTGCCATTACGTTTCATGTGGCATTCTTGTGTAACCAGATATACCCACACAAATACATGGTCAGATGACGGTCATTTGAGTGGAAGTATTTTTAGGCGTTTACACCGCTATATGGTGCATCAGTATTTTTTGAGCTGGTATATTCAGCATACTTTTATATATCTTGTATCAACATTTTCGCTTTACTTACAGAAGGTACTGACAGATTTTTCTTTATGTATTATGCACAGAATTTTGAAAACCCAAATTTTATGCTTGTTTCTCTTGCATGTGTATTTAAATTTCTTTATTTTATTCTTTAACAGGCTGATTTTTATACCGTTAAGAAGATAGATTTCTTTAGGCTGTATAATATACATACACCATAGATGTTATTTCGTTTATGCACTGTGTAATTTACCTTTTGTTTTCTAGAACAGTCTGACATTACTTTATACATATACCTGTTCTCTTTGTTGGTGCGAAAATTCTCACAGTTTTTTTAACTACCCAGAAGCAGTATTGGAAAATCACAGGAATGATGAAATCTCTCTTATTATGTAATTAAATGAAGAAGACAAGAAAACGAGTGTTCGTTGGCGGTAACGGAATAGTGTTCGGGGAACTAACGTTCGTATGACTCCCAGTATTTAATTGTCTATTGCACAGTGACATGTTAAATGCTTTCTATATCTCCTCGATAGTTTGTGATTTATGATTACCGTAATGTCATCAGTTTTCTTCAGAAATCTTATACCCACGTGCGATAAGCATGAATCTATACATAGCCACTTCCTCCTTTGTTACAGCCTACCATTGTCACCTGGTAATGGTTTAGGCTACTTAGCCTATTCCAACAGCAAGCGTGATTTTACAGATTCGGTTTGAAAATTACGAAATAATAAGTTGCACACGTTATAAAAATTTGTCGAACCATCGCGACTGGAGACATCCTTGATGTTTCCTTTCTCGGGATTGACATTTTTAGAATATTTTTGGCATACGAGTATAGGGTCATTATTTTATCTCACATATATTGTTGGTCGCGTCCCGCCGCTGTTCCAGCGCGCGTTTGGGCTTCCACTGAGTCGGCTACGGATTATGTGATACGCGAGCCAACAGACAGTTATCAACGATACGGATCCGATAAAATAACCCATATTTGTCGCCCTTACAAATTCTTTATCTTTTGCGATGTTTCAGTATTACTGGATCAATGTGAAGTGTCTATTGACTTTCGTAACCACTGTGTTTGCCCTCTTAAATGAAGTGTCGGTGTTCGGACACTGCTCTCAGAAAAGGCATGTACATATGTCTGCTGTCCTTTCCAGGCATGCTGGTATCCCTGTGAAGCGCCTGTTAACCCTTTAAAGACGAAGCGTATCTGTTTTATATAAGGACTCAGTGCGTACCGCGCTGTAAACACTCTCCACTTCGGTTATAAAAACCAGTCTCTTAATGTTTTGTAAGGCAAAAGTTGCTGTTTGTTCTGAGATCCGTACAAAACACATAAACGTAATGTGGGCACCACGTAGAATTTTTTAATGTTAAACCTGGTGGTACGTAAAGTTACCGCTAGGCTTTAGAAGGTTAGAATCGGTTTGTCCGTTCGTCTGTACGTATGAAGCATCTCAAGACCCGCTGGTCGGATTTTCATTAAATTTTATATTGGGAAGTTTTGCTGCAATTTAACTTGTCTCCATAGTTTTGTTGGCTATCGGAAAACAATAACGGATACTTTAAATGAAGCATGCGCTCGTTCGTCTCTTCATCTGTAGCGTAACTGCCACGTAAGTGAAATATTTGTCGTAACTGACGCTTTTTTATAAGCATCTATATTTAACGTATATTTGTTTTTTGATTTTTTATACATTGTTGATTCTTCATATTTCTTGTGACTAATTCTATATCCGGAAGATGATCTTAACGTAGCTGGATCTGTGGAATTGTGAATGCAAATAAATAAATAAATAAATAAATAAATAAGTGAAACATTTTTGGAAGAAACATTGTAAAGAGGAACAGAGCACATGTTTTATGCCCGATATACTTCGAGTCATATGGTTGTCGCCATAGTTAAGCCAAGGGAGGGAGGCGCGACAGAATTGTTACGCATGCGCACATTTCGTAACTTGCCGTTCTGTCGAAGTCCACAATTCGGAACCATATTGCTAAATAAACAACCGTCACTGATTCGAAGATAAGGTCTCCACGATCGGTTCACATCCAGATGACAAATTCCCTGATTTTAAGGTACTGGAGGGTTCATAATCGTGTTTACAGAAGCCCACCATCTTGCCTTGCCTTGGTTCACTGAAGTCAAGTTTGTACCTTCACATTATTTTCTCTAAAATTGATACAAATTATATTACCCATCCATCTGTGCCTGGGTGTGCCACAGGGGTTGTTCCGATCAAAACTTCTTATTCCGCACGTGTGCTGCATACCCCCTCCATCTGATCGTCTTCTGTTACATTACCCTCTTGTAGTACAAACTGTGAGGCATCACACTGTGCACGTTACTGTGTTTCTGTGTTGGTACTGTTCCACTGGTCAAAGTATCCTCATTATTTTGTCCCCATGAGGCAGAAACACAGACTGAGGTGTTCGAGAATAGGGTGCCGAGGAAGATATTTGGGTCTAAGAGGGACGAGGTAACAAAGGAGTGGAGAAGACTACATAAAGAGGAGCTTTCTGATCTGTACTGCTGGCCTGATATTATTCGGGTGATCAAATGAAGACGAATGAGGTGGGCAGGGCATGTGGCACGTGTGGGAGGTACGGGAGGTGCATACAGGGTTTGGTGGGGAAGCTTGAGGGAAAGAGACCGCTTGTAAGGCCTAGGGATATATTGGAGGATGATATTAAAATGGATCTTTAAGAAATGGGATGGGGCGTGGACTGGATTGATTTGGCCCAGGATAGGGACAGGTGGCGGGCGCTTGTGAATGGGGTGATGAACCTTCAGCTTCCATAAAATGCGGAAAATTTCTTGACTATCTGAGAAACTGTTAGCTTCCCAGGAAGGGCTATGCTCCATGGATTTAGTTAGTTAGTTAGTTAGTTAGTTAGTATTTTGTACCCAAACGTCCTTAATTTGTGCCTCTACAATACTCAGAATGATTAGTGTGTTTCTTCAGGCGGTGGTTGTCGTGTTGTTCTGCATATATACTGTGCTATTTTTGATTCACGTCAGCATTTATGTGACTCTTCTTGTCTAGTAATTATTACTTGATAATTTTTAAAATTCTTATCGCCGCGATGCAGCTACTGAGAAGTGAAATGACGTCCATTATATATCCGAAGAACCACACAGTTTTACTAAGGACCGTGTACACGTAAGGTGGCTTCCCCGTAAACACATTTCAGAATAAGTTCTCTTATCTCTAGCTGGTTTTAAAACAATAATTTGCAACTTTATCAGTATTTTTATCTCTACCATACGTAAGGAGGTTAACCTTAAATTGCCTTTAAAAAGCGAAATTAAGTCATGGAGGTAGGGTAGCCTGTGTCGACTGTAATATGTTTTTCTGCGTGCCTGTTAGGTTTCAAGCTACGAGTATTTGTCATTTACATTTGTCAAGCACACTACAGATCCTCTCAGACTCAGGAAATGCACAAAAGTCAGAAGTTTGAACAATGACATCAGTGGCGAATATGTATGGAATTACTGCACAATTGACACGTGTTTTGCGTTTTTCGGCGCGTTCGCAAAATTACGAAGGGGAACCGTTAGCTTCATTATGTCTGTCCGTCCGTTCGTCCGCATGGAACAGCTGGGTTCCGACTGGACGTATTTCCATGAAATTTGATATTTGAGTATTTTTGAAAATCTGTCGAGAATAACGGGTACTTTACGTGAAGACGCATATACATGTATGATAATATCTCGGTGAAAAATGTTTCAGAATAAATACTGTAGAGAAATCAAAACACGCATTTTTGTTCAGTGACTGTTTTCCGAAAATCGTGCCGTTTATGAGACAGTGTAGAAAAATATGGTAGAACCAGACAGGCCACAGATGACAATATAAAATGGCGCATGCACTTTGCGTGCTGGACAACTGAGGCTGCATACACACAATATGTAATACTTACTGCTTTTCCACAACAAGAATGGTTACGCGAACGCGCCCTAGTGTTAGGTGTATACGCACGTTACCTGTCTCGTTTCGTAGTTCTTAATGGCCAAAATGGGTTAACGAAGTGCTAGCAAGTAAATCTCCGTATATGTTGCATGTAATGTGAACATTTAGCATTTAACCCTTTAAAGACGAAGCCCAACTGTTTTATATAAGGACTCAGTGCGTACCGCGCTGTAAACACTCTGCACTTCGGTTATAAAAACCAGTCTCTTAATGTTTTATAAGGCAAAAGTTGCTGTTTGTTCTGAGATCCGTACAAAACACATAAACGCAATGTGGGCGCCACGTAGAATTTTTTAACGTTAAACCTGGTGGTATGTAAAGTTACCGCTAGGCTTTAAAAGGTTAATATGAACATGAAAGCGGAAATTACGATGTGCGATGTGTTGTTATTTGTTGTTACGGGCGAACGCTGATAATGCTTACTAGTTCTATTTATGTCAAAAGAAAGAAAAAGAGAGCAACAAGACGCGGCGAGAGCACACACACGGACAATATATCATCTGGCTTTTTTCCTAATTGATTGAACTTGACTCCGCCGCACTGGTTATTCGCGATCGTTAAGACAATATACAGCCCAGAACGCGTTCTGGAAAGAACGTATAATGCTTTCAGAGCATAGTGACGTAGCGTTAACCTTTTAAAACCTAGCGGCAACTTTACGTACTACCCGGTTTAACATTAAAAAATTCTACGTGGTGCCCACATTGCGTTTATGTGTTTTGTACGGATCTCAGAACAAACAGCAACTTTTGCCTTATAAAACATTAAGAGATTGGTTTTTATAACCGAAGTGGAGAGTGTTTACAGCGCGGTACGCACTGAGTCCTTATATAAAACAGATACGCTTCGTCTTTAAAGGGTTCACACTCTCTACTTGTGTCGTGGAGGTTTCCGTTACGAGTCCAGTTCAAGTATGTTGACTGAGTGTTTTTTGTGGGTTTTCCTCTTTCTCTCCAGGCAAATGCAGAGACATTACCTCGGTTACTTCATGGTCTCTTTCTTCCACATCCTTTCCAGTTCATCATAATTCACTAATCATCCTGTAATAGACGCTGTGTATTGCAGGATACTGACACCGTTGTAGAAAAGCCGCAGATCACTTCTGTCGCTCGTCTGAAATTCTGTAGTCTGCATCTCAGCTGAGCAGGAAGTATAAGTTCATGATATGTAGATTTAATGATCCGTTTATGCCCATATTGTCCACCGATACAAACTTTCTTTCTTTCTTTCTTTCTTTCTTTCTTTCTTTCTTTCTTTCTTTCTTTCTTTCTTTCTTTCTTTCTTAGTCCTTCCGTCTTCTACCTACTTGTTCGCAGTAGGTGTCGAGGGTTCTTGTGATCTCATTTGATCACACTCAAGCACACACCACAGTCGGTAGGACTCCTCTGGACGAGGGATCGGCCCGACGCAGAGACCTCTACCTGACAACACACACTGTACAAGACAGATATCCATGCCCCCAGTGGGATTCGAACCCACGATCCCAGCAAGCGCTCGGCCGCAGACCTACGCCAATACAAACTTTCGTTTATGTAAATTGTTATGTGTAATCGCAGGTCATTACCATCTGCATGTTTGTGATTTTCGCGGCCGGGAATATTAAAATGACGGCCGTCTGAGATGTGGCGTCATTTAGTTTGGTAGGTATGTACGTCGACGTTCTAATTTCACCGGCGTTTATCGCTCAGTTCTAGGAAAAAGGATGCAAACAAAATTATTACGTACATTGCACGTTAATTACGTTGCATTCACATTAAAACGTGTTTTTAGCTTTCATTTGTAACGCAGTTTTGCACTTATTTCTTAATAGGCGATCTGTTCACTGTAACGCTCCTTTACCTCATTAGTATTCCACATGTAAAATGTTCCAAACAGTGAAGGTCAGTGCTTCAGTTTGTTTCCAAAAATAAAGCGCAAAATGCACAACAGCAGCTGAAGACGATTTAATCTTCTCGCACGATCGGCCATTTTAACATACTATAAAAATTTGGGTTTCGGAGACATTACGCGATACGTCGAATAGTCTGCTTGAATCTCTATATCCTTCCTGGCATATGTAACTGTATCTGGTATTGAGCTTCTTGGAATTTATCGGAGGAAGGACGTTCCTGTCACGGTGGAGCATAATTAACCTTTTAAAGCCTAGCGGTAACTTTACGTAGCACCAGGTTTAACATTAAAAAATTCTACGTGGTGCCCACATTTACGTTTATGTGTTTTGTACGGATCTCAGAACAAACAGCAACTTTTGCCGTATAAAACATTAAGAGATTGGTTTTTATAACCGAAGTGGAGAGTGTTTACAGCGCGGTACGCACTGAGTCTTTATATAAAACAGATACGCTTCGGTTTTAAAGGGTTAAAGCAGTCAGTCAGTCAACATGTGCACACTTGGGGCACCAAAGGCGAACTGAAAGAGAACTGTGAAGATCTGTACTGCTCAGTAATTGAGTACTGCTCTCATATACGTGAGTGTGGAATGTTGAATTGAGATTTGGTTTATAGAGATACAAACAGTATTTTCAGGCGCGTGTGCAAAAGCAGTTGCGAAAAGCAGCTCTTAGCTTCCTTATTACAATCCGTCCGCCTGTCATTTCGCATGGAACAGTTCGACTTCCATTGGGCGGATTTTCGACACGTTCCAATTTTGTTTATAATGGGATAAAAATAACATACACTTTACACGAATAGCTTACATTTATGATAATGTCTCGTTGTTTACGCGATTTCTCCGTTTCTCGTAAACGGCGAGATATCGCGCTACAATCGATTCTAATGGTGTCGCTGAGGTAGGGGGAGATTTGTATTGTGTGCTGTACGAAACGTCTTGAAATTATTCGCGAATGTAAAATCTAGAGAGTACAGCGAACGTGTTGGAAGTGTTATGCCCTGCTGATCATTGTTAAGTTGTTTATGTACATGTAGGCAGGCCTTACCTGTGTAGAGCGAACTGGTGTCGGCCGACACCTTGGGCCACCGTTTTGTGCAGATTTTTCCGTACTATTCAACAGATTTTGCTGCGATCGAAAGGGACAGTAGGATGAATGCGGTGAAGCCTTATGGAGCACTTGTGCCATTAATAATCCTTTCAGCCCAGCAGGTTTCACCATAAAACAAAATTTAAATTTTTGTTTGTTAGTATCGGATACTGAACCTTATGGTCCAGCATTTCCCGTACTTTTTGGTCACGGAACACTTTTTAACTCAGCAAATATTTTCGAAACACGTACGTTATGTGGTCCCTCATTTATCAAATAGAAGTCAGCGCAACGAGATAGGTTCTTATAAAAGTTTTTGTATGAACAGTGTCTTAAACTATGATCAAATACGCTAAATTCAAATTTAATAAAAGTTATGATTTTTTGGTTTCTGAATTTTTTTTTTCACGGAATACGTATTCACTTCGCAGAACATAGTTTGGGAAACGCTGTTATAGCCTAACGGTCATGTATTCTAATATTTATTTTAAATTAGATATGGTTGTGGTAGTTCGACGTAAATATGCGTGAAGTAATCCAAGGTACACAACTAAATATATAAATACTGATTTATCGTCAAACGAATAGGAGGGAATGAGGAGACTAAATTTTTAAGACACGAGCCGACATCCACATGCCGGTGTAGTGAATGGCGAAATCTGTGATTACGTTTTATGGCCAAACGTTTAAAAGCACGGTTAGTGTGGGTGAAGTCACGAAAACGTTTTCCTTATCATGAAGCGAATTAATGGCGTTGTTTCTAGTCCGTGGTGACGTAAATTATATTATGCAATTACCCGACACGTTATGCAGTTTTGGGGGAGAATAAGGTAGATGTGTATGGGGGAGTACACTGCAGATTATTGAGCAATGTTGTGCTAACTGCAGAGGTTTATTGTTTATCCGATTAGGGAGAGATTGACGTCATTGTAGCATGCTACGGGCTAGACAACTAGGGCTCGATTCCTGGTAGAGGCAGGGAGTTTTCTTTTCACCGCCACCTTCAGACCTGCCCTAGGGCCCAGCCGGATTCCTGTCTGATTCAGTACTTGGGACATCTGCCTCGAGACCAAAACAGATGGAGCGTGAACGTGGCCGTTATCCTTTGTCAGTTGCTGGAGTTAAGTATGTGTGGAGACTCTTCCATACGTCCAACGTATTGCGTAGTGAGGCGGAGTGACATCTTTTCCAAACACATGCTGCATTTTCGTCATCTGTATCCGTTGTTATGTGTTTGTGGTCGCGGCTGGGTGTCATTTATTGACAGCGAGAAAGTGAAATACATTAGTCCGGTAAGCATTTCCAGGAAGTAACTTGTCATT
Source organism: Coptotermes formosanus (assembly GCA_013340265.1). Lineage (NCBI taxonomy): Eukaryota > Metazoa > Arthropoda > Insecta > Blattodea > Rhinotermitidae > Coptotermes > Coptotermes formosanus. The sequence continues at coordinate 1,282,638 of BLKM01010564.1, forward strand.
GAATGTGTTTACACGAATGTGGAGTCAGAACATCAGAGCAGGAACGACATTAAACAGGGAAGATTGGAGGTGATGGAAAATACCAAAGACGTTGCACAACTGGTCAAAATTTAATTACGTCTAGGATAAGTTGTCCGTGTGCTTAATTGAGCACCACGCCATGAAGGCATCGTGCAGTCCATCAAAACAAGTCCGGTATCTGAGGTACTCAAAAGACGTTTCGTTCACTTATTGTCCGACTTAAGAATGACACTTCTTGGCTTTCTTTTTGGACTTCTTGAACTTTGAAGATGGGACCGATAGGTTGTCCTGAAACGTCGGTACAGAACTACCATTCAAGGCTGCGTAATATCCCAGAAGGACGCAGATCTCGACACGAATGTTTTTCATAGCAGTAGGATTACCTGCAAAGAAGAACACCGGCTTATAAATTCTCGTTTCAAGATTATGAAAGTTGTTTGTGTTTTACAAACACGCCTTGTTGTCGTCCAACTCGGTCCTGTAATCCGTATAATTATAGCAGGTTTTTGTGTTGGTCTTGTTACGATACGAATGTTCGGAAGTAGGCGATCTTTATTGCTATTTGCTTCTTAACCTTTTAAAACCTAGCGGCAGCTTTACGTACTACCCGGTTTAACATTCGAAAAATCTACATGGTGCTGACATCGCATCAATGTGTTTTGTACGGATCTCAAAACAATCAGCGACTTCTGCCTTATACAACATTAACAGATTGTTTTTATAAGCGAGGTGTAGAGTGTTTCCTGCGCGGTACGCACTGAGTCCTTGTGTAAAACAGATGTGTTTCGTCTTTAAAGGGTTAAACATTGCTGTAGAATATGCCATTAGTAAGACTGGGGAGAATTATGAGGGATCGGAGTTAAATGGGACATATCAAACACGTGTATATGCTAATGATGTTAATTTACTGAGGGAACGTACTCATATCACAAAGGGTAAATTAGAATCTTTGTTAGGCGCTAGTAAGTTTGTTGCACTAGAAGTAAATACTGAGGGAAAACCAGATACGCCTGCGGGTTTATTGTTCATGTCTAGACGCCAGAACGCAGGACAGAGTCATAATATAATCATAACTAATAAGTTACATGAAAATATGGAAGAATGTAAACGACAGTAAAAAGTGAAAATTACACCCACGAAGAAAATAAGAACAGGGTAAATTCGAGAAATGTTTCCTATCGCCAGAACATTTAACTTTACATTCTCATACCAAAAGATGTAAGTATTCAGACTGTAGTTGTATCTGTGAGCCTGAAGTGTTGGTATTCCATTCTAAGGGAAGAACAGAGATTCAGGATGTTTGAAAAGAGGATGCTGAGGGTAATGTATGGACTTAGGCGGGAGAAAGTGACACGAGGATGGAAAAAATTGCATAAAGAGGAACTTTATTACAAGGACTTCGTATGAAACTTGCATCTTGCGACCCTTCTGGCGGCGTCTACAGTTTTGTGATGGCTTCAAGATTTGTGGAAAATTTTTGCACCCCTGCACTAGGTTCATTAGGTCTGCTAGGTCGTTACCTTTGTGACGTAATATCACAGTCTCTTCATGCAGTAATATTTCTAGAAAGTAAATTCATATGGATGTATGGCTGAAAGAAGGAACTTTAAAGCTGAAACAACTTTCATCCAGTACATCTAACGCCGGCGGAAATGAAGAAGCAAAGTGCCGTGACATTTCTAAAGTAAGGATGGACAGTCTTTTCGTTTGGTTGCCACAAGAACGTGAAATGAACTGTCAAAAGTGCAGGAACTTGCGTCAAAATGCAGTGGCACAGCATAAGGAATGAGAAACTCGAGTTTGCTGAGAGTTCGATCGTATGCAGCGACAGTAGTCGTAGCATGTCTCTTTTAGGCCTGTAAATAGACCTAGATGCAGACATTGGACACGTGAATGAACTGCTGGCTACTCACCTGCGTGGTGGAATTGGTTTTTCTTGAAATGTGACGTTAATGTTTTTTTATGTGGAACCATTCTCTTGAAACATTGTCGTTACTCTTACGTAAGTGTTAACACGAGAACCGCTTAAATATAGATTGCTGCGTGATGGTAATAGACAACAGGAAACGGCTTTAAGTCGCCATAATTTAGAAAGATTCGCATGTTTATCTGAAGACCAAGTTGATGTACCTTGTCGATAAATATGTGGCTGGTTTTACGTAATACATAACGTTGGATGGCAAACCTGCTTTGTGAATTTCTGTTTGGCCTTGTTACGGCGCACAACAACAAAATACCAACGTGATATAAGGCACTAAAATTAGCTGGTAATTTGATACAGGCAACTGGCGGTGGAGGTTTGCTGCTCCGCAAATATGTGAAAGGGAAGGGTCACCCTATAACAGGCCCTGAGGGCCCAAGAGGGGGAGTAGAGGTATAGCTCTACCCGTTCGTGAGCCTCGGCACGAGGAGGGGATGGGGTGGCTAGCCCCACGCCCCGGCCGCTTTACTTCCGGGAAAGAGACCCGGTACCCATTGTACAGGAGGCTGGGTGGGCCCCAGGGCCGGTCTGGACGGCTGCGGAAAATCTCGCCCCCACCGGGATTCGATCCCCGGACCGTCCAGCCCGTAGCGAGTCGCTATACCGACTACGCTATCCCGGCCCGCAAATATGTGAGGATTACTTTTATTAGCAAGAACATAACGTAATCTGCTTCTTTCACAAGTATTTTTGGGGATTTTTTCCGGGAAGAGATGACAGATGTGAAGTTCACTGCTTAGTAAAGGTATAGGTGAAGTTTGTGTGATTTGAGGTTTCCACTGCGTTGCTGATAATGATTTTGGTCGTATGTGACGACCCTGATGATTTAGGCGGCAGGTTTTTCCGAAACGTTGGCAAGTAATGATCAGTCGACATTGTGTTATATCTCCCCTCATTCTTAATCTTGGTACTAAGTAGAGGCGAGTGTTCCACGCACCCCGGCCATCCCTGACCAAATGGCTGTCGGGACGCATTCAATAGGAAGCTGGAGGGACACTAGAGTCCGTCTGGACGTTTCGGAGAAGAGAGAAGTCTCTTTCCCCCCAAGCGGGAGACGTCCAACTCCTATCCTATTTACTGTAGTGAATGATGCGAAATGTTACATAGGTCGGCAGACTTGTGTTAGACCTTTGTAGGTGGATAATCAAAAGGAGGAAGGACAGTGTGATGTGCTTAGTAACGCGATCGTGTTTGTTGCATCGATACTTGTCATACGGCTCATCTATACTGTGTATTTCTTTTGTGATCTAGAAATAAGCATGTCGTCTTAACGAAAATCTGTACGAAAAGGAAAACAAAGTTTAGGTTTCATGTTATTCCGTTAGAAGGAGGGTAATATATATATATACTGGGTACTTCTTTTGTGATCTAGAAATAAGCATGTCGTCTTAACAAAAATCTGTACGAAAAGGAAAACAAAGTTTAGGTTTCATGTTATTCCGTTACAAGGAGGGTAATATATATATATATATATATATATATATATACTGTGTATTTCTTTTGTGATCTAGAAATAAGCATGTCGTCTTAACGAAAATCTGTACGAAAAGGAAAACAAAGTTTAGGTTTCATGTTATTCCGTTAGAAGGGGGGTAATATATATATATATACTGTGTATTTCTTTTGTGATCTAGAAATAAGCATGTCGCCTTAACAAAAATCTGTACGAAAAGGAAAACAAAGTTTAGGTTTCATGTTATTCCGTTAGAAGGAGGGTAAGATATATATATATACTGTGTATTTCTTTTGTGATCTAGAAATAAGCATGTCGTCTTAACGAAAATCTGTACGAAAAGGAAAACAAAGTTTAGGTTTCGTGTTATTCCGTTAGAAGGAGGGTAATATATATATATATACTGTGTATTTCTTTTGTGATCTAGAAATAAGCATGTCGTCTTAACAAAAATCTGTACGAAAAGGAAAACAAAGTTTAGGTTTCATGTTATTCCGTTAGAAGGAGGGTAATATATATACTATGTATTTCTTTTGTGATCTAGAAATAAGCATGTCGTCTTAACGAAAATCTGTACGAAAAGGAAAACAAAGTTTAGGTTTCATGTTATTCCGTTAGAAGGAGGGTAATATATATACTGTGTATTTCTTTTGTGATCTAGAAATAAGCATGTCGTCTTAACGAAAATCTGTACGAAAAGGAAAACAAAGTTTAGGTTTCATGTTATTCCGTTAGAAGGAGGGTAATATATATACTGTGTATTTCTTTTGTGATCTAGAAATAAGCATGTCGTCTTAACGAAAATCTGTACGAAAAGGAAAACAAAGTTTAGGTTTCATGTTATTCCGTTAGAAGGAGGGTATATCTACTGTATGTTTGCACTTTTTCATAAGGTGGTGACAGACCGGAACTCTTGTGTTCACGGTTTGCGAGAACGTCATTTCCGCTGGAGGTTACACAAGCCCTACCCATCCAAGACTAATGACGGCCGCCCGTAATATCTGGTACGCTCCCTGATGCGTGGTTTGCCTTCAGACTTGTTGTGCAAGTGAAAGTTAGTCCAGAGTTACGTCATGCACGTAGCCACGAGATATTTTCTGCAAGGTCACGACTAAAATTCGACATTGTTCGGAAGAGTAAACAAGAGACTTGTTCGTCTTTGACATTCTGTCTGTAAAGGGAAGTGGAGCAAATATTTAGCGTACCTCTGCAGGGCAGACGTCCTAGCTGCTGTGTAAAGCAGTTCTTCGGAAAAGTTTTGGTAATCAATTTCAAGTAGCGGAAACCGCCATGTGAAGTCGATTGGGACTCAGGTGAAGAAAAAGGGTAAAGTTATGTCTGTGCACGCCATGAAGGCATAACTTATAGGGGGTGTTTCCATTCTTAACCTCGGCATTAAGTGGGGTGAGTGGTGAGCTTCATTCCCCGGTCGCTTAACTCCGCAGCCGCGTAACTCGCGGTGAAAGAACCCTCGGTCCCCATTGAATAGGAGGCTGGGTGAGTCCCAGGAGGTCTGGACTTAACGCCATTCAGTTAGTGAAGAAATTCTCTCTCTTTAGTGGCACCCAGAGGTTCATTACCGTCTTCACAGGAGCCTGCCATCCATTTTAACCTTTTAAAGCCTAGCGGTAACTTTACGTACCACCAGGTTTAACATTAAAAAACTGTACGTGGTGCCCACATTGCGTTTATGTGTTTTGTACGGATCTCAGAACAAACAGCAACTTTTGCCTTATAAAATATTAAGAGACTGGTTTTTATAACCGAAGTGGAGAGTGTTTACAGCGCGGTACGCACTGAGTCCTTACATGAACAGATACGCTTCGTCTTTAAAGGGTTAATCAATGTATTCAATTTATTGTACTAACAAAGTGCACATTATTAGCTACATATGAGTGTTAAGGACGTAGTTGGTACAATAAATCGAATACGTTGATCTGAAAATGCACGGAATGGACAGCTTTAAAATCCATTTTAATATCTACCAAATGTTTTATTCTCATTCCTGCCCATGCAATGTGTTACATATTTACCCGTATAGTATTTGGTGAAGAACTCAAATTATGGAGTTATTTGTGAGCTCTTTCTCACTCCTGGAACTTTCGTTTACCAAATAAATAAAATTTAATGGTTTACTTCAACTTAAAGTTAAATCTAAATCAACATCTTAGTGAGTGTTTTTCGCGTGTTCGGCGTGTGGCTGGCACTGAACGAGTTTTGCCTGACAGTACACTGCACTACAAAGCTCGTGGTCTGTAATTTAACGTTAAATGAATAACGTTAGACAGTTGTTTACATTAGTCTTTGTCACTCACCGGATAAGTCTCCTTTCGTTATCTCTGCTACGCCATTTGTTCGATAATGGCGATGAATGACAAAACGAAGGTGTGGGACCGGCGGTTACCGCGTTACATGTGCGACGTCAGAAAGAGTTTGGGTTCTGATAACGCGGTTTTACGCATTTTCCCTCACTTCCCACCTGGGAAGTAAAATACTAATACTAAAGTATAACATACTAGAAGAATGCCTTAACCGTTACAGATCCATCGTTGAGTTACACTCGACAGTGCGTTACTCTGTGGCGGGTCCTACGTCCGGCTGAAATCGACACGTTATTTTGCGTGATTTATGCTGGTTTTCGCTCAGCCCCTGAAGATTAAGATGTTTTCTTGAAAATTAATTTGGACCAGAGTGTTGGAATTCACAAAAGTAATTTGGACTCACACATGCATCACGACTCGACGTTAGGTCATGTCTGTTTCTGTGCAACACACTCGCAGTAGGTGACGGTGGTGAATGATGGCGAACAGATCCGGGGGGGGGGGGGGGCAGGGGTACTCAGGTCGGCTGTCTTTGCTAGACGTTTCTTATTGTTGACTTTCATTAAGTTTTGGTGTCACCAACAAGAAAGTTTTGATAAAATGTTCTCGAGCTAATGACCGCCTCATGTGGTTGAATGGTGAGTAAACCAACGTTTCAGGGACCACTTTTGTCCGCCTCATCAGGGAACTGACTCATAATACCTTCCCTCCCAGAACTGTTATATAATATAAGCGTACTTGACGTCTGTTTTGTCTCAAGAACTATTTTTTATTCCACGTATATTTTGGAACACGCGTGAATTGCTTAATTTCCACAGTGCAGCCTCAGTAAAAATGTGCTTCATGTTCAGACATTTTTGGCCATTGATTAATTTTTGTTATTCCAAAAATAAAATAACAAGTAGTTACTACTACTACTACTACTACTACTACTACTACTAATAATAATAATAATAATAATAATAATAAACTTTAAATTTTCCATGTCGGCGCCATGAAGGCATATAGGTCGAGTAGATACACAGAGCCACTTATTCATAATCTCGGCACTAGATGAAGGTGAGTGGTCAACTTTACTCCCCGGCCGCCTTACCTCCGGGGAGGAACTCCAGGACCCATTGAATGGGAGGCTGGGTGGGCACAAGAGCCGGTCTGGGCGGTTTTGGAAAAGAGAAAATCTCTTGCCCCTGGTGGGATTTAAATCCCGGAACGTCCGTCCGTACCTAGTCGCTATACCGACTGCGCTATCCCGGCTGTACTACTACTACTACTACTACTACCACCACCACCAGCACTTACTGCTACTGCTACTGCTACTACTGCTACCACCACCAGCACTATTACTGCTACTGCTGCTGCTACTACTGCTACTACTACTGCCACCACCAGCACTATTACTGCTGATACTACTACTACCACCACCACTAGCACTATTACTGCTACTGATGCTGCTACTACTACTACCACTACCACCACAAGCACTATTACTGCGACTACTACTACTACTACCACCACCACTACCACCAGACTATTACTACTACTACTACTACTACTACTACTACTACCAGCACTATTACTACTACTGATACTACTACTACCACCAGTACTACTACTACTACTACTACCAGCACTATTACTGCTACTGCTGCTACTACTACCACCAGCACTATTACTGCTACTGCTGCTACTACTACTACCAGCACTATTACTGCTGCTGATCCTGATGCTGATGCTGCTACTACTACTACTACCACTACTACTACTACTACTACACTCCACGGCTGTGTGTGTGTTCTGACCGCGCTCCGTCACCATCGTCTCTCAACCTGTCAATTTGCCTGTGGTCTTCTAACATGCAAAAGTCTGGAATCACAGATCCTGGCATGGATGACTGTGGTGATGCTTTCAAGGATCGTGAACACCCACAGACGAAATATTTCCTTATTACATCATTTCTTTTTAGCTAACTGTAGGAAAGCTTCGACTGCAAACATCACACCTTCGCTGGCCGTGAGATGAGTCACGTTTGTGAACACTGCAGAGGTATCGGGCAAATGACTCATATTTCGCCGCCGTGTTTTATTTGGGATAAACGGCAGTCATAAATGTTGGAACGCGCCCGGATGTGCTCGCTATGAAGCACAGCGTAGACAAGGACTGAGTGCAACTTCTGCTGACAGTGAACTGACGTAGGTATAATGAGTATTGATGAGTCCATTATGCGCATTGTCTGGGGATCACGGGTTCGATTCCGGTTGGGGAATTGATTGTTAATCCGCTTTGAGGGTTTATGCCTTGGAGAAGTATGTTTGCCAAGTGACAAACCATTTTATATTTAACATACACGTTTATTTTTGCAGTTGTATTGAAAAAGCAAACAACAGCAAATTACATGAAGGTTAATGGTTGTATCGTAGGTGTTAAATGTGGCCACCGTGTCCTTCAAGTCATTTCAGAACGTACTCGGTGTGTCCACCGTCCAGGTCAACAAACTAGCGTGCGCGCGAAGAATGTTCAGCACTGTCCTCCTCAGAAAGTCGGTACCAGCACGCTATTCGATGTTCTTATAGCGAGTTGCAGAAGCTTCAAGTTTGCTGGTAAATTTACCAACGTACACATTGCAGAAGACTTGAATCTTCAACGGTCACCAGTATTTTCTGCGATTGTACATTGGGAGACTGGTACCAGAGTTTCGGAGGAAAGTGCTATTCAAGGAAGAAGAGTTACTTCTACCATTCCGCACGGCGTCACAGACCGCAAAACGTTACCTTCGTAGTCACTGCCGCCATCATTTAAAATCCCAAATGTGTAGCGTGTCTTCTCCCCCCCCCCCCCCCATTGTCTAAACTGACACATCCTTTGACGTGTCAGTATTATGTTTGCAAGAATATAATGTATGTGTCCCCTGAATTCATTTACCACTAAATGTATGATGTTCGTTGTAAATTTGTTTTGAAGGCAATATGACATAAGAATGTCTGCGTATCGATTCTCGACCGTGATTTCTTGCAGTCCTTTCGAGTGCATGACATTCCACAGTCGTTTTACCACTCTTCGCCGAAACTGCTCACTTTGAAGAAGTAAGAAATAATTCCCACCATACAAGTTTTTGTTTCCGATTACCACCGCAATATTTTTTCCTATAAATAGACGGAAGGCTGTGATTTGTGTGTCCTTCAGACTGTCACGTTACATTAATGACGCAGTTCGCGGTCAGATGCAGTTTACAGCGGTCTGCCTCACGACTTTCATGTACATAAACTCGACTTGGAGTGGTGTGGAATACTACGTACGATCACCAGTTGCCACATAAGCCCCCCACCACACCAGACAGGCAAAACAGGGTCGTACATTATCAGAGCCGGCATGATTTTTTTACACAACGTTGTGAATATTATTTGTACGTAAAGTGTCCAGATTTTTTAATGATCACTGCTGGACTAGAAAGTACGTAGTAGTAGTAGTAGTAGTAGTAGTAGTAGTAGTAGTAGTAGTAGTAGTA